>JAVGWX010000010.1:31518085-31843085 GCA_036924085.1 Ariolimax columbianus | reverse complement strand
CGTCGTGTCCAGATTGTAACAAAAACATATGCACTGCAGGTTGGAGAGATGATTCGAGCTAACAGGCGAGTAACGAAAGGCATTCTGGCAACAGCAATAGTGTGTTCGCATGGTTTAGCCTACAACTTAATGCATAATCCTACCTTGGGGGTGGGGGGGGGGGGAGACATTTCTCGAAGACGAATAGGCTGAACATGAAATACAAATGTGGCTGAGACAGCAGACCAAAGATTTCTCTGCTGCATGTTAAGGTGCACTGATCTAGCTCTGGGACACGTGTATCCATTTTGGTGGAAATTATGTTGTGAAATAATTGTTTCAAGGTCTTATCTCATTCATCATCATCATCAGCAGAGCTTCTACATCATCAGTAGCATGTCCTTTATAGAACGTCGCTTCCTTCACAGTCTGTCTGAAAGAAATTAGTTCCCTTGCCAAAACACCTGCCTCCGCCACAGTCATACCCAGGCATTCCTGGATATCTTGGTGCCATCGTCTTCTTGGTCTACCCCTTCCTCTTTTGCATGGCACCATACCTTCCATCACCGTTCTCTCAAGACCGTTGTGTCTCTTGATGTGACCAAAGTACTTGCATTTTCTAGCCAAAATGGAATTGATAAACCAGTTCTTCTCTATGCTCAACTCTTGCCGAATGTCTGCATTTGTTTTTTTTTCTCTGTCCAGGGTATTTTGAGGATCTTTCTGTAACATTTTGACTCGAAGGATTCGATTCTTTGTCTGCAAGTTTTGGTAATCGTCCTTGATTTACAGCCATAAGCTGCCACAGGAAAAACACAGGCTCTCAAGACTTTTACTTTTATCATTTTGTTGGTGCTCTGCCATAATTTCTTCAGGCTGTTCAGTTTCTGCATTGCTATGGCTAGTCTTTTGATTTCTTTCGAGCAGTCACCATTTTTGTCAATTCTGGAGCCCAGATATTCAAAATGTGTAACCTGATCTATTTCCCCACTACCTACTGTAAATTTATGCTGACATTGTGTTTTGTCGGTGGTCATTATTTTTTTAAAATTTATGTTTATAACAGGTTTTGATCTTTACTGTGTCCATTTACGGTTGAAATTAACTACTCTAGTCCTTCTGCACTTCTTGATAGTATCACTGTGTCGTCTGCGTATTGTAACTCTGGAACATCGTACCCCCCAATCGTAATGGGTCGAAACTTTCAATATTCTCGTCTTCTCAAACATTTCTCATTATACATTCCACATATATGTTGTACAGATAAGGTGAGAGGATACATCCCTGTCTTACTCCCTGTTGTACTGCAAACCAATCTGATGTTTGCCATACACTCGGACAGCGGCTTGTTGATCTTGGTATAATGTAGTAGTAATACTTATCTCATTACACTTTTTTTTAATATCCATTTGTGACCTATTTACTGACTTGCTCTCGTACGTTCTTTCGTCTCTAGCCAAATTCCGGAAGGAGTTCAAGACAGCGTGTTTCTGTTGCTCCTTTGGAAGACGGACGCGCCCTTTTGGTGTCCGGCGAGAGACAACCTTCACCATGACCTTCTCTAACAGCAACTACAGCAACTGCCACACCGAGGAGGTTACCCTGGCCAGCATCTGAGCACGAGCGTGAGATTCCCACGCGACGATACAGGTGTATGATACTGCATTATCTACATACCCCGATTTGTCAGTGCGACAACTCTTCAAAAGACCACTGGCGAGGAAAGGTTCGAGGCAGGGGTGGGCCTTTGTCCAGGGCGCTGGACCGGAGGGTGACAAAAAAAATCACAAATTTGAATCGCACAGAATATTGTACAAATTAGAAATCAACAGTTTACTGTTTTTACTGTTAATAAAAAGCTTATTTAAAAAAAAAGGGTTTGTTTCTTTTCTATCCTGTTTATGGAACACTAATGTTTCATATTGCTTCGATATTTCATACTGTTTCGATATTTCATGTTGTTTCGATATTTCAAATTGTTTCGATATTTCAGTGTTTCGCTAATTCATATTCTTTCAATATTTTATATTGTTTCAATATTTCATATTGTTTACATATTTCATATTGTATCGACATTTCATATTGTTGTTTTTATAATCATACTAAATTCTCGACAGTGTGGTATGACCTACATTTGAATTATTTACAAATTTAGCATGTATCTTCTATGACTGGGACATGTTTTCCCTCCCTATGGCAAAACCATAGATGTGACGTCACACAATTGCAAATAAGTCCTGATATTTTAAAATGGCTGTGCCTGTGGTTGAAAGTATCGTACCTTTGCAATAATGAAAGTACACTTTAATAAATAATTAGACGTCACGGATCTCTCATCTGTACATAGCTATTGATTATTATTATTTTTACTAGTTTATTATTATTACGAGTATTATTCGTCGTATACTTTCAGACATCAACTAGGAATATATTTGGAAAGCAGTTGTGCTCGTCATGATATTGATATCACCACAGAGTTTGTCCAGGAATGGAACTAGTGACTGCCATGTGTGCTTTCTCTGTTCTTCGTATGTTGGCCTCTTTTGTAACAGACGTGCAGCGGTAATTTTATTTGTGCAGCAGACACATTCAGAGAGATTTTCTATCCTTAGTTTTGTTGTTGTTGTTGTTTAATGCCCATAATGAGTAAGTTTACTCTTTTGTGCGCCCTGAAATTGGCGTTAAATGGAGGGTTGCAGTAGCTTTCCTCACATCCCGAGCTTGCTGATGATGGTGGACCGCAGTCCTCCAGGCAATTGTGTTATGCTTGGCTTCATCTGCAGGGCGCTCACTACTACGGGGATAAAATCAATCGACATCTCGTCAGACAGACTGTCTTAAAAACAGTATGTTTCCAAGGAACGCTATATAGAAGAGAGATTGTAGTCTTGGTCAGTGTATTGACCCTGACGCGACGTCCTCGTCAGTATTTTGTGCCTGACTGGACTAGCGTCTCAGTTCCCCTTAGTTTTGTTCAACAGATGGTATCACAATCTGTTGTGTCCTGTTCTGAATCTAAAAATGGTGTGCCCTGCTTTTCACTTGTTTCTGTCTCTAAACCTAAAAAAGCAGATGGGTTTTATTTGTGACTTTCCATTTACTGGATCTGCTCTCCGTTCTATTTTGATGCCACATTGTATGCTCCCCTTGAGTCATCTCATCCAATCCCATTTATTCTCTGGTGCATTGGCTGGTCAATCATGCATCTCAAAGGGACTCAGTGGTCTCGGGGTAAGGTGTCCGCCTCGGGTGCCGGATGTCGCGCGTTCGAATCACGGTGAAGACCGGGTTTTTTTCCGCGAGGGTATTCTGGTCCAAATGCCCTGATCTCCGGGTAGTGAGATCGGACTCCCTTGTCCAGTGTCGAACACGTTAACAATTAATTGGCAGTTGGAAATTAAAAAAGAGCAGGCTTAATTAACGGCCGCTGCCTGGACAAGATTCAAATTCTACCCAAGTTATATGTACCTTTTTCCAGGTGGTTTGTTAAGAGCAGCGATAGATGGCACCTAACTCGCACATTGGTTAAACCACCCTCCAAGAAATTGGTTATACACGGACGCTGTAGAATCTTCTAAGCCAGTATAAAGACGCTGTTCAGTTAATTTCTCACTTTTTGTTCAGCCCTGTAATCCTTTTTGTGCTGTTTGTAATTTGTTCAAATTCTGCAATAGGCGTTGCTCTCCTGCCCCTTGTTGTGATTATCGTGGATTGTCTTTGGAACTATTTATATTGTCCCCAAAAAATATATTTAGCTGCAGCTGCTCATGCTGTCTGTCATATTCTGGTCACGCGTGCCCAGCATATAACATCTTTAAAACTCTTTCATATGTTCACCAAGTTGAGCCAGCAAGTTTTTCTCATGAATGCATCCGGCTGCTTTCTATTTGTGTTTTCTATACCAAGGGCAATGCCTAAGTTGTGTCCGTTTTCATCCATTCGCAGGATTTTTTTCCATTTAGTCTTAATTTAGAATTCATTTTGAGAGAAAGAAGATTGCATATGTGGATTTGTTCTTATTGTATCTTCATAAACCATGCCTTGACCACCTTCGACAATATCAGAGCATGTTACACAGCCACCGAAAGCTTGCAGTTGTGCTGTTTTGTTTTGTTTTTTATCAGAGATCTACTATTGTGTCATTTATGAGAACGTAAAATCCGTTTTATTATATGGCGTTGAAATATGGAGAACAGCACGGGATCAGACTTTCGTAAATGGTTGCCTGCGCAAATGTAAAGGCAGCAAACAGGACATGGATAGAATTTGCTCAGATGGCTCATGACAGAAGACCTGACCAGTATTTGTTGAGAACCTATGTTCCCCGGTGAGCTGACAGGTTTTTTTATATATTTGAATAATGCGTGTTACGTGACTCCTACAATATGTACTCCCTGCTCAAATGCCCTCTTTTTGTTAATCTGTCCTTGAACTTGAACTCTAGCTGTTCTGTGCTCAAGCTAGTGACTGATCTACTTGTACATTTAACAAAAAACTTGGCTTCTTCATAGCTTGACATTCAATCCTTCTTCCCATACTTTTTTTTACAAATTCTTCTTTCTAAATCCATCCAAAACACTGGTAAATACTTTTTTTTATTGGAGATCATCTTCAACTTCGAGGGCAATGTAAGTAATATGGTTTCAACGAATTGCAGTTGTCTGAATCCAGACTGCTGAGGAATTAAAAGATGTTTTTCTGAAAAGTATCAAATCACAATTTATCATTCTTCCAAAGCTTATAAACTGATGTGACAGGTCTGTAGAAATTTTGATTTGTTAAGTCTTTATCTTTCTTCGGAAATGGTTTCAATGTGACCTCCTATGTTTTTCCAAATGCAGTTTAGAACTACCAGCAACTTCTTTGTTTGTGTTTGTCTATTATAATTGCATTTGTTGTCCCATCTTTTTGTATCGATTTCTATTTTTCTTTAGTAATCTCATTGTCATTAACATTTTATTCCTTGTTAAAACTAATATCATATGTTGTTTCTGCTACAATGTTTGTGATCTATTAGGTATTTTTCACCAATTATGTATAGTTTGTTGTAACTACCAAAGTGCTCCATAAGTGGCGATTTAGCTTTTAGTTGTTTTCCTCTTAGAATATTATCACTCAGCATGATTGCAATTTGTTTAGAAAAGGCCCTTTATTGTTCAGTAACTAATATCCACCGTTTGTTTACTTCTTGATTAGATTGAGTATTTCTACAGATTTTTCTACAGCTGTCTTTTTTTATCTGATTTTATTAGATTTATTTTTTTTTTATTTTGAAATCCTTTCTCTTTCTGTCATCTTTCTAACTTAACTTAACGTCTTTATACTGGTTTAGTGGACTGCATAATCTGTATACAACAAGTTTATTTTAAATTTGTTTGCTTACAAATACTCATGCTCATTCAATCTATTCTTGAATGCATTAATTGACCCTGCCTCCAGTATTTCCTGTGGCAATGCATTCCAAGTATTCACCACTCTAGTTTCTGTTAACTCATCTTCGAGAATTTGTAATTCTTCCCTCCAGTATGATGCGTATTTCTTCTTTTTCCATGTAGGAATGGTCCTAGCTGCAACTTGCAGAATAGCGTTATTAACCCTTTCAAGCACTGTTTTTATACAATTGTTTCGTGTGTTGGTTGTATCTCATCGCCTTTCTATGAGTGTAGCAAAACTGGCACAGTCAGCTTGCTTGCAGTTCCAGCGAGACAGCGGTGTTTATGTATTGGGAAGGCATTCCATTTCTACTGCAAATTATATTTGCATGTAATCACTTTCCGCTAGCTGGGCCAGAAGTTGTCTACCAATTTGATAATGATGGATGCATGGAGGGACACAAGCAAGATGGCCATTCCTGACTGGCTGCGCTCTCGACTCGCTCTAGTGTTTGTGTCGTTTTCTGTTGTTTGCTAGTAAATGTTCGGATTATAATTGACAGTTACTTCACCGGGTGGTATCAAGGACTTTATTATGTGGAATTGGTGTGCTTTCAATCTGTTATCCCGTTTGTTATCCTGCATTTGGCTTTGGCTGTGCCTGGCTGTGCCTGGCATAAGCCGTGGGAAACCAGTCCATGATGGCGTTCAACGTTCCGGTTAACTGTACCCCATAATTCAGCCTAGGTAATCATTACTCAATGACCTTCCTGCTTGAAAGAAGAAGCCGCTTTCTTCCTGCCCCCGTCCACCGGATGCTACACGGTACTTCTCCTAACTCCGTATTTTCAGCACAGCAAGAGTCACGATGACCTGAAGGTGGACAATCCAGAAGCCTAAGACGTGGAAAGCGAAAAAAAAAGGGAGTCAGACAGACATAAAGACAGACAAAGAAAGCCTGACGTAAACATTGGTATAACACACTCCTCGCGACACTCATCCCGACGCAGCGGAGTACTCGGCTCCACCTGTAAGGATTTCGATCGACATACTACGCATAAACAAGTTTCAGCAGTTTGACATGGTAGTGGTCGTTCGACGCAACGGGTCTATCGGTGCCTATGCGACCATTATTATTATGCCTCCTGCGGAACGGCTAGATCAAAGCTGAAGATTATGTACCACCGACTCGACGAAGCTGGATGCATCAGCATGTCTATTTATTTGATAAAAATGTGCATCTATTTGCAAGTCCTCTACTTTATGTCCATTATTATGTCTGAATATCTCTCATTTTTCTGATGTGTTATTGAAGTCTTCAGCCACTATGCAGTTACAGATTCTCATTTCCATATTATACGGAAGTTGAAAGAAGTTAAAACCACTACCAAAATAAACATCTTCAACGTAAAAAATCTGTTCTATGGCTCTCAAATATGGAGGACAACACAGGTACACATGAAAAAGTTACAGGCTTTCGTAAATGTTTGCCTGCACAAAATACAAGGGTGGAAATGGTACGATACGGTCATGACCGTGAAACTGATATGGTAAACGGGCCAAATACCAATGTAGCATTGAATATGGAGGAGGCGATGGCGATGTATAGGCCACACATTACGGAAACCACATTACTAACAGTACTAGACAAGCCCTGTTCTGGAATCCACAGGGCAAGAGAAGTAGAGAAAAACCAATACACTCTTGGAAGAGGGAACTGGAGGCAAATGTCAAGGTAGCATGCATCGGTGTACATAATTGACTCAGATGGCTAATGATAGAAAGACAGCGATAATTTGTTGAGCACCTATGCTTCACAGGGAGTCGACATGTTGTCTTTTTTATTGCTAAAGTGTTCTATCTTTTGTTGGGGACTGACTATACCTGTTATAAATACGGATGTTGGTTTCCTTTTGTAGATTATCAATTGTATTATGTCTGACTGATTATTTGCGTTCACTGAATTGCTAATGAATTTATAGTAAGTATTGGCACATCCCCTTTGTGTTCTTCACGGTCGAGTCTAAAGTTTTGGTATCATCTGACAGGAAAATGTGTGTTTACTATTGTGATAGGTCTCCTGGATACATCCCACATGTTCAGGTAGGCGGTTTAATTCAGGAACTTATTTTATTCAGAACCCGCTCTGCATTCTATTTGTTGATGCTTCTTGCTGATTGGTCAATAGTTTTTGTAACTGTCCTCTGTATATTTACTCCACAGTACAGAGACGGGTGAGCATCAGTAGCATTGGGTGGACCCCTCTAGCTAAATGAATCGGCTCTCTCACAGCCTGGTGGAACTCACGGAAAGAGCACCACGCTGATTACACAATATTTATGCCGCCCTCTTAAATCGAAAATGACGCTGAACTCTTTCGTAATGCCTGTGGCGCAGTACTTTCACCATGCTCTCCTGTGAGACTTGTAGTCCCTATCACTTGACTGTCCCCATTCTGCCTGCAGGGCAACAGGTTTGTGTCTCCGATTGGTCTAGCTCCTATCCTTTCACCTGTCCGGCTTGAAAGCCTCTTCTGGTAGTTATACTAACGCAGGTATAGCTCTTGTGGTCAATAGAGCACACAAGCTCCTTCACCAGGGTAAGATGAAGGCACGACAGAGGAGTAGCTAGTCAATGGAGCACACAAGTTCGTTCACCAGGGTAAGATGAAGGCACGAGAGAGGAGTAGCTAGTCAATGGAGCACACAAGTTCGTTCACGAGGGTAAGATGAAGGCACGAGAGAGGAGTAGCTAGTCAATGGAGCACACAAGTTCGTTCACCAGGGTAAGATGAAGGCACGAGAGAGCAATAGCTAGTTATAACACTCAATCCGTTTAATTCTAGCATGCAAAACTTCCATTGTAGGGACATTGGGAGGACATCCATTGTGCAGACATTAGGAGGACATCCGTTGTGGAGACATTGTTAGGACATTGGGAGGACATCCGTTGTGGAGACATTGTTGGGACATTGCGAGGACATCCGTTGTGGAGACATTGTTGGGACATTGCGAGGACATCCGTTGTGGAGACATTGTTAGGACATTGGGAGGACATCGTTTGGGGGACATTTTTGGGACATTAGGAGGGCATCCGTTGTGGAGACATTGTTGGGACAATAAATATGAATAGGATTACAAGGAAATAAGTCAATGACAGCTTGCTGGATAATGACACTTTAATCCATAGATTAGCATTCCATAGATTACAGGAGATTGATATCTAACATGGATAGTACAGCTAGCGGCCTCCTCTGAGAAGAGTGTGTACAACCAACGGGCTACTGAAACTATCAGTACCAAAATACTTCAACATTTTCTGAGAATAATTCAAAACTTATGTATCTCTGCGTAGATGTAATTTAATATAACATAATAGTTCAAATCTATTCGTTTGTTGTCATGGAAACCGTACTGGTCATAGTAATAAAGAGATCGTTGTCACACATAGACTGCAGTAGAAGAATTTGTAGTGAAATTCATCATCAGCAGAATTGACTTGAAGGTGTGCGGGAGTAATATTGGTGAGAAAATGATAAATTATCAAAACAAACAACAAAGAGAATCAAATGCGGCCGGATATGACATCCGACAAGGAACGCACCGTCCAACACAGACAGAATCTCACGTAGAATCCACAGGGAAAGAGAAAGAGAGGAAGACCTAAAAATACATGGAGAAGATGGTGTGAGAGCGAACTACGGTTAAATTATTGCATCTGGAGAGTTGGTTACTGATACAGCAGCCTATAAGCTCTTGCCCTTTCGCCAAATGTCATATAGTGGTATCTGCAAGTGGTGTAAGCTGTTGTTTAGTTCCGTGCAAAGTGTTCTATTTGGAGAGAGATAGGTTGGTTGGTTGGTTGGTTGGTTACCGATCCAGCGGCCCATAGGCTCTTGCCCTTTCGCCAAATGTCATATAGTGGTATCTGCAAGTGTTTATAAGCTGTTGTTTAGTTCCGTGCAAAATGTTCTATTTGGAGAGAGATAGAAATAGTAGTCCAAGACCATGAATCCTGGCAAGATCGGATCATTGGTACATGCACGAGATGGGCATATTGATGATTGAAGACAGACAATACAACCAATCAATTAAAAAAATCCATTATTCCCAATGACAGAAAAGGGAATGTTGAGGACCCGTGCAGTATGAAAGTGTACTTTAAGGTTCAACAGCTGATAATGTTACCACTGTTGCATATATAAATGAGAAAAACTCTGCTAACATGATTTTTCAAGACTAGCAGCTTCATCAGTCAAAGCGAGTTCTACAGAACCCATCTCTACGGTACACGAGCATATACACGTGTTAACCAAGGCTTCCCGCTAGGATGACAACTGTAGTGTTGCCGTATGCTTTACTGAAGTCACAAAGGGAATGTGATTATGATTGCTGGAACGAGAGATAAAGTCATTGTAGCACAGAATAAAGCAGAGTAGAGCAAAGCAGATGTTATATGACAGTAGCATCGTGAAACATGGACACAAATATGTAAGCAGATACCACTCTCTGATATAGTTGTGTGGGTTGTTTTTATCGATCTTTAATTTCATCAATACAGTTACCGTATCAGAGACTCCCAACCAAGCTAGTCAAACTGCAATTTCTGAAATCTGCTAATTTGTAATGACTTTTTTTCTGTCATTTTCTGGGGAGATGTTATTCATGTTGTTGTAGTTTTTAAGGCCAGCAATTAGTACGCTTACTCTCTTCTGTGGGGAGGAAAACTAATGTCTGTTCATGCAAAATATTCTCATCGTACATATTAGTCAGAGTCGGGAAACATATACTGATCATACATATTAGTCAGGGTCAAGAAGAATATACTGATCTTACATATTAGTCAGGGTCAAGAAAAATATACTGATCATACATATTAGTCAGGGTCAAGAAGAATATACTGATCTTACATATTAGTCAGGGTCAAGAAAAATATACTGATCATACATATTAGTTAGGGTCAAGAAAAATATACTGATCATACATTTTAGTCAGGGTCAAGAAAAATATACTGATCATACATATTAGTCAGGGTCAGGAATAATATACTGATCGTACATATTAGTCAGGGTCGGGAAACATATACTGATCATACATATTAGTCAGGGTCAAGAAAAATATACTGGCCAAGTCCCCGAGCTTGACTTCGTGGAAACGGGCTGTTTTCAAGACAGCCTGGCTAACGAGGTGGGGGATCAACGTGATCCCCGAAGTAGTGAGTCAATCATAGCACAGTTGCCTGAAAGACACTGGTCTACCTTCATCAGCCCGTTCGGAATGTGAGAAAAGCTACCGCAACCTGCCACTTAACGTCCTGTTCAGGACGCACAATAGAGTAAACCTACTCATTGTGGGCATTCACAACACCAACATTAACAACTTCGTACGTTTTGAAACCGTCGTTTAGTGGCAGGTTGAAGTAGTTTTCCTCCCATCCAGAGCGTGCTGATGAAGGTGGACCGTGGTCCTCCAGGCGGTTGTGCTATGCTTGCTTTTATTTGCATAACACTCAATAATACGGGGATTACGTCGATCCACACCTCGTCAGCTAGATTATCTTGAAAGCAGACTGTTGTCAGGAAACACTACATGGAAGAAATAAAGTAGGCTTGGTCAGTATGATGTGCGTGCCCCTGGGACGACGTCCTGGTCAGTATATTGTGCATGACCCTGATGCCACGTCCTGGTCAGTATATTGTGCCTGACCCTGACGCCACGTCCTGGTCAGTATATTGTGCCTGACCCTGACTCCACGTCCTGGTCAGTATATTGTGCCTGACCCTGACGCCACGTCCTGGTCAGTATATTGTGCCTGACCCTGACGCCACGTCCTGGTCAGCATATTGTGCCTGACAAGAATTACGTCTCCGTTCTCCTTCATGTTTAGATAAAATGAATTATATGTTATAATCAAAAGCGAATGCAATTTACGTTTGTAAATAGCCGAATTACATAAATGCCATTTTTTTCGGATGTGTACCTGCCTCGGTTTTGACTTTCCTTTCTATAATTATTGCATTTTTATTTTTAGAGATCGCATTGCACAAGATCTCATCTTATATTTGTGAACGTGTGAAGACCAAATCCCTTCCTCGCTGTCTTTAGTCTTTAATAAATAAGTGGAGTTCCCATTCACAGCTCGGTTAATTAGAGAGTTTGGAGCCCCAAAGTTTGTATTTATGAAGGAGTTTAAAGCCTCACTATAAAATGTTCATCTCTATTTTCTTTATCGTCAGTCTTTACATCGATACTCGATTTGAATAATTATCTTCATCACTTTCATCCTTTCTGCTTCGGCAATTTTAGTTTATTTAATCAGTTAAAGGGATAGGGATTTTTTTAATGGTGTTGTTGGGATGTCGAGGTATGATTGTCTTCTTCACCGAACCTATATTCTGTTGTTGCATTGATTTTGTTAAGTGGTATTTTGGATAAGTGGTAATTCGGATAAGTGGTAATTCGGGAAAGTGTGGTTTAAGTGATCTTGGTTGCAATGTAATTTCAAGCTGAATTAAAATTGTTTCTCGTGTTATAACGTTGCCATGGTATACCAGTGTGGTGTCTCATGTTATCTTTAAGTAATAGGTGGGGAAGTTGCCAAATGGATTGAAAATTGGTTAGCGGGAAGAAAACAGAGGGTGGGCATAAATAAGGAGTACTCTGAGTGGAGTGAAGTGAAAAGTGGTGTGCCACAGGGCTCGGTTTTGGGACCAATTTTGTTCTTGATATATATAAATGATTTGGACATTGATATGAGATCCATGATTTGCAAAATTTGCTGATGACACAAAACAATGCAGTAGTTTCTCATCTAAAGCGGAAGTGGATATATTGATGTCGGATTTAGATAAAATTCGAGAATGGTCTGTAAGCTGGCAAATGGAGTTTAATGTAGATAAATGTACAGTCATCCACATGGGTAGATCCAATATGGAACATAATTACAGAATGAGAGAAAACAATATTAGAAAGATAGATAAGGAAAGGGACCTAGGGGTTATAATAGATCATACAGGAAAGGTGAGTGAGCAAGTTAAGGTAGCAGTGAAAAAGGCAAATGCAATGTTAGGTATGATAAAAAGAAATATTAAACATAGGAGCAAGGAAGTGATCGTCAAACTGTATAAAGCTTTAGTTAGACCTAGATTGGAGTACTGTGTACAGGTGTGGAGTCCTTATCATAGAGGGGACATAAACATGCTAGAAAGAATACAAAAAAGAGCGACAAAGATGATAATGGGATTCCAGAATTACAGTTATGAGGAACGACTCAGAAAAACCGGCCTACAGTGTCTCGAAGAGAGAAGAATTCGTGGTGACTTAATACAGGTTTATAAGATGATCAGAGGAATCGATAAATTAGACTATAACAAGTTTTATTTCAAATACAGCCACCTATAATAACACGAGGGCATAGAGACAAGCTGACTAAAGAGAGGTCCAGGTTAGATATTAGGAAATATTTTTTAGTCAGAGGGTGGTGTCTGCTTGGAATGCATTGCCAGGGAAGGTAGTGGAGGCAGGGACAGTTAATGCATTGAAGAATAAACTGGATGCGCATAGCTTTTAGAGCAAGGTGATGTAAATGTAACTGGTTGTATACAGACTCTGCAGGGTCTTCTAAACCAGTATAAAGACGTTAAGTTAAGTTAAGTTAATACATGTTTATTAAAAAAATAAACAAGTAGTTTTACACAAATCTGGCTTTTACGTTATTATTCCTGGAAATATGTGTGCTTGTTTGTGATGTATCATCATCTAGTACATTTTCGCTTTAAAGGTCACGATAAAAGCTGCATTCTGTTTTCAAGCATTTGCACCTTTTCGTTCTAATGTGAAGTATAGGTTTTAACTGCAGCTGCTCCCTTTACATGAAGCGTCTTTCCGAGCGTTTGCTGCTCATTTGACCTACTTATGCAAATAAATCTACTCACCACTGCAACAGACTGCTTTTGATATTTTAAGCAATACTTCTTCTTCTTCTTCATCGTACGCAGTCAGACATCAACCTTTATTTTTTCGAAAAAAGCAGCGGTCATCCTGAGGCTGTCGACACTGCCATAGAGCTTGTCTAGTGTTGCCACTGGTGATGGCCACATCTACTCTCTCTCTGATCCTCGTATGTCGGGCAGTTTTGCAGCAAATGCTCAGCGGTAATTTTATCGGTACCACACGAGCATTCGTCAGTGCCACCTATCTTCAATTTGTTGAATAGGTGGTACCTCAGTCTGTTGTGGCTTGTGCGAAGTCTGAAGACCACGACCTGCTCTCTTCTGTTCAACTGGTAATAGGCATCGTTTTTGGTGTAGCCAGAATGTTCGGTTTCCCATTTGGTCATGTATCTAGCTCTAAAAAGCCGTTTTGACTCTTCGTATTTCATACTAGTATCTGGTTGTGGTAGTCTTGCACCTTCTTTTGCCATTCTGTCTGCCTCCTCGATGCCTTGGATGTTGCAGTGGGATGGAACCCACTGTACCACTACCCTTTTTGGTGGGGACTGCTGGCATAGTTGACAGAGTACTGCTCTTAAATCGTTAAGCTCAGTATTTTTCGGGCTTTTTAGTGCTGTGACTACGGCCAAGGCATCTGTAAGCAGGACTATGTGGCTTTCATTCCTTTTACCTGTCACCATTTCTTCCACTGCCGCCCTCAGTGCCTCTGCCTCGGCTCTGAAATTGCTTGTATATTTTCCAGTAGCGAATGACAGTGTTATTAAGCAATACAAATTAACATATTAAGTGGTTCATTACGTAGAGTCGATGTATTGGCATTCAACCTTTCTAACAATGCTATAGAGCCAACATATTGACTTGAACTATTACTATTACCATACTTATATTTGAAAGTTTCCCAAAAGCAACTTTTCATGAAATGTTAAATGTGTCTATACCTCTTACCTGGAGTTTACATCTTAAAAATCAAATATGTCCAGAAGTCAAAACATTCCTAAATGAATGAGTTAAATAGCATGAGTCGTTCACAATAAAGAAGTTATTATTTTTCAGCTTGTCAGATAGCTAATTTAATTATCATCAAAATGATATTTGATTCATACAAAATATGCTAGCAATTAATAATCTGCAGCTTAATTGTATACACACCTCTTTTTCTTCTTTGTGTTCTTTTCGCGTATCCTGTTTTGCTTTTCAGCTTCAGGTTATGGAGAAATCTCTAAACAAGCCCGAATGTGTGCCCGATGAACAGTGGCATTTACTGCCCCCGATATTTCCGTAAGGCCTCTTTTTCGTTGTCGGCCTTTGGCCTTGAATCCGTTGTAACTAAATAGTATTACTTGTTGGGAAGTGTTGTGTGATGGTTGTTACGTGGCCAAACCATTCTAGTTGCTGTCTTTTGATGTAGTCTAATATTGGTATTGTTCCCACTAGTCTCCTGATGTCATCGTTTCTGATTCTGTCTTTCCTTGTTGCACCCAATATTTTTTCGCCGGCATTTAATTTCTGCTGTTACGATTTGTTGTTTTTCATTTGATATTAGTGTCCACTCTTGACATTTGTAGCGTATTGTACATGAACATCGGAGTGAGAGAAAGTGAAGAAAAGTTATTTATTCTAAAATGTGTTTCTTAATTCGGCAGTTATTGTTATTAATATAGAAGACCAATTCCACCAAGAACTTGCTTTAGGTGATGGACATAAATGTGCTCTATTAAAGCCTTTGCCACTTTTATGGTGTAACATATATACTAACATGCATCATGCTGCTAGCACTACTAGTTTCTATCAGTCTTGGCTTCTGACGGAGGGATTGATATGACATGAGTGGTAGCAGATATAAAGATCTGAATCATTCTAGGGCGTGTGTGGATCTACTGTTGTTGTTTCGAATGCCCACAATGAGTGGGTTACTTTTTTTGTGTGCCCTGAAAAGGACGTTAAGTGGCGGGTTGCAGTAGCTTTCCTCACATCCTGAGCGTGCTGATGAGGGTGGACCGAGGTCTTTTTTTCTTTGAGTCCCAGGTGATTAGACCATGCTCACTTTGTTCTTGGCAAACGTGAACTGTAAAACGTGCAGCAACCACATAAGTTGGAGTGAGTTCTACTCTAGAGGTGGCTTAACTAAACCTAGCTGGCTATATAACACTCAACAAATGTTATGGTCTGCTTGAATGGTAGGGTGGGCAACCCATATGTTAAATAATCTTCTTTCCAAGAGAAACTTCGGCAATGAGGATAAAATAACGGAACGTGAAAGCCCATAAACTTGGCCACTTCACAAATGTGCATGAACAGTTTATAACTAACAGATGTTTCATGCAACTCATTTAAAAACACGCCCCCAAGCAAATTATTTCAACAAAAAACAAAAACACAAAAAGGCAAAATTAACTATAAAGTTTACCATCAGCTAGGGCAGCGATTCTCAACCTTTTGGCCCCTGTAGAACCCTTCAAATAATATTCATGTCTACATACACATTATTATATATCATTACTAATATTTTTATTTCTTTTTTATAAATTACAAGTTTATAAGGAAAACGTCATAAATTTTTGTTTATAACGGATGGTTTAAGCGCCAAACTCGTAATGTTTTTCTCCCAAGTTTATTGACAATGTCAACAAAAATAGTATTGTCTCGTCGAGAAATCTCAAATTGACCCAACTCCTGTAAACACACACAAAATGAACATAAATAACCCCTATCTTCTTCTTCTTCTTCTGCGTACACAGTCAGACAGTAACCATTATTTTTTCGAAAAAAGCGGCGGTCATCCTGAGGCTCTCGCCACTGCCATAGAGCTTGTCTTGCAGTTCCACTGGTAATGGCCACATCTGCTCTCTCTGATCCTCGTATGTCGGGCAGTTCTGCAGCAGATGTTCAGCGGTCATTTTACCAGTACCGCACGGGCATTCGTCGGTACACCCTATCTTCAATTTGTTGAATAGGTGGTACCTCAGTCTATTGTGGCCAGTGCGAAGTCTGAAGACAACGACCTGCTCTCTTCGGTTCAACTGGTAATAGGCATCGTTTTTGGTGTAACCAGTATGTTCGGTTTCCCATTTGGTCATGTATCTGGCTTTGATAAGCCGTTTTGACTCTTCGTACGTCATACTGGTATCTGTTTGTGGTAGTCTTGCACCTTCTTTTGCCAGTCTGTCTGCCTCCTCATTGCCTTGGATGTTGCAGTGTGATGGGACCCACTGTACCACTACCCTTTTTGGTGCGGACTGCTGGCACAGTTTGCAGAGTGCTGCTCTTAAGTCATTAAGCTCAGTGTTTTTCTGGCTTTTTAGCGCTGTGACTACGGCGAGAGCATCTGTCAGCAGGACTATATGGCTCTCATTTTCACTGTGTGTCACCATTTCTTCCACTGCCGCCCTCAGTGCCTCTGCCTCCGCTCTGAAATTGCTTGTGTACTTACCAGTAGCGAGTGACAGTGTTATTTTTCTGCCATTTGGTAGGTTCAGGAATGCTCCTGCCCCTCCGTTCTGTGTAGTGTTTGTTACAGAACCGTCGGTGTATGCATGGGTCCAGTCCATGCTTGGGTAGCTTTTCGTTATGAAGCTTAGGGTAGTGTCTCAACTTTATTTTTCAGTCTGGCAGTTTTTGTTTGCAATACCTGGTATATTTTCTACCACCTCTGGAAATATATCCTGCCTCCAGGTAGGTTTTCGTACAGTAGTGATGGGTTTTGGTGTTGTTAGTGCGTTTATTGGATCTTCGTGCATCTTTGCTTTGGCTATTTCTGCAAAGTTTCTCCGCTTTAGTTTCCCATTTCCCAAATTGTTTAGTCTCTGGTACATTGGATGGTCCGTCAGTCTTCGGAGTTTCTCTGACTGCAGCTGGGCTCTGCAGTCTCCTCTATCGGTCATGGATTGCAGTTTTGTAATCTTTTCAAGTTCTACAATTGGCGTTGACTTCATGCCACCTGTTATAATTCTCATGGCTTGGTTTTGAAGTTTGTTAACTTTATCGAAGTTCGCCTTCGCTGCTGTTGTCCATGCCGCAATGCCATACTCGAGTACTGGTCTCACTCTTCCAGTGTACAGTTTCTTTAGTATGCCTTCGTCTGCTCCCCAGCTTGTGCCAGCAAGTTTCCTCATGATTGCCATTCTTTCTCTGGCTTTCATTCGGTTTCTCTCAATCTGACTTTTCCATGTCATGCGCCGATCAAATGTGACTCCCAGATAGGTTGGGTTGTCGTTTGGCTGCAGGATTTTGCCATTTAGACTTAATTTGGTACTTTGTGGTTTTAATGAAAGCGAGAATATTGTGCACGTGGTTTTCTCCTCGTTTATTTTGACCAGCCATGAGTTCGCCCACTCTTCCAGCGATGTTAGGGCCGTCTGCATCCGATTTCTTGCTATGGTGAGATTCTTTTCAGAGGTCCACATAGCCAGATCGTCTGCAAACATTGAGCTATGGACTCTTCTTGGTATATTCTCTGTAATATCGTTTATATATACCAGGAAGAGTGTGGGTGACAATACTCCCGCTTGGGGTACTCCCTGCTCGAGTGTCACCTTTTTGCTCATCTGCCCTTGTACTTGGACTCTGGCCGTTCTTTGTTTGAGGTAGTGGTTGATCCACTTGTACATCTTCCCACAGACATCACTTCTTCTTAGCTTGACTCTAAGTCCGTCCTTCCAGACTTTGTCAAATGCCTTTTCCAGATCCACCCAAACAGCTACTGTGTGTTTCTGTGCCTGGTAGGCATCTTCTATCTCCTGGGCTATGAGGATGACCTGGTCCTCAGTGGATCTGTGCTGTCTAAAGCCGGCTTGCTGTGGAATTAGTATTCGTTTTTCTTCCAGATGCCACATCAGTCTGGTGTTTATCATCCGTTCCATCAGCTTGCCGACACAGCTCAGTAGGCTGATGGGCCTGTATCCATTTGGATCTGTTTTATCCTTTCCTGTTTTTGGTACTGGTACCAGTATTGCGTCTTTCCACGCCTGGGGTACAATACCCCTTTTCCAGCTTTGGTTCAGGACTGATAGTAGTTTCCTCTTCGCTGTTTGGCCCAGCCCCATCAGCATTTCGTTTGTTATCCCGTCTTTTCCGGGAGATTTCCTTTTCTTTAGCGTTCTCATAGCCTCTTCCATTTCGCGCATTGTTAGTTTGGCCATCATGTGCTCTTCGGGAGCCATATTTATGTTTTCGTGTCCCTTTAGCTCTTCGCTAATGTCTGTATGCTTATCTGCAGGGACCTCGATGTGGTTTGCTCTGGCATAGTGATCGACAAAGGCGTTTGCGGCTTTCTTACCTGTGATCAAGTTCTCGCCCTGCTTGATAGTAATTTGTTTATTTGACGGGGTTTCGTCGTTCATGGCTCTGACTAGCTTCCATAGCTTGTTCCCGTCTTTGTCCAGGTTTAGACTTTCCGTTTTATTTTTCCAGCTTTCTCTTGCTGTTTGCTTGAGAGTGTGTTTGTACTTCGCCGCTGCGGCTTTGAGGGCGATGTTTGCCTCCATGGATTTTTCTCGCTCTGCCATGTTCCTAGCATTTGTTACTGCATCTTCCACTTTCTGCAACTCATCATTCCAGTAGGGCTTATAGTTTTTCCTAGCTCCTCTTGGGATGGTTTCAGTGGCGGCTTGCATTATTGCCTTGCTTAGGCTCTCTACCATGGGCTTCATTTTGGTGTTTCGTGTGTTGATGGTTTCACACAGCCCATCTGTCAGGATTGCAAATCTGTCCCAGTCGGCTCGTTTGTAATTCCAACGTGGGAGCGGTTTTGTTTCCTGTGGGCCTACTTCCATGTCAATGGTTAGCCTGATCGGCCTGTGGTCGCTACCTGCCAGTTGGTTTAGCACCTGGCGGTCTATTTTATGGTGTATGTCCTGTGTGGAGAAGGCCAAATCTGGAGTCGAGGTGGTATGCCATGTTCTTGAGTAGAAGCTAGGGCTATCCTCCGGCCTATTGATTAGGGAGAGATTTGCATCTATCTCCCAATCTTCCACTTCGTCACCTCTGCTGTCTGTGTCAGAGTATCCCCATCTCTCCGAGTGGCTGTTGAAATCTCCAACTACTATGCAGTTGGAGTCTCTGACCTCCATACTCGAGAGCGATAGGTCTCTGTTTGGTGGTCCGTACAGATTGAAAATGCGGAGCTTCGTCTCTTGAGCCATTATGTCCACTCCTACAATTTCTGCTTGTCCGGTGTGATTGACAGATACCGCGCTACTCGGTATGCAGTTTCTGGTCAGTATCAGGACCCCTCCTTTGTGGCCTTCTCTATCTAGACGGAAGGTCTGATATCCTCTGATTGAGAATTTATGGTTATTGTTGAGGTGCGTTTCCTGGATACATGCCACGTCAATCTTACCTTCATGCAGGTGGTGTGTTAGGGAAAGTTTTTTGTTAATGACTCCCTCCGCATTCCACTGTAGTATTTTGAGGGTCTTGAGGTTTTGGCCAATAGAGGTTGCCCCATAGCCATGTGCCTTGACTCCACGACACATGGGTGGGTGACCAGCAGTAGTCAAGGGTGGGCCCCTTCGAGGCGTGGGGCCCGGCACTATCGCTGCCTGGCGGGACTCCGCAGGACGAGCGCCATGCGTTTTTCTAATAGGTTGTACTGCCATCATACTGTGATTTACGTTGCACTGTTTTGTTAGGCTTGCGGCCCCGTGCATCCGATTTCAACAGGCGTTTCTGTAGGGATGCCCTCCTTAGCCTTTGGCTGTCCCCAGCCTATCTGCAAGGCAGCAGTTGTTTATGATCAGAGTTTTCTCTCTTATGGAAGTTGTCTTACCAGACTATCGAGTCTTCACTACTCTTGTCTATAGGGTGCAATGATGATATGTGATGATATATGAGATGGACTGGTTTACCCGGAAGAGAGGCAGTCCAGTGTGTCTGTATCCCAGGATCGTCACGTCCTGCCAGAAACGTAGCATTTGCATGTGAGTGGGGTATCTCTTTTTCCCTTTATTTTCTTGGCTTCTATGCAGGGATGGTACGCCTAGCATTCCCCGCCACCTGGGGTGTTGACACAGTGGGGCAGGTGTGCAATGTCCGCTGGTCTGCATCTCTTCTGCGTCCAGTATGATAGTTTTATGGCTGATAACGTGCAGAGGTAGATATCGTAGCCGGAGTGCATTCAGCCAGAGGACAAGCCTGGTAATGTCACGGAGATGTTGTTCGCCTGATGTGCGGACAACTCTCATGGTCAGTGGTTGAGTCTTGACAGTTCACAGTGAGGTGGCTGCTCTACTGTTTTCGACACCCCGACCAGGTACTAAGTCTTTGGTTGGTGTTTTCGCACCCCGTCGCCGTATAGGGTGAGTATCAAGCAGTTTTCCGCCCGCTTTGATTGGCGGACGGCAAGGACCTCTTACTGTGGCTCTACCTGATAGGGCTGGGGCGCAAGCCCCAGGTCCCGAGCATGTAGAAGCCTCCCATTGCAGTGGTGCTGAGATTTTGGGTGGGATTGCGGCTTACAAGGGTTCCGCCGTAATCCCCCACATGGTAGCCTCGCGCCCTTGGCTTATCAGCCTGGTACGTGAACCAAAGTGTCTGCGGCTCCTCTCGATTTGAGCTGGTTTTCCGTAGCAACGCCCTGTCATTTGTAGGGTAAGACTGACCTGTCTTCAGATGATCTATTTCCAGCACCCGTTCACTATTTGGTCAGACGAATTTATTGAGGGCTTTTGTTTGTCAATGACCAGGTATTTGAAATCTGCGGTTTCTGCGGAGTTAAACACGATTTTCGTAGCGTTCTTTCATTTGAGTGTTTGAGAGCTGACTTGTCATCCATGAGTCTAATACCAGCGTACGTTCATTATTAGACCCAAACGGCAGTGCTCTCGATTTGTCAGTTGTTCTACAGTATTGGCGTGTTCAGTCAGATTAAGCCGCAGGTTCCACACCTGGTGGTGCCCTTCCGTCAATTCCCTTAGCGAGACAATCAAGTTTCTTAGAGGGTAGCCCCAGATTTTCGAGGGTCTAATTCCAGCACATGTTCTCTATTAGACCCCACGAAGGTGTACTTTTGATAGTCATTCTGCAGTATTGGCGTGTTAAGTTAATTTAGGTCTCAGGCTCCACTCCTGATAGTGCTCTTCCGTCAATTCCTTTTTCAGAACACTGGATGCAGGCCTAACCGGGCCACAGGGGGCATAACCTCAGATTTCTGGGGGTCTAAATCCAGCACCAGTTCCATATTAGACCCCAGAAGAGTGGTCTCGGCATGTCCATCATTTCAGTGTTGGCCGTGTTGAGTCAAATTAAGCCGCAGGCTCCACTCCTGGTGGTGCCCTTCCATCAATTCCTTTAAGTTTCAGCTTTGCAACCATACTTCCCCCGGAACCCAAACACTTTGGTTTCCCGGAAGCTGCCCGCAGAGTCATCGAAGCAACTCCTGCGGATCGCTAGTCGGCATCGAAAAATAATAATAACGTGTAGCAGATCCTCTAATTCTTTGCCTTGGCCGTGATCTAACTTAGAACATTCTCACACTCATCCACATCATCATGACCATACTCAGTAAATGACATATCACACAGCAGGTGGCATATTTATTATATCATACTCATATCATACAATGAGTAGAGAAATTACAAACACAATATAATACATATCTTAACTAAACATTCTACTAAAACGGGAATTGTAAGCATTAGCTATTGATGGAATTCCCAACTATCTAAAAACCCAGTTCTATTGCCTTGCAATTGCATCACACACACATCGCCTTAACTGCGTCTTCAACACACCTTATCAGATACTCTTCCTCACTGAAATCCCCTCAGGCGGGCGATCTCGACATAACTCGTTCACAATGTGTCCTTGCTTACAAACACACTTTCAGATTATCTATTAATGCAAAAATCACACACCTATTTGAGCGCCCCTGTTCTATCACCAAACATTCGTCCAACCGTCAATCAATCGCTCCTCTATCTAAGTCGGTGAGTTAAACATACTATCCACATTCAGTCTCTCTCTCTCCCATACATCCTCTCTCTATCTAGCCTCTCTCTCTCTCCAGCCTCCCTGAGCTAAACTTTGTCTCGAGTTATATATCCTCAAGCAAGGCCAGAGCTTGACCAATCGATCTCAGGTATGGTCATCTTCAATTCCAATTGGAACGAACCACTTTGCACACCTGTCACTCATTCTCTCGCAGCAAGCCCCGTTGCCAATTTCGTCTGTCAATCAATCTCCTCCTACCACAATCGGAAGGCCAGTGGTCAGTTTCTACCTGTCCACATTCCTTAACCCAACTCTGTTCTCCTTTGCTGAGACAGTGAGTGACCTTGACATGCATTCATGTAGCTTTAAGCTTTAACATGTTCAGGCATCCTAAACTCCCCTTGCTCCGGCGGGAACTGTTACAATCGTTTATGGTCAGAACTACGACGGTATCTGATCGTCTTCGCGCCTCTGACTTTCGTTCTTGATTAATGAAAACATTCTTGACAAATGCTTTCGCAGTAGCTCGTCTTGCGGCGATCCAAGAATTTCACCTCTAACGCCGCAATACGAATGCCCCCGTTTGTCCCTGTTAATCATTACCTCCAGTTCCGAAAACCAACAAAATAGAACCGAGGTCCTATTCCATTATTCCATGCACCATTATTCAGGCAGCTGAGGCCTGCTTTGAACACTCTAATTTTTTCAAAGTAAACGCACCGGCCACCCAGGACGCTCAGCGAAGAGCACCCGTGGGAGAGAGCCGGCAGACGGTAGGGCAGGAGACAACGGGCAGTGAACCGGCGCGAGCCGGACCGCCCGCCTGCGCCTGAGATCCAACTACGAGCTTTTTAACTGCAACAACTTTAATATACGCTATTGGAGCTGGAATTACCGCGGCTGCTGGCACCAGACTTGCCCTCCAATAGATCCTCGTTAAAGGGTTTAAAGTGTACTCATTCCAATTACGGGGCCTCGAAAGAGTCCCGTATTGTTATTTTTCGTCACTACCTCCCCGTGCCGGGAGTGGGTAAGTTGCGCGCCTGCTGCCTTCCTTGGATGTGGTAGCCGTTTCTCATGCTCCCTCTCCGGAATCGAACCCTGATTTCCCGTTACCCGTTACAAACATGGTAGGCATGTCACGTACCATCGACATTTGATAGGGCAGACATTTGAAAGATGCGTCGCCGGCACATGAGGCCATGCGATCAGCACAAAGTTATCCAGAGTCACCAGTGGGGACGCCGCAACCCCGCGAGGGGAAACGACGATTGGTTTTGAACTAATAAAAGCGCTCTTTCCGCGAGGGTCGGAGCTTGGTAAGCATGTATTAGCTCTAGAATTGCCACAGTTATCCAAGTAGGATCGTGTCATCTAAGGAACCTCGACTGATTTAATGAGCCATTCGCGGTTTCACCGTGAGACAGTGTGAACTTAGACATGCATGGCTTAATCTTTGAGACAAGCATATGACTACTGGCAGGATCAACCAGATATCTGTCGGAGACGTACTGTGTACATCACACACCGGTCGGCGGAGGAAGGTTGTGTTTTTTTTAAAAGCCGCCTCGCTGGGACGACGGCCGCAGGGACCGACTGACGGGACGGACGGACGGTTTGTTCCACCCGTCCCTCACTCCGTCGACCTAGGACCGCCTGACAGGGGCCTCCCACACGCACCAGACGACCGACCGACCGGGCTCGCTCGAGGAGGGATGGCAGCGCTCTGTGCAGAACGGATCCCAACGACCTCGGCGATGAATTTCACTGGGACTGGAGACAATTTGGCCTGCCGGCCTGCCCTCGAGGCAACGATTCCTGCTTTCCATTTGCCGGTCACAAGCTCTTTGCGAGAGTCGGACCACCAGCGAGACGTACTGTCGAGCTCTGCTATAAGCCTTAGATAAATCACCACGGACGGACCACGTTTCCTGATACGGACCAGACTAGCGCACCTCGGTGGAGGAGCCACTACAACAAACCGCACCCAATTCGCACTACGGGGAAAGGCAGGCGAGCGTTTTCCGCAAGCCCGCGCTATCGCTCCGCCTGGCGGGACTGAGATCGCTTTACGAACACTGGTTGAAATTGAGTCGCTGCGGCGAGACAACATTAATAACAACTAATACAATATTAATTGTATTCAATCGTGACTTATGATAGCTGAATCGTTTATTAACCATGTTGGAAAGACTTCCGATAAATCTGCTTATTTTTCCTCGTTCGTCTTCAGACTTCGACCTCAATCACTCTACGAAAGCAAAAGTCGGCTTAAGGCTTCGTGCACTTTCATTCATCGTCTCAATGAAGACAGTGGTTGTTGTCAAATGCTACTTCTTTTGTCGGTATGCAATGGGCAGGACTGCGAAGTATTTGTGTCGAGGAAATGTTATTTTTGAAGTCAAATTAGATTATAAAATGGACTTTTCTCATGTGAAACCTGTGTTTGTCTATTTTTGGTACACAAATAATATCGGATCGATTATACTTCTAAATGATATAACAGGTTGAAGACTTTTTTTATAATAAAAAATGATTTTCCAAGAAATATGTCGAATGTGTATAATAAAATTACAAATTTAAAAAAAAAAGAAAAATAATCTTTTCACTTTTGATTAACTTAAGTCTATTAGCTTTAGTCTATTCATCACTATATCTAGAGGAACCCATAGCGATTTCTCGCGGAACACCGTTTGAGAAACACTGAGTTATAGGGACATGAACAAAACTTGAAATGCGAGGCGTATTCAAATGAAACCGGACCTAACTGCACCAAGTGATGATGTCACTTTTGATGTAAACCGCACATACCAACTGTCAAATTTGCACAATTTCCTTATTCTCCAACTCATAGTTTCCTCAGCAGACCGTTGAAAATATGGCGGGTGTGATACGGAATCCGTTCAGTGTTGATCAGTGAGCGGTGATTTGGTTTCTAACAGCTGAAGGATGTCGACCAGTTGACATTCATCACAGAATGCAGACAGTGTATGATGACAAAAGTGTGGCAAACGTAAGCTCCGGCGACGGTCAACCAGAATTACTGTATCAATTTTGGACAACTGGACAACGATGTTTAAAGAAGGACGTGAGTTAACGAAAGATTTTCCGAGACCAGGTCAGGCGCATATTGTTGCGTCAGAAGATGCCACGGTCAAAATTGATGCAGTAATTCGGGTGGACCGTCGCTGGAGCTTACGATTGCCACACTTTTGTCGTCGCAACGATTGACCTGGAAGATGCCTAAAATAGGCTCAACTACGGCAAACTAATCGACCTATTAGTAGATCTCAAAATTTACCTCCAAATCGTCTGTTTTATTGCAACCGGTCCTTATGCCAAGAAGCGTCGCTCTAAAGTACGGTTCCTGGACGTCAGAGATCGGAACCATAGCGCACGGACTGCCTCAAGGGTCCCCTCTGTCTCCTGTACTTTTTAATGTGTACACTTGCAAAATTGCACAGATGGAAGTGACTGGGCCTGGTATGATCCTCACATAAGCGGACGACATCCTGTTATACAACCAGGACAAAGGCAGGACTGAAATTGTCGCGGTTGTGCGGTGCAAGCTGGAGAAACTGTCTGAATGGTGCACCGACTACGACGCCTAAATTAATCCATCTAAGGTCAAAATTGTCTGGTTCTCCCTAAACAATAAGTTGGTCTCGGATACACTACCAGGGGTCACCTGCATGGGCACCAACATTGAGAGAGGACGTGACATGAAATACCTGGGTATCACAATCGACAGAAGTCTCGCTTTCAATAAACATGTTGACAATGTGATTCTGAAAGCAAAGAGGGGTATCAATGCAATCAAAGTCATGGCGACCACAGACATGCAACAATGGACTCTCTTCGTGCTGATGCAAGCATTGGTTTTGTCTGTTCTGGATTGCAGTCTTGGGTTACTCACGCTATCGCAGGCACAGGTTGATAGATTGGAGATAATCCAGAGAGAGGCCATGAGAGCAGTTCTGGGATGCACTAGAGATACTCCCATTGCTGCCATGAGATTCCTGCTTGATTCGCCAAGCATCATGGTGCGACATAAAGTAGCGCAGGTAAAGGCGTACGCCAATGTTGCCAACGACGAACACCACCTTTTGCACCAAGACTTGGATACACCTAAAAACAGATGCATTAAGCGAGGAAGGTCATGGATGGCAGAGGCAGAAGACTCCCTGATGAGGGCTTTGCATTGTAAGAAGTGGGAAGAGGTAGTGAATGGGTAGAAGTGAGCAACGAGAGTCCCCTGACAAGGGGGGTGATACAACTCAGCAGGGAGTGGTCGCGAGTGGGGCAGCACTAGGGTAGAAGCTTCAATACAGGAGCTGATCTAGCAACACTTGGGACTACAAGACACAATTCTATACACAGATGGCTCCGCCGGTAGAGATGCTAACAAGTGCGGGTTTGGGTTTCGTCGGCTACCAAAATGGCAAGGATGTGCTGGAGAAATCAGCTGCCTACTCCACTATCACATTGAGTATGAGGATGGAGATTGAGGCGGTAAGAGCGACCCTGACTTGGTTGGTGACGCAGCTGGTGACACACGCAGTGATACTGTCAAACTCGCAGGGCATGCTCCGTAAGATACAACGGTGCATGCTAAGAGGGAGTGAGCCTCTCTTCTGGACAACTCAGGTATACAAGGTGTCACGTGAATCTACTGCCCGGGACATGCAGGCGTCTGGGGCAACGGAAGAGCTAATGCAGTGGCGGGACGAGCTGTGGTGGACGACGCGGTGATGACGAGAGAAAGGGTTAAGTTAATAAGGGGAGTTATGGACAGTCTACAGAACGATGAAGAGACAGAAGGTCGCAAAAATGCATATGTGCAGAGGATGATAGATTTAGTAGTGACTAAGGCTAGAGAGAAGGGAGAAAGTGTGTTCTCAAGTTCTGTCTGGAAAGATCCGAAGAACACGAAATCAACACCTGACTGGGACTCTGAGTATATAAACGCTTGGCTGACTTCTTGGACGAAGAACGGGGCACTTAGGGACATGTCCCATGTGTGATGATGTTGGTTCCTAGAATCAAGAATCAAGATGAATGAACACATTTTGTGGAAATATTTCACCAACGCCGTTGTCATGTACGGGGAACTAACGCTAATCACATATTTTCTTTGTTACTAAGAGCGATCTCCCCTCAAATAGAAATTGCTGTCTGTCTTTTGCCTGTTATCTGTCTTCAAAGTTTGTCTGTTATTGATGGTGTTTAGACGCCTATACATGGACAGAAACAGATTGCCTTCTTCAAGTATTACAAGCTACGTATAGCTGGACCAAAAGTTATATAAATATAATAAGGTAATCTCATAACAACACGACCGTATCGTACCGGGTACATGACTCAAGTGTGAGTGACGTTGGCGATGCTTATTTTCTGTAGTGACCCTTCCATTCCTTTAAAACCTTTAATTTAATTAAGATTTGTGTCGATGCTCAACATATGTGTGTTTTGTTTTTAAATTTCAACCTATGTTATCATTATTCACATTAAATGGGTTTAATGAGTCACCGTCCCATTTAACATTCATTTAATTTACGAAAATATCACTGATATTATCAGATGTCTCTAACTTCATTCTGAGTCATCTTCTCAATAGAAGAAAAAACAATTCTGATTCAAAATATGTACATATATATCACAGCAATCATAAATAGAACACTTCGATAAAGTTAGGCATTGTTGTTCCTAAAGATAATTATGATAATGATGGTAGGGTCATACCTTATCAGAAGGGAAATATTCTTCGTAGGGACAACTGCTGTGACTGAGAAAAAACAATGTTGACTAAAAGAAAGCACAACTTAATATAGCCTACAGTTAGCATAAGCACAGAAACATATATATCATCTGACGTTTCAACCAAAAAAACATTCCATTTATCAAGGACTGGATGAAATAAAAACAGCAGCGAAGAAATAATTATGAGGAAATTAATAGACACCTAAACTACAACAGGAGTCCTGATGAAACAAATAGTTACAGAGGATAAAGTACACATTTTGTTATGTTCTGCCTGTGTCTATTAGACAGCAAACATGACTGTGTTTCATATTGATAGCAAAGTGAAAGTGTCTGTGTATATGTGCTATTTATTAGCTGTTTTGTTTCTATTTATGTTATAGTAACAATAGTTACTGAGTAACTTACTCATCATTCTCCATTTCATTGGTTTTTGTAAGGGGCATTGTAATTGTTTTAATTCAATTGTTTATTATTATTGTACTAAGCTACTCATGCTAAGCTCTCTACTCCTGATGAGTTTTCACTGGTAACATATTGTAGTGGCTCTTCCTGTATCCATGTACATACTGAAGTGTGTAGTGACTCTTCCTGTATCCCTGTACATACTGAAGTGTGTAGTGACTCTTCCTGTATCCCTGTACATACTGAAGTGTGTAGTGACTTCCTGTATCCCTGTACAT
The DNA here is from genome assembly GCA_036924085.1 of Ariolimax columbianus. Taxonomy (NCBI): domain Eukaryota; kingdom Metazoa; phylum Mollusca; class Gastropoda; order Stylommatophora; family Arionidae; genus Ariolimax; species Ariolimax columbianus. The sequence continues at coordinate 31,814,412 of JAVGWX010000010.1, read as the reverse complement.
ACTGAAGTGTGTAGTGACTCTTCCTGTATCCCTGTACATACTGAAGTGTGTAGTGACTCTTCCTGTATTCCTGTACATACTGAAGTGTGTAGTGCCTCGTCCTGTATCCCTGTACATACTGACGTGTGTAGTGACTCTTCCTGTATCCCTGTACATACTGAAGTGTGTAGTGACTCTTCCTGTATCCCTGTACACACTGAAGTGTATAGTGCTGTAGTGGCTCCTCCTGTATCCCTGAATATACTGAAGTGTGTAGTGGCTCCTCCTGTATCCCTGAATATACTGAAGCATGTAGTGGCTCTTCCTGTATCCCTGTACAAACTGAAGTGTATAATGCTGTAGTGGCTCCTCCTGTATCCCTGAATATACTGAAGCATGTAGTGGCTCTTCCTGTATCCCTGTACATACTGAAGTGTATAATGCTGTAGTGGCTCCTCCTGTATCCCTGAATATACTGAAGTGTGTAGGGGCCTTTCCATTATTCCTGAACTTACTGAAGTGTGTAGTGGCTTTTCCTATGTCCCTGAATGTACTGAAGTGCGTAGTTCTGTAGTGCAATGCTAGATTTCTCAACAGGCTCACCACTATGGGAACAACAATGATGATCCCCCACCGCGTTTACCAGTCTTCTGTGACACATCCTGTTTTTAAATGTATGGTGGGGACATGAGGTGGAGCCTTGGTCAGTATGTTGTATCTGACCAGACATGAGGTGGTGTCTTGGTCAGTATGTTGTATCTGACCAGACATGAGGTGGAGTCTTGGTCAGTATGTTGTATCTGACCAGACATGAGGTGGAGTCTTGGTCAGTATGTTGTATCTGACCAGACATGAGGTAATGTCTTGGTCACTATATCGCATTGACAGTGACTTAGCACCTTATTTGCCATGTAAACACTAGCTGTTTATTCCATATTCCACTGATATTGTCCTATGTTTCTGTCACATTAAACAATATGCCTTTACACATTTAGTAATTAACAAGTTTTCATATTACACAGATGATCCCGTACTTTTATCACAAAGTCACAGCCAGATGCAAGCGAAATTTGACAGTGAGAATGAACAATCAGCCAAATTGACACTGAATATCAACATGATGAAAACCAAGCTCCACAAAATTAATCCGAGCAAGAAAGAGCACAATTTTTGGACAACACAATTGACACAACAGGGAGTGCAGATGTAGATGAAAAAACCAGAATTGGAAAGACAAGAATGGCATTCCCGACACTAAACATATGCAGATTCAGAGAAATCAAGATTCACACTAAAGTTAGAATATTCAGTATCAAGTCGGTGCCGTTGTATGGAGCAGAAACATAGAGAATGATCTAGGCCATACAACAAAGACTCCAGTCTTTTGTTAACAGATGCCTGTGAAGGATAAGGGGCATAAAGTGGCAGGACATGGTGAGGACTGAAAATCTGTGGGAAAGGAGCTAACAACAGCTACTGGAACAACAAATTAATAGAAGAAAATGGAGCTGGATAGGATAAATATTGAGGAAGGCATTGTCGAACATAACTAAGCAGGTTCTGACATAAAATTCTCAAGGGAAGAGAAAGAGAGGTAGACCTAAAAATGCATAGAGAAGAGAATAGGAGAGAGAACTACGATTAACTGGTTCCACCTGGAGGGAGAGACAAAAAGAGTCGCCCAGAACTGTATGTATGATTGCTGAGATGTGATCAATGACCTATGTACTGATGGATCTGATGGGCTTTGAATGATTGACTAATTGATTGAAGTTCTCATATTGCTGTAGTTGTTTCAGCTATATCCTCTTCAACTGCAATATAAAGTATGGCTCTGAAACATTGAGAATCACCACCAAAATAAAATAACTACAAATGGCTTTCATAAATGGATCCTGCGCAGAAAAGAGGGATTGAAATTGTATGACAAAATCAAGAATGTGGATCTGTGAGTGAGAGCTGATCAGATACCAGTAGATTAAAATATGAAGAGGAAGCACTGGCATTGGATTAAAGACACATTAAAGAAACCAGTTGATAGCATTACCAGGCAGTCTCTGTTCTGGAATGCCAGAAGAAAGAGAAGTAGAGGCAGGCCTACGTATTCATGGTATAAATGAAAGGATGAATACATGGACTGTGCTGGCACATATGGTCCAGGATAAGAGAATGTAGCTTGTATTTGTCAAAGACATACGCTTCAAATTGGGCCATCTGCTTTTATTGATTTATTGATTGATGTTCTCATACTTGACCCTGATACCATCATGGTAACCGCCGTACAGTTGTTACGAGAGGTAAGGCCATAGAGAGACCTACCTAATACAACATGGGGGAGAAGCATGAAAGCCAAAGTAAGTCATGAACCAGAACTGTACCACTGGATAAAGTTTTGCAGCAGGCTGAGCAAAGTTGAGGAACTGTTGCGGCCTTGAAGATGACCACGGGCCTCAGAAGAAGTTTCCATCATCATCATCAATCGGTGATCATGAATCTCCATACACTTCTATCACGTGTGTCACTAATCCAACTCTATTGTTGATCATCCCTGCGCAATTCCTTCAGGATGTCCAATATTTTATTTTTCTGCCTCCCTCCATCTCTCGTCCCTGCTATTTTTTGGCATAGTATGTTTCAACCGCCTCTTCTCATGACATACTCAAAAACGGATGACTGCCTTGATCTGACTTTTGTAATGAGTTGTTTTTGTGTCTGTGCTTCTTCAAGTACTGCATTGTTAGTCTTCTTCGTGGTCCATGGAATCCTAAACATTCTTCTGTAAAACCACATCTCCATCACCTCTAGTGATCTTTGTGTATGTTTTCTGATGGTCCATGATTCACTACTGTAAATCAGTGCTGGTTCCATATATCATCCAAGAACCCTCTTTCCAGCTATAGGGTTTTATTGCACAAGATTCCTTTCATGCTCTGAAAGACCAATTTTGCCTGGGCTATTCTGTTCTTCATTTCATAATTGCATCTTTCATCAGATGTTATGTGAATGCCCAGTTGTTTAACTGTGTGCACTTATCTTAATTCTCTCTCATTCACCTTGACACTGCATTTGGGTGGGTTGTGTTTTCTTGTTAATACCATCACTTTGATATCTTTTGATTTAAACTGAGGCCTTTTTTTCCGCTTTAATGAACTACCATGCTGAAGCTTCCATATTCCCATTATTTCATTTCCTTTTGTTAATAATATTTCATTGCGTATTATTTTCCCTAACTTACTGTATCTTAATGTCTTCTCCCGTCAAATAGAAATCAGTTTCCAGTCCCATATAAGTGCAATGGCACATTCTAACAGAGGTCGACGACAAGCCAGAGGCCATGGTGGTCATTCTGATCTTGTACAGTCAGCCGAGCATCCATCCAACACTGTCCACCCATCTCTGCTCAAGCAAGCTCGTAGGACTGGGGTCCTAAATCTGAGTCAGAGAGGACTATCTGTAGGTGAGTAGCTGTTAGTTTATAAATCCTTGTAGATGCTAGTGTAAGGATAACTGAACTCATTCACTTAGCTACTCTACGCAGAATAGTAGAACAAAGTATTGAATGGAAATTATTCCTATACACACATTTTATAGACTCTGGAAAGGTGTTTGAGTGTGTACCGAAGTACGCTATGGCAAGTGTTGGATACTAGAGAAGTTCATAACCCTCATACAGAATATGTATGAAGATATAGTAAGTAGAGTGGTACATGAAGAAGCACTGGCTGACAGCTTCAGTGTGCAAACAAGGGTGAGACATGGAGGCCTGCTCTTGCTTTTCCTGTTCATGTTGGCTATAGATTGGATAATGAGGACATCAATCGAGGGAAAAGGAACTGGTATTCAGTGGACACGGGTACTTTTATCACACAGTTATAGCCAAATGCAAGAGAAACTTGATAGGGTGAAAGAACAATCTGCCAAATCGGGACTGAATATCAACAGGAAGAAATCCAAGCTCCTTAAACTTTACAATATCAGCAAAAAAACAATCATGCTGGAGAGAGAGTTGTTGGAGGAGTTGGATGTCTTGACCTATTTGGGTAGCACAGTTGACACATCAGGAGGTACAGATGCAGATGTCAGGATCACAATTGGAAAGGCAAAAGGGGCATTCCTGACACTAACCAACATATGGAGTAACCAACATATGGAGATTCTGAGAAATCAAGATTCACACCAAAGTTAGAATATTCAACGCCATTGTCAAGTCAGTGTTACTGTATGGAGCGGAGACATGTAGAACAACCAAGGTTATACAACAAAGCCTTTCGTCCTTCGTTAATAGATGCTTACGAAGGGTAATGGACAGAAAGTGGCAGGACAGAGTGAGAAATAAAGACCTAAGGAGCCAACAACAGTAACTGCAACAACAATTTCAGCGAAAAGTATGAAGCTGGATAGGACATATGCTAAGGAAGGCACCGTCCAACATAGTCAGACAGGTTCTTACACGGAATCCTCAAGAAAAGAGGGGGATCTTCAAAAACAGAGAGAGAGAGAGATGTAGACCCAATAAAACTCAGAGAAGAGAATGTGAGGATGAAATAAGATTAAATAATTACACACGGAGAGAGAGACAGAAAAAACAGCCTAGGATGATGTATGCTGGCAGGATGTTGTCCATGGCCAAAGCACAGAGAGGAGCAACATGCTTTGATTGAATTCATTCACTTTATGGAGACAATATGTTGACCAACAATTTTTCCACATAACTTCACAAGGTCTATAGGTTGTGTTCTCTACTACTTTGCTAAAGTTATTACTATCTGTTGGGTAGAATTATTTGTTTTCCATTTTGACAAAATCATAATCTGATGCAATTGTTTTTGTATGTGTGTGTGTGTGTGTGTATTTGGTAAAGACCAAGAAGCAAACTAAGATGTTAGCACCAGGATTAAGAAGGCCAGAACTACTTTCAACTTTCTTCACCAAATATGGAACGTAGCAATATTCTTCATGCAGAATATGATTAGGCTGTTTAATAAGAATGTTAAGTCTATCCTGCTTCATGGCTCTGAGACATAGGGAGCCGCATGGTGCAGTGATTAGCGAGCTGGCTTCGCATCTGGGTGGTCCTGGGTTCATTCCCTAGTTAAGGCAAAAATGTTTTTTCAGACCACAACGGCTACCGGGTTGACCCAGCCTTAAATGGGTACTGGTTCAGTTCGGGAAGTAAAAGCGACGAGAGAGAGTAGATGACTACCGCCCTCATATAGTCAAGCCTTTGAAATGTGAGATCGTTAACACCTCACACCCCTACGGCAGTAATGCTTTGGGCTACTTTACTTTTTTACATTTAAACTGCAGACATTTGTTTACAAGTATCTTGGTCACCTAGTTAGTGTTACCTGGCCAGAGGTCATGGAAAATACAGCTCTGTGGAAAAGAACATGGCAACAGCCAACACAGCATGAAATTGGGGAGAGAAGGTGGGGATGGATGGGACTCGCTCTTAGAAAGAAGCCAGATAGCATAACCAAACATGCACTGGATTAGAACCCACAGTGAAAGAGACGAGTGGGAAGACCAAGGAACACCTGGCGGCAATGGTCAAGGAGAAAGTCAGTTTAATTTGGCTCTCGTGAACTGAAGAAAACAGCACAGAATAGGAACAGGTGAAGTGTATCTGTTGAGGCCCGATGTTCCAAGGGAAACCATATCAATAAAGGATGTTGATGAACTTGTAGATGTCTTTCATTTGTTCTTTGTCCCTGATGAAGGCCTTGTGTCTGTAACGTGGGTTTTATTTTATTTTATTTCTGTCCTTTTGTGATAACTGGGCCACATCTATTAATGTTTTTTATCCACTTATTTAACTATCAACCCTTTCCTAACCGAACACAAGTGTTAATGATAACTACGAAAAACATATTTTCATTCTTTATCGCTTCTTCTTGGCTATTCTATTTGTGATGGATATAAAAATGAACGAAGAATAAGATGTAGTTTCAATAAGATGACTTTATAATCTCAGTTCCAGACAATGTTTGGACAGTCCAAGAAGATGTACCTGAAGATGCCAAGTGTATATCCATGGACAACACAGATGACAAATGGTGGGACACAGTAGCCTTGACCAAGCTGATACTTGCTTCCAACCGGCTGTCATCCTTGGGAGAAGGTCTGCGGAACCTAGTGGCCTTGACTGTGCTTGATGTAAGTTCTAGTCATTTCCTATCTGTCAATATATACACCAACTCCTTCATTAACATCATTTCATTATAGTATCGTTAAGAAGAAAAAAGATATAAATATATATACTTTCTTTCGTAGTCACTCCTCTTCTAAGCTGAGGTGTAAAGGTCCTAAGTATATACTTCTAATCGATCTCTCGGGCAAACAGGTGATTAGGCTGCTGTGTCCATGTAAACAAACAGGTGATTAGCCTGCTGTGTCCATCTAAACAAACAGGTGATTAGCATGCATATCTTTCTCGCAGGCCAGTATTGTTCTCTCTTTTCCTGCGTGAGCATGCATCTTTGTAGGATATGTTCCACGGTCATGGTATGCTCCCCACATGAACACCTGTCATCTGTTCCAATCCTCATTTTGTTGTAAAGATGATCCTTCAGTATGTTATGCCCAGTTCTCAGTTTGAAGATGATGACTTGCTGTTCTCTAGTTAAGTTAAAGTAGCTGTCTTCTTTTCGGAATTCGGGGTGTTGATCAGCCCAATTTACCCTGAATTTGGCTTTAATTATGGTCTTGGCCTCATTATATGTGATGCTCAGGTCTGTTTGTGGGTAAGCTCCTCCACACTTTGCTAGTGTATCTGCAGCTTCATTGCCTTCACTATTACAGTTGGATGGAGTCCACTGTATGACTAACCTTCGGTGTTCTACTGAGAGCTGTGTCAGGGAGAACATACAGTGCTCGAGATCATCTTTGTGTTGTTTTAGCGCTGCTAATATTGACGCGCATCAGTCAGGAATACTATGTTTTCTTGGTGGATATCTTTATCTTGGGTTACAAGCTCAGTTGCGGCCTTCAGTGTCTCTGCTTCTGCACGGAAGTTATTAAAGTATGTTCCCGTTGTTAATACTCAAGTTTTTTCTTCTCCATTCCTTAGTCTGTAATATACCACTCCACCTCCATTAGATGTGACTTTGTTAGATGAGCCATCTGTATATATGTGTATCAATGTTTTTGGTGGGTATACTCTCCTAAGATATTCTTCTGTAATAAATTTCCTTTCTAAATCTGTCTGTTCCCTTTTTTCTATTCCCTCTATGATTTCTACCATCTCCGGAGACAGCTTTTTTCCATGGTGAAATTTGGGATGTCTGTTTTATATCTCTAACCTGCCTGGCTTATGATTTTGTCTGCTGTTGCAAGTTCTGTTGTTTTTTCATATGCGATTTATCCTGTCATATATTGGGTGATCAGGCATTTGTTTGAACTTCTTTCCCTGCTGGAGTGTTTTTTATTATCTCTGCTCGTCTCCATACTTTCGATTCGTGTGATGTTCTCCATTGCATTTATTGGTGTTGTTCTCATAGCTCTAGTGATGATACATATACCTTGGTTTTTTTGTTGTATTTATTTTTGTGAAGTTATTTTTTGTAGCTGTAAACCATCTGCTATTCCGTATTATAGCACTGGTCTCACATAACCTGTGTACAGTTTCTTTAGGGTGCCCATATCAGCTCCCCATATTGAGTCTGATACCTTTCTCATTATGGCCATTTTGTTCTTAGCTTTGTTGGGAGCTGTTTTATCTGGTTTTTTCCATGTCAACCTTTGGTCCATTGTTATTCCCAGATAAGTTAGACTTATATCAAGGGGGAGAGTCTGGCCATTTACTTTTAGGATCACTTCTTGGGGCTTGGAAGATAGGGAGAAGATTGTGTACATGGTTTTGGTTTCATTTATTGCAATTTGCCATTTTTTTTTCCATATCTCTATTTTATTTAGGGCCTCTTGCATTTGGTTTCTAGCTACGGGTGTAGACTCTTCGGATGTCCATAGTGCCAGATCATCTGCATATAGTGCACTGTGTACTCTTTTAGGAATTTCTGTGATTATATCATTGATGTATATGAGGAACAGCATGGGTGAGAGTATTCCACCTTGCGGAACTCCTTGTTCCATTTTCATCTTTTTGCTGAGGTGTCCTTGAAGTTGTACTCTTGCTGTCCTGTTATCTAGGTAATTGCTGATCCATTTGTACATGGTTACATCCATTTTAAGTAGTTTTGAGTTTTATTCCACTCTTCCATATTTTATCAAAGGCTTTTTGTAGGTCTATACAGACTGCCAGTGTTTTCTTTTTTCCTGTAAATGTATCTTCTATCTCCTGCATTGATTAATTTCAAAATGTAATTCCTATTCATCACTAATTTGCCCATGATGGGAGTTTGTGAAGCCAAGATGTCAGCTCTTTAGTTGCCCTGAACCCCAGCATGACCAGGACAGTAGATCCAGGGTCAACCTCTGGAGGTTGGAGGCCTATCACCTAACATCTCCTATCCACTCGTACCTCAGCCATCCGTTCTGAAGTACGCCTTGCGCGTCTGTCATGATGACTGCCCTTATTAAAGAAGTCTCAGATATCCATCTTACAGCTGAGGTCACTGCTTCCATCTCCATTCTCAAACTGGAGGTTGTTGATATGTATGCTCCACTGCACTCGGCAACGACCTGTCCTTTCACTCTAGCCGTGAAATCCCAGCCTAATGTCCCACTGCGCGGCACTGATCCGTCGGTGTATAAGACGGCATCACTATCCTTCACATTCTCAGTTATCATTTGATTCACCTCATGCTTTGCTCTCCCATTGCCCTATTCTCTTTCGGTTACAGTGGCTTTTCTTACATCTGAAGTGGATTTGAGAAAGTGCATCTGTGTCTCCCAAAATGTAGTGCAATGCGAGACAGCTCAATAACCTAACCACTATGGGGATGCAGTATCTGCGCCCTCATCCTACCATATCTCATTGATGCTGTATTATAAGCTGATTTCAGGAGCATGACATGGACGAGAGGTGGAGTATTGATCAGCTTGTTTCACCTGACACTAACATTAGTCTTAGCTCCTGTGATAGCAGTACGGGATCAAGATGCTGAGCAGCGCATGAGCTGCAGTGGTCAGCGACCCATAGCTGACTGCTAGCGTCAGGGCCAGCGAACCAGAGCTGCCAAGACCCTTCTACACCTCCAAGCTGTGATCCTGGATAACAGGCTGCAACAGGCAGACTGGCTAAAGAGAGGGGATCAAAGAGGGAATGCTAACGTGGTACTCAAAAAATGCTTACTGAAGTCGGATGTGTTGGACTGAAAGGTGCAAATATCGCAGTCAAGCTGTAAACTATGACACAACGCATTCCGTTCTCTGGACTATATTCTGCTACTTAAGCTCTTTCAGGGTTTGGTAGTGGGAGATTGAGAACGAACGAAGCCAAGCCAAGCTTCTGTGATAGCAGTATAAGATGAATGCAGAATTCAAATATGATTAACTTATACCATTATGTGATACTTCGTACCCCAAGCACCCTGTTATAATGAGTTTGAGTTTTATATTTATAGTAACTGATCATGTCCCTCTATCTGGCACCTCATAGGTCCATGACAATCAGCTGACCATCTTACCCAAGGCTCTTGGCTCACTAGAAAATCTTCAAAAACTGGATGTCAGGTAGGGACAAGTTTTCAGTGTGTACTGCTATACCAGATGCTCCAAAAGTGAAATTAACATTTCAGTATTATGTTCAACATGACACAGGAACCTGTTCACATTCCTATGAGAGACATGTGCTCTAACCACTATGCTCCATTGATGCTTGTAAAAGTAAAGTAAAGTAACCCATAGCATTACTGCCGTAGTGGTGTGAGATATTAGCGATCTCACATTTCAAAGGCTCGGCTATATGAGGGTGGTAGCCATTTCCTCTCTATCACCACTTTTACGTCCCGGACTGAACCGGTACCCATTTAAGGCTGTGTCGACCCAGGAGCCATTGCGGTCTGAAAAAACATTTCCACCTTAACTGAGGAATGAACCCAGGACCACTCAGATGCAAAGCCAACTCGCTAACCTCTGCGATACGCTTGTAAGCCTACATAAAATATACTTATTGTCTTATTTAGTAAACAATATCTTGAGGCTAGACACCCCAGAGCGGCACGTTCCTCAGGCCTATTACGCCACAAAAAGGAAACCACCCACAAACTTACTACTAATGGTCAAATGTGAGTCTAAGAAACGAGGGAAGACATGGGATAGCATCTTCTAACATCTGTATAGGTTTTGGCTACTTGGCATCGGCACTGATGTGCCATATTGAATATCAGGATTCCAGTATTTCGTAAAATAGTTGGAATAACAATCTAATAATTCTATAATCAGCAAGGTTTATTTTCTATCAAAGATAAAATTAACCTGGTCTTAATAATTCTATAATCAGCAAGGTTTATTTTCTATCAAAGATAAAATTAACCTGGTCTTAATAATTCTATAATCAGCAAGGTTTATTTTCTATCAAAGATAAAATTAACCTGGTCTTAATAATTCTATAATCAGCAAGGTTTACTTTCTATCAAAGATAAAATTAACCTGGTCTTAATAATTCTATAATCAGCAAGGTTTATTTTCTTTCAAGGATAAAATTAACCTGGTCTTAATAATTCTATAATCAGCAAAGTTTATTTTCTATCAAGGATAAAATTAACCTATCCTGCACACAGGATTGCCACTGCTGGGGAAAGCAAGTCTTAATTCTTAAATTCCCCCCCCCCCCCCCCAAACCCCACCCCACCCTCCCGGGAGAGCTGGCCAGGGATTGTCTCACAGATTGGCTGTCATGAAAGCCATGTTCTGCAAAGGACATGCTACATAATGATGATGATTATCTTATGAACCTGGCGTGGGCTAGTGGTTAAGTGACACGGCTCACAACCAGAAGGTGCTGAGTTGGATCCCCATCACATCACTGGCCGTTACCCCGGGGAAGCAAACCCGTAGAAAATTAAGGAGGAAGCAGACCCTTGCATAAAATATAATGCTGAAGTCAGATGCACTGGGCCGACAGGCGCAAAATAAAAACCACACCGCCTTGGGGATTAGAGAAATAAGGCGAATGCAACCAAAAAAAACAAACAAACAAACATCTTATAAACCTGAATTAAATCACCTCCAACTCTTCAATGTTGTGAACTGTTGGGTGTTTTCATTTATTGTTTGTCCCTGGCTAAGACATTGTGGCCGTAACGTGGGTATCGTGTTGTTTCTGTCCGGGGGAAGCCAATGAGTCTTTACCTATGTATGTTTGTATCAGCTGTTGACTTTCAGTATTGCCACAGCTTTGATTTATTCCTTTGCATTTCAGCCACAACCAGCTATCAGAAATTCCTGCCTTTGTTGGAATTCTGGCCAACCTGCAGACTCTTAATGCTGACCATAATCAGCTAACTTCAGTCAACGAGGAAGTGTGCAGCCTGAAGCAGTTAGAATTCTTGGTAAACTATTTCTTGTCATAGTTTGGTTGAGGTTGCCTTTGTATGACATATGAGAATAGAACCACTGTCACATTGGGAGCATGTTACGGAAATAAATTCAAAGTGTGGCCTCACTGCTCTCTTATGGACCTAAAGCTGAGCACTTAAACTGGTGGTTTAAAAGCTGAGCACTAAAACTGGTGGTTTAACCCTACCATACCGCTGTACCCAATTCTCGGTAATTTCCTGAACTGCCGCTAAACCGCTGGACCTAATTTTCGGTACTTGGGGTAGTACGTCATAAAATGCGTCAGAATCTAAAAATAACCAACCAATCGTGGTAAATCCTCGCGATTAGTCATTGCAAATGGCTGCCCCCATGTTTGAATTGATTTTGTGGGGTTTAACGTGAACAAATTCGGAAAATTTACAATGAAACGAGCGGCTGATGAACCAAGCACTTCAACAGGAAAGCAAAGTAAGTCTGGGCTTATGACAGTCCAACAGGTGATCAATTATTTGGATGATTCAGACTCTGTTCGAGTGAAACAGACAGTGAGAGCTCGAGTGGTGAGATGAAGGCTTTTCTTGGACTGAGGATCTATATGGAATACTCATATATAAAGCCCAGCTATCAGGATTATTGGACAAATGAGGGCTCTTTGTTGTGTTTACTCCCGGATTTCGAAATGTTATGACTCGAGACAGATTCTTTGCCTTTTTCTGGGTGGATTGGCACACAAAGGTGGAATATTGACGCTAGGTGAAAGGTAAACCTATTTTCTACAATGTCTCCAAGTTACATCTTATTCTAACCACTTGTTTGCATGTAACTAACATTTTTCTATATCATGTTGGTTTTTTTCTCTTTAATACTATGGGGCACAGTTAGGTTCAGGGCCTCAGGTGTGGTAGGGTTAAAAGCTGAGCACTAAAACTGGTGGTTTAAAAGCTGAGCACTAAAACTGGTAGTTTAAAAGCTGAGCACTAAAATTGGTGGTTTAAAAGCTGAGCACTAAAACTTTAGTTCTGTATTTTTCTGGCTTTTTAGTGCTGTAATCACAGACAGGGCATCTGTAAACAAGATTATCTGGCTTTCATTGCTTTCGTCTGTCAGCAATGCTACTACTGCAGCCTTCAATGCCTCTGCCTCTGCTCTGAAATTGCTTAACAATTTTCCAGTTGCCACTGACAGCGTGATCTTTCTACCGTTTATTAAGCTCAGAAATACCCCTTCCCCTCCATTTTCTGTTGCGATAGTTGCAGAACCATCAGTGTATACATGCGTCCAGTCTGTGCTTGGGTAGTTTTTATGTACTTCAGTGTTATGTCTCTTCTTTCCTTTTCAGTCTGGCTGTTTTATGTATCCAATACCTGGTATATTTCTTATCACCTCTGGAAAGATCTGCTGCTTTAATGTGGGTTTGCGTACAGTAGGGATGGGCTTTGGTGTTGTTATGGTGTTCATAGGGTCTTTGCTTTGGCTATTTCTGCAAAGTTTCTCCGCTTTAGTTTCCCTTTTCCAAATCTATTTAGTCTCTGATGCATTGGATGGTCTGTCAGTCTTCTTAGTTTCTCTGCTTGCTGCTGGGCTCTGCTGTCTCTTCTGTCGGTTATGGATTGCAGATTTGTAATCTTTTCAAGTTCTACAATTGGCGTTGACTTCATGCCTCCTGTTATAACTCTCATGGCTTGGTTTTGAAGTTTGCTAATTTTATCAAAGTTCGCCTTTGCTACTGTTGCCCTTTCCGCAATGACATACTCGAGAACTGGTCTCACTCTCTCAGTGTACAGTTTCTTGAGTATTCTTTCATCTGCTCTCCAGCTTGTGCCAGCAAGTTTCCTCATGATTGCCATTCTCGTCTGGCTCTCATTCGGTTTCTCTCGATCTGACTTTTCCATGTCATGCTCCGATCAAATTTGACGCCCAAGTAGTTTGGATTGTCGTTTGGCCACAGGTATTTGCCGTTAAGACTTATTTTGGTGTTCTGTGGTTTATTTGAAAGCGAGAATATCGTACATGTTGTTTTTTCTTCATTTATTTTGACCTGGCTTGGTTTTGAAGTCTGTTGATTTTATCAAAGTTTGACAGTGCTGCAATGCCATATGCGAGAACTAGTCGTACTCTTCCAGCGTAAAGTTTCTATTGTATTCTCTCACCTGCTCCGCAGCTTGTACCAGCAAGTTTCCTCATGATTGCCATTCTTTGTCTTGCTCTTATTCGGTTTCTCTTGATCTGAGTTTTCCATGTCATGCGTCGATCAAATGTGATGGCCAAGTAGTTTGGGTTGTTGCTCAGCCGGAGACATTTGCAATTGAGACTTATTTTGGTATTGGTGGCAATACTCCCCCTTGGGGTACTCCCTGCTCCTGTGTCGCCTTTTTACTCATCTGCCCTTGTACTCGAACTCTGGTTTAGGAATCACATGCTGTAGAGGTCCTAATCTATGGGAAGCTGTTGAGACCTTAATTGATAATTGTTAAAGTAGTTGACCCAGCTGTAAATATGTACCTGAATTAATGTTAGGGAAGGTAAGGGTGTGAGGAAGGGAGACACCGATCTTACCTCATAAAAAGTTGGGGCAGTGTCCACTAAAGAGCTACCTTTACCTTGACCACACAGAGAAAAACAGATATAATTAAGCTACCGCTTGAGACTATTAAATTATATGCTATAAAATGTGCCTGTCTAAATCCAGCCAGGGAACATCTGTAAGAGGATAAAATCAAGTAATCTTTTCCATCTTCCAGAACTTATCCAACAACCTGATCGAGACCCTGCCCAGGTACATCTGCCTGTTGTCGCAGCTAAAAAATTTGAATGTGTCCAGTAACAAGCTGAGTCATCTACCTCCAGACGTAGGATCTCTTAGCTGCAAGTTCAGTTTTTTATCTGTATATTTACTTGCTGAATACTCTAGATTTTCTCTATAGCCTAGAATAGTCTAACGTGCCTTTAATCCAATGGTTGTATAACTATAACTTAAGGTCCCCATTTTCCAATTGAAAATGTGCTCGTACCAAATATTTTTCACTGATGAACAGATACATAAAAAAAAAGAAGGGACACATGGTAGTGATTTATTCATAACATAGAGTACAACAATTTTATAATATAATCTGAAAACATACAGCTGTAATACAGTTATGTCCACATATGTTGCGTTTATGTTCAAAGCGCCACATAAAGTCATCTTAATGGTCAAGGGCCAAAGGAGGTCATAATAATGATCAAGGACCTCATGTTATGGCCAAGAACCACGTGGCATCATCTTAATGACCAAGGACCATGTGGCATCATCTTAATGACCAAGGACCATGTGGCATCATCTTAATGACCAAGGACCATGTGACATCATCTTAATGTTCAAGGACCATGTGGCATCATCTTAATGACCAAGGACCATGTGACATCATCTAAATGACAAAGGATCACAGGAAGTCATCTTAATGACCAAGGACCATGTGACATTATCTAAATGACAAAGGATCACAGGAAGTCATCTTAATGACCAAGGACCATGTGACATCATCTTAAGGACCAAGGACCATGTGACATCATCTAAATGACAAAGGATCACAGGAAGTCATCTTAATGACCAAGGACCATGTGACATCATCTTAAGGACCAAGGACCATGTGACATCATCTAAATGACAAAGGATCACAGGAAGTCGTCTTAATGACCAAGGACCATGTGACATCATCTTAAGGACCATGTGGCATCATCTTAATGACCAAGGACTATGTGACATCATCTTAATGACCAAGGATTACAGGAAGTTATCTTAATGACCAAGGACCATATGTCATCATCTTTAGGAACATGTGGCTTCATATTATGACCAAGGACAATGTGACATCACATATATGACCTAGTGCTGCTAAAAGGCAAAGAAGTGGGGCTGTACCATCAACAGAAAAATGAAGATCCAATATTTCTAAAGCCAACTCAAGAGAACATAATAGCTAATGGGTTTCAGTACCAAATTCTATCACCACTGACTGACTGAGACCCAGAACTCAATTCATATTGCTGCCAAAATGTGGTCGACCATGCGGAGTGAATGGAGACCTGCAACTCAGTGACACATCAACTCCATTTGACTGCTACAGAAAATTATTTTCTTGTAGATATTATTTATATATGGATTACTGTTATTCTGAAGTACACTAGACAAATCTGCATTACTTTTCAATGGTTATTCATGGAATGGTGACATTTTTGTGTGTGAAAAATAGTTTGTATTACAAAAAATGACGATATAATCTTTAATAATTACTTGTAATATTTTATTAAATTTTACAGGACCTTCACATTTTTACTGCTTTTATAGAAAAAATAATTCTGGCAAAAACTAGTTACAAAATTATGACCTTTAAGAGTTAATGACCAAGGACCACATGAAGTCATTTAAATGACCAAGGACCATGTGGCATAATCTTAATGACCAAGGACCACAGGAAGTTATCTTAATGACCAAGGATCACATAAAGTCATCTTAATGACCAAGGATCACATAAAGTCATCTTAATGACCAAGGATCACATGAAGTCATCTTAATGACCAAGGATCACATAAAGTCATCTTAATGACCAAGGACCACATGAAGTCATCTTAATGACCAAGGCCCACAGGAAGTCATCTTAATTACCAAGGACCACATGAAGTCATTTTATGTTGCAAGCCTCTTTTGGAGGACATGTCCTATCAATCTTCCCTCTCTCCACAATTTCTAGATGGTGTTTTGTTCCTTGCCACAGATCTGTCTTTGTTATTGCATATAGCGATCATATTTGTCAGACCATCCACAACTTACCAATCTCAACTGTTTGGTAATGTAAGCACCTTGTCTGTGCAGGTCTGCGTGCATTTGATGCCACTCATAACCAGCTGGTAAACATACCAGATGAATTTGGACATCTGACCAAACTGGAGCAGCTTCATCTTCGCCACAACCAGCTGCACTACCTACCTGTGCTACGCAACTGTACAAATTTGAAGGTAGGAAATATTAGAGCCATAGCTGAAAATCATACCAAAAATATCTTTGTGGGCTCCAATCCATGGCATATCTAGTTATATTTAAATGATTGCTGATTCATTGATTGTAGTGACATCAACCATCAGGCAGTGGTTAGTCCCATTGCCTCAAGGTTATATGTGTCCTCCCTTCTAAGTATACATTCAGTGTACCTTGCCACTTTTCTTTTTATCTTTAATTGGCAGTGATCTTTTATCGTTTTAGTCTGGCTGAAATTGGGAGGTTTGTGTTACAATGTCCGAAGCAAGCAAGCACGCAACGCCATATGTCAAATATTTTTTTTTCTAAATAAAATTTATATTAAACAAATTGAGCTAATATATGCTAATATGCAGAGACTGAACAGCCTGAAGAAATTATGGCAGGGCACCAACAAAACGATAAAAGTAAAAGTCTTGAGAGCCTGTGTTTTTCCTGTGGCAGCTTATGGTTGGGAAGCATGGACGATTGCCAAAACTTCTAGACAAAGAATCGAATCCTTCGAGTCAAAATGTTACAGAAAGATCCTCAGAATACCCTGGACAGAGAAAAGAACAAATGTAGACATTCTGCAAGAGTTGAGCATAGAGGAGAACTGGTTTATCAATTCCATTTTGTCTAGAAAATGCAAATACTTTGGTCACATCAAAAGACACAACGGTCTTGAGAGAACGTTGATGGAAGGTATGGTGCCAGGCAAAAGAGGAAGGGGTAGACCAAGAAGACGATGGCACCAAGATATCCAGGAATGCCTGAGTATGACAGTGGCGGAAACTGGTCTTCTGGCAAGGGAACGAGTTTATTTCAGTCAGACTGTGATGGGAGCGACGTCCTACAAAGGTCATGCTACATGATAATGATGATGAGCTAATATTGTGATCTAAAGACATGTAATTAAATTATCTCTAACATGAAGTATTCATAATGAAAATATATATTAGTATAAAGCATTGCATGTTATTAATATGAAGGTGGAATTATCATGCCAGTTAATCTTTTGGGTACTCACCAAGTGTATTTGTACTTTTGCTTTACGGCATTCATTTTCTTTTGTGTACCAGTCAAAGTCTAAATCGAATTTATATTGAATATCCACATGTTATCTATACACTTGATCACTGATCTTATCAAATAATAAATTATTTCTCGACTGGAAGTCTTAAGTCCACAATTTGAAAAACACAACTATAACATATTCATCACATGTGTATGTTGATCTATTAAAGTGCCTGGAACACTACATTAACTTTCTGCTTTCCAGTTGGCAAAATTATGTCTATTTCCTGTTCTACATAATCTTTCAGCTTGTCGTGCCTTTATGCGGTTGTTGATTTTTTGAGAACCTCTACATTTTTTTTTCTGTGCCTTCAGAACTGTAGAGTCAGACACAATGAAAGCACCAATGATTGATATGATACTGAGAGACACAGTGAAAGCACCAATGATTGATATGATACTGAAAGTCAGACACAGTGAAAGCACCAATGATTGATGTGATACTGAGAGTCAGACACAGTGAAAGCACCACTGCTTGATATTAAACTGACAGTCAGATACAGTGAAAGCTCTTTTTGCATCATAGATTCAGGGTTTTCTTGTGGCTTTTCTTGCTCTCCCATAAGAAGCCGTGAGCCCTATCCCACTCTTAGACATTTCATCAAATTTGGTTTTATTCTTGCAGGATCAGAAGGGGGTTGCATATTATGCATTCTTCGCCATTCTAAAGCTTTTCAGATATGCAGAACCAAATGTTCTCGGTTCTCCCATAGAATCATTACTTCCTGTACACAGCCACCTTCAAACTCTCCCATAATCCATCTGAACGGGAATCATCCCTAATGTATCTGGTCAAGAAAACACTCGGGTTAAGACCATAGCTCATGTTGTTCCCCCAGACTAAATCTGAAATGATGGGTGTTCAACATGTTGTACTACAAAGGGAATTGTAATGTTGGACCACTCTTATGCTGTCAGATCATTCTGAGCATTAGCCAGACAATCCTAGTACTAAACTATTATGGGAAGGAAGACTAATGTCTGGTCAGGCAAAATATACTGATCAGACATGTTAGTCAGGGTCAGGCAAAACATACTGGCCAAGATCCTCACCTCGGCTTCCTAATAGCCCTCCCTGGAAACGGGCTGTTTTCATGAGAGCCTGGCTAACTGGGTGAGAAATCGACGTGATCCCCATAGTAGTGATCGACACGCAGATGAAGCCAAGCATAGCGCAACCGACTGGAGAATGGTTCACCTTGATCAGCATGCTTGAGATGGGAGGAAAGCTACTGTAACTTGCTACTTAACGTCCTTTTCAGGGCACACACAAGAGTAACCTACTCATTGTGGGCATTCGCAAATAATAACAACTAAATTATTATATCTAGCAAAACCAGATCCCCAGGACCCAGCCAAGAAACTGAAATGAAGAGACCAAACTTTGATCTTCAAGCTGAGAACCAAAAAAAATCTGAATAGATTAGGCTCACTACGTGAACCAAACTGCAGATTCTGCCACCACCACAAGGAGTCAGTCGAGCACCTCCTGACTTAGTGTCCAAGGCTGGCTGGATCTGCGGAACCTGTTGCCACAACCACACCCCACCATACACAACACACTCTACACATCACTACAACAATTAAGGAGGATGTGTGCTTTTGTCTGGGAGGCATTGGGCTGTGGAGAACTCACAGCTAAAGGGATTATATCATCATTATATTCCACATTGTAAGTATACAGGTATTTCAGGGTCTAACACTGAACTAATGCATTAGTCTCATGAATTCATTAACACCCCATTGATTCTGGAACCTCTATATATTCTGTTTGTGTAGTTTCAGGAAGAAAAACAAAACCTAGAAAAATGTTTACTTTTTATTTTTTGCCAGGAAATCTTGGTAGGAAATAACAACATCCGAGGGTTGACAACGGAACATCTGCAACACCTAGGCTCTCTGATCTGTCTGGACATCCGAGACAACAAGTTGGAGAAACTACCTGATGAGATCACTCTACTTGAGAAACTGGAAAGGTTGGACTTGACCAACAATGACATCAGCACGTACGTGACATTTCTTCCACTGCATTTTGGGGGTTCTGTGTTTGCGGTTTTTGTGCATGTGTGAGGTTTTCAGTTTCAGCACGTAAGTGACATATCTTTCACTGCATTTTCTGGGTTCTGTGTTAGCGGTTTTTGTGCATGTGTGAGATTTTCAGTTTCAGCACGTTAGTGACATATCTTTCACTGCATTTTGGGGGTTCTGTGTTTGCGGTTTTTGTGCATGTGTGAGGTTTTCAGTTTCAGCACGTAAGTGACATATCTTTCACTGCATTTTGGGGGTTCTGTGTTTGCGGTTTTTGTGCATTTGTGAGGTTTTCAGTTTCAGCACGTAAGTGACATATCTTTCACTGCATTTTGGGGGTTTTGTGTTAGCGGTTTTTGTGCATGTTTGAGGCTTTAAGTTTTTTTCATATTTGGTTTTTAGTTTCGTTATCTTTACGCTGCCACATTATTTTTTAAGCACGTCATGTTTTACTAGAGGCTGTGGGGTCTAGGGATGAAACTCGCTCTGTTTTCACAATTTCAACGCACCGGGTTCGATTCCTATTGTGTCCAATTTGGCAGACACTGTGTTTTTTTTCCGGGTGATTGCTCCTCCACGTGCGGAAAGTAATGGCAATCTACCGTACTGCACACTTGCCAAGAAACTTATAACGGCCAAATAGGTGGAAGTTGTAAGAAACGACGTTCTGTAAAGGACATGCCACTTACTTTGCACGTTTTACTATGGTTGTTGACTTTGAGAGCCTGTAACCTTTTTATTTGTTGTGCTATAGATATGATTTTGTTGTGTGTAGAGACAAATTAATAAAGAACTTGTTAGTGTTTTTGTTGTATGTGTGTCAGTTTCTGAGATACTAGAAGATGAAGGTGATAGTATTGAAAAACAGCACAAAAATATAGACTTACCCGTTTTCGGCGTCACTTGCTTGAAAAAAAAATGTTAAAGTATCACAGAGGACGGATAATAAATGTTTGCAAGATGGACATATCTGTTAGTTTCCAATTTAGATGTATTTATTATATCTACATAAGCAAACTAAACAGATCTTCCTCATAAAAATCCATTGCAAAAACTTAACTTCCCCATTTTCAATAATGAGTGAATCTTTAACACATTCCGGACCAATGACCGATATAACGGACTGTTATTTAAACCCTAGAGGACCATTAACCGATAATTCGGTTTTTGTTTTGTAGAGTCGTAATTCGGGTTTTGTGTTAACCAAACTACTTAAAAATTACAACCAGAACTAGAACAGCTTCCGTTCGTAACATTTGAGTTGAAACAAGTGTGTTTAGGTACTGAATAAGTGATATATTTATGTTTTAAAGTAACTAAACTGTGTTGTTGATTCCTAAACAATAATGGCAACGCCCACTGCTTCTACTAGACCAAAACGATATAGTGCAGAACAAGCTATAGCTGTGTTTCAAAGCTTATTAGTTGGTGATTCTGATACAGAATTAGATGATTCAGAGGATAGCGATTACAGCGAAAGTGATGGTACTGCTACTAGTAGACCTAGTGCCAAGAAATCAAAACGGTCTGGCTTAGGGTTAGTTGGTGGTTGCTTCCAGTCAGGGACTATCAGTGCTCCTGAATCATCAAGCAGCAGCGATGAGACTGATTTAGAGGATATACCAGGTACGTCTAGAGTTGATGGTGATGGTGATAATGGCAATTCTGCAAGGAGAAAGGCAAATTCCATACCACAGAGGACCACTAGGCCTGGTGATTGGTGGCGTGATGCCTTAGATGGAGAGGCCATTGGAGCATCGAACTTCAGGCAAATAAATTCTGGCAGCAGACTAAATCTGGATGAAAATTTGCACACCTCTTCAATGCTTTCTCTCCTTGCTGAAAGAACCAATTGTTGACAACCTCATAAGAAATGTCAATGAGTATGCCCAGCAGAAACTTGACATGAATACACCAGCACGAAAACATTCAACGTTGAGCAAATGGACACCACTTGATAGGAATGTTTTTTACAGTTTCTGGCCGTCCTGATTGCTATGGGGTTGAATGCAAAGCACTCAATAAAAGATTATTGGTCCACCAAACCCCACAGAAGTAGTCCCTGGTTTAGGTCAATGTTTAGCAGAACCAATTTTTTATTGATTTATCAATCAATGCTTCATGCAGCTGTTCCAAAAGCTCTAGGGAAATGCAAAATTGAGCCGTTTGTAAATGCACTAGTTGCCAGTTTCCAAGAAGCCTTCTACCCATTTGAAAACATATGTATCAATGAGATGGTCATAGGTCACAAGGGGCGATTTAAGTACAAACAGTACAATCCTAGCAAGCCCAAAAAATACAACATCAAATCCTACGGACTCTGCGACTCCATCACCGGATATGTTTTCAATCTCTTGGTGTATTTTGGAGCTGATACAGCTTACAAACCTGAAACGGACCCAAATTCTTCCCATGCTGTTAAAGTTTTTGACAGACTACTGGAAGGCATCACAGGACATCACCATTTGTTTGCTGACAGGTACTATTCTTCCCTGCCTCTTGTTCAGTTTTTTCGACAGAGAAACCACCACTACACTGGAACTCTGAATGTAAACAGACGAGGTTTTCCATCAGAAATAAAGAACAAGAAGATAT
The DNA here is from genome assembly GCA_036924085.1 of Ariolimax columbianus. Classification (NCBI taxonomy): domain Eukaryota; kingdom Metazoa; phylum Mollusca; class Gastropoda; order Stylommatophora; family Arionidae; genus Ariolimax; species Ariolimax columbianus. Next base: position 31,792,298 of record JAVGWX010000010.1, on the reverse strand, counting down.
CCCTGAATCAAGCAAAGTGGTTTATCAATGATGAGGAAAAGGTTATGTGTGTCAGCTGGAGAGATAAGAAATCTAAGAAGCCTTGCCAGCTGGTGACAACACGTGGAAGTGCCACATATGAGCAAAGGATGGAGAGTAGGAGTCAAGTTATGAAACCATCACCCAATCACAGCTACAACCTTTCAATGAATGGATGTGACAGAGTGGACCAGATGATATCATATTATGGAAACTACACAAGAAAAACAGTCAAGTGGTGGAAGAAAGTGTTTATGTGGGTGATGGAAATTACTCAACTCAATGCCCACATTTTGTACACCCTGAGCCGCCCTCACACCGAGAAGCCTTTGCCCTTTGCGGACTTCAAAGATATCCTGATAGGGGAACTCTGTCAGTTAGTCGGAGCAGAGACACCTAGCAGCCTTCAGGCTGTTCTATTGTCCAAACCAAGGAGAAAACCAATGAACATGGAGCATGAGAGATACCAGGGTGCAGCCCATCTCATTGACTATGATGGAAAAGACTCACCGTGCGTACATTGTGATGCTCAGAAAAAAAGAAAACAAAGCAGCTATTACTGCACAGGTTGTTCGCACAAGCTGCATCTGTGTGCTAAAACATGCTTTAGAGAATACCACACAAGATAAGCACAGCTGTGCTGAACAAAACAAAAAACCTATGGAAATAATGGAAAAAATTATGGAAGTTGTGAATTTGTTTATATTTTTATTGATTTTGGTCATTGAGGAAAATTGTACATAATTTCAACATTTTTGGAGATAAATGCATCAAATAAACAGTGTTTTGAGGGACTTTGGATACTATTCTGCAAAATTACTAGACAAATTGAAATCAACAATTCAGGCCAATGAAAAATGATGGTGAGTTACAATATTTTGAATTATAAATTATCTACCCTTTAAATTTTTTTTTTTGTACAACATAATTATTTTTTCAAATAATTAAATATCAGCAATTTACTGATATTTTCATTTTCTGAATCCATTTTTCTTTACAATGATATATAATGAGTACTATATTTGTCTATGCTATCGTGTGTAATAGTCAGTTGTAAAAGGGATGCAGTGAAATTTTGCTACAGCTGAAAATTAATTTGGTCCAAACCTAAAAAGAATCAAGTCCTGAAAGAGTTAAATCCAAGTGAAAAACAGAAGAAATCATTTTCCAAATGTTGAAAACAAATTTTAAATCGCCATTGTGTTCAACTGGACAGGACCGAAGGGAAACAATCGGAAGAGCAGTATTTTCAGCCAATATCTACTGTAGCCCGCCCAGTTGTCCATTTATGATTAAAACGCTTTGAGAAAATGTCGGCCATGAAACGTCAGATAAAAGCGACAGACTAAGTCCTAAGCAAATTTTTTTGCCGATGATTACATAAAAGTAAAGGTTTTTTGAGTTCCTATGTTTGAGCTTTTGTGTGTGTTGTTTGAGGTTTTTTAGTTTTTATGTTTTAGATTTGAATTGATTTATTTGATGTTTTTGTAACTGTTTGAGGTTTTCAGTTTCTTTATTTTAGATTTCTGGGTTTGTTTGAGATTTTCTAGTTTCTATGTTTGTGGTTTGTATTTGAGGTTTTGAGTTTCTTCATTTGAAGTTTGTGTTTCGTGTTTAAAGTCTTTTGTTTCTGTGTTTTGAATTTAAAGGTCTTTGTGTTTACATATATCAGTTTTTAGGTTTTTCAATTTAAAGTGTTTTAGTTTCTGTGTTTAAGGAATATTGGATTTCTTTGTGTTGGGCTTTTTTGGACTTATGTTTTTTTTTTGTAATTGTGTTTCCATGTTTCAGGTTTTGTGTTTGAACAGTTTGAGTTTGTGGATTTCTGTGGTTAGGATTTGTAGGTTTGTATAATTCTATGCATTCTACTGTAGTTAACCTTCATTTGTTTTTTGTTTTTTTTTTTTGTTTTTTTTGTCTTTTAAGTTTGTTTCTTTATTTTATGTATTGTTTTTCAATGTTTTAGTATGTAGAGTTTCTATGTTTTAGTATGTAAAGTTTCTATGTGTACCAGACCCACTCGATCAAACAGCTATTCTGGACACTGTGGCCAATTGTATTTGCAACGTATAGCAAACGTATCTCCCTTAGTCATAATTATTTGCACTCTAACATGAATAGCATTTTTTTTTTTAAAAGTAAAGTAACCCATAGCATTACTGCCGTAGGGGTGTGATCTCACATTTCAAAGGCTCGGCTATATGAGGGCAGTAGACATTTCCTCTCCCTCGCCGCTTTTACTTTCCAGACTGAACCTGTACCCAATTAAGGCTGGGTCGACCCGGGAGCCATTAAGGTCTGAAAAAACATTACTGTCTCAACTGGGGAATGAACCCAGAACCACTCAGATGCGAAGCCAGCGCGCTAACCACTGCGCTACGCGGCTCCACAAATAGAATAGCATAAAGGAAACCAAAACGTATTCTTTCAAAACATAGACATGCTCTCTTCCTCTCTCTTCTTACCTCACTCTGTTTCATTTGACTCTGTCCTACAATCACACTCTTGCACAACTTTCACATACGTCCTCAGGGTGAGGCTCTTCCATTTGCACTTTGGTTAGGCTGGCTTCTGAGAGCGCACAAACCTAGCATAGGTACATACAAATGCACACATGTATCCAAGCACTGGTTTATGCGTCTTAATATCGCCCAAATTGACTACGGTCTAGGGTGGAATAGGCGCGCCTCCGCCAGTAGAAACTAGTGAGGCAAACACGTAAAATAACATTTTTTTAAACTTTCAAAAAAGAAAATAGCTATTCATTTACTTATATAACTGGATATGATTTCATCAGTTATAGTCTAAGTTCTTGTTTAAGAGGTTTTCTGCACTTAACAAGATACATTCTCTGATCCTAAACCTGGCTTTCTCCTTGATCGTAATCTAGTTCTTTCTCTCCCTAACATTGTAATCTAATATCGAAATAACATCTCGAGTTTTGTGGTCCTCGTCTCCTGTAGTGTGTCTGGCGTCTGACAGCTTCAATCTTTCTGGTGCCACTGTGCAACAATAATATCGAGCTTGTGTGATGGAATATGATCCCTGATATCTTGGTTACACCTGTGCTTCAGTCATAGGGATGTGTATATCCTTCTGACAATTGTACCTGATTTTAAACAGTTTTGAGATCCACTGAGATTCAACAAATACTTATTGGAGTCAGGTTTCAGTGTCATTCAAACGTGATTAGTGCAAGCCCTTGAATTCACCAAATATTGTGAACCCCTTAAGTATTGTCAGGCAAGCCTGAGGCTTCCACCACTTATAGAGTTAATGCAGCGAACTCAGGTAAGTCCATCGGGTCATCTTTCCTGCCAATCTCTCCTTCTAGAAATCTCTGCATCATCTTTTATCTCTTCTTTTAAACTACACCTTCTTCTATGGCTGCGCCGAGTGCCAGTCACATGGTATCTAAGTCCCCACCCTTTAGATACATTTGTGTGACATTTCTTTTTGACCTGATCACATATGCCAGGCTCCATCTCAGGATTAACCATTTCCCTTGAAAATGCCCCCTTGACCTTTCCTTGGACAACTCCCACTACAGCACTGGTGGCTCTGCTTATTTCCTCACCAACCTTCTGAATCCTGATTTCTCCCACCTCCTTCTCCTTTGATCAGCTGATGCTATGCTTCTAGTCCATTAAGGTTGACAAAGGAGACTGTTTCAGGTCTTCGTCAGTCACCCACAGCTTTTCGAGCGTGGTCACCCTCTGGGCCAGATTGCCCCTCTTTGGTCTTCCCACACCATTCTAATTTTTTAAATCTTAGGACCCATCCCCAAGTTTAACATGTCAAGGACACATGTCCTACATTCAGAATAAACACACTAAACTATGGATAATAAGCGCCAAAAATAAACTACAGTAATTCTGACCATCTAACTTTCTGTATTTCTGCATTAATCCTTCAATATCATTACCACAGTCCCTTTCTTCTGTGTCCCAGTCAGAGTCTGAATTGGACTGGTATTGAATATCCATGTGTAATCGAAATGCATGATTATTGGTCTGATCAAATAATAAATCATTTCTCAGGTTTTGAAGTCCAACTTTCCTCATGTAAAATATGGCAAGTTAAAATTCACTACATTCGTAAATACGGATCTAACGGAAATAGCTGTACATGAAACCAGAACTGCATATACGCTGGATCATCGGCTGTGTTTCAGTCTATTTCAAAACCTAAAATACCACAAGCTAAATGAAATCAACGTCAATCAATCAGATGGTAAATTAATGTTTTGCACATGGGCACAATGATTTGGATGAAACTGTACAGAGCTGAGGTTATTGCAGAGCCTGATACATCATAGCTAAGCAACAGAGCCTGATACATCATAGCTAAGCAACAGAGCCAAATACAAGTGATAGATGTCCATTTCAGTCGGAGCAGGCGTTAACTGGCGTTTTGCAGACCATTGATTCTCATTTAATGGGATTTTAAAGAGCTAATCAAAAGTTTTTCTTGTCTACCTTGCCACTATACTTGAAATCCTGGTATTCAAACAGGCGTGTTTAATGTCTGTTGCCAGGTGGCCGAAGGCTTCAGCTATGCATATTTTAAGTATTTTAGAACTTCCTGCGACTTACTAGGCCTGGTAGGAAGGTACAACTAATTTGGGTAGATTTTTAACTTGAATTTTTTAATTTTGTCTGTTCAGCAGCCGCTAAAGCCCACTCTTTTTGTAATATTTATTGCCACTATTGATTTACTATTTACTAGGTTAGTCTTCCCCAAGTTTCTTCTAGGACTTAAATCACCGATAACTTTGTCTGCGACAGAACAAGCTATATCTAGTTATTGTGTATGAAGATTCTGTATTTAGTACAAGAACCTTACTGTGTTATCCCCGTGGTATGATCTCTAGGTTACCATTTGTGATGGGTGGCATGAAGAATCTGAAAGCTGTGGTTCTGGATGGCAATCCTATGCGATCCATAAGACGTGACATCGTAATGGTAAGGGATGTATGTACATACAAATATATATTATAATGTCCTTGCTATAGAGGTCACAAACTGCCACCTCAGAGCTTAAAGTCAATATATGATCTCCATTCTCACACTATATATATATATGAATTTAAAGGTCTTTGTGTTTACATATATCAGTTTTTAGGTTTTTCTATTTAAAGTGTTTTAGTTTCTGTGTTTTAGGAATATTGGATTTCTTTGTGTTGGGCTTTTTGGACTTCTGTTTTTTTTTGGTAATTGTGTTTCCATGTTTCAGGTTTTGTGTTTGAACAGTTTGAGTTTGTGGATTTCTGTGGTAAGGATTTGTAGTTTTGTATAATTCTATGCATTCTACTGTAGTTAACCTTCATTTTTTTTTTTTTTTTTTTTGTCTTTTAAGTTTGTTTCTTTATTTTATGTATTGTTTTTCAATGTTTTAGTATGTAGAGTTTCTATGTTTTAGTATGTAGAGTTTCTATGTTTAAGTATGTAGAGTTTCTATGTTTTAGTATGTATAGTTTCTATGTGTACCAGACCCACTCGATCAAACAGCTATTCTGGACACTGTGGCCAATTGTATTTGCAACGAATAGCAAACGTATCTCCCTTAGTCATAATTATTTGCACTCTCACATGAATAGCATTTTTTTTTTAAAAAGTAAAGTAACCCATAGCATTACTGCCGTAGGGGTGTGATCTCACATTTCAAAGGCTCGGCTATATGAGGGCAGTAGACATCTCCTCTCCCTCGCCGCTTTTGCTTTCCAGACTGGAAAAAGGGGAACTCATTTACAAAAAGAACAAGCAAATACATTCCAGGAAAAGAAAACCTTTATCCAAGAATAAGTCAACCAAACGAGAGACAACTATAACAACCAGAGCAGATGATCCTGTGGCTCATGAGAATGGGGTTACATAGATTAAAACTGGCCCCATCACACATGTGGACAACAGCACAGACAGACTAGCATATCCAACAAGACTTTTACGTGCTTAGACTTTGTGAAATGAGCACTGGCCCATGGAGAATAACCTTCACACAAAGCTGTTCAGAGCCCGTAAGAACACTCCATCATGACAACCTTTACCCAAAGAGCTCAACTTCACATGTAAACATCAGAAAAAAATTATGGATGAGAAATAGATACCAGAGACTCTTAACCTGGATTTGGATTCTGCTGTGTGAATCCTGGAGCACCATTAACTTGGATTCCCCAGTGTGAATCCTGGGAATCTTTATTGGGAAGACAAGAATCTCTTTCGCCTCATTCTATCACCCAAGGGTGCATAGGCCATCAACCAACCCTCCACTTCCTTCCAGCTTTTTCCTGTTTTCTTTACTACCGCTTCCAGGTCTCGTCTCGATGTATTTTTTAGTTTGCCTTTGTCTCTCCTTCCCTGGGGGTTCCATGACAGGGATTGCCTGGTGATACTGACTTGGGGCTTTCTTAATGTATAATCCATCTATCTCCACTTTCTTCCTAAGATTTCCTGTTCCAATTGACCTTGTCCCGCTCTCTCCAACAGTCTGTTGCTTGTAACTTTGTCAAACCATTTTATACCAAGAATCTTTCTCAGGCATCTGTTGACAAAACCCTGCAGTTGCCTGTCATTGCCTTTGTTCATCCTTCAGGTTTCCGCTCCATAAAGCAGGACTAGCTTCACATTTCAATTGAAAATCCATAGTTTTATCTTCCTTTATATTTCAACATTTCAACATTCCGAATGCAACTCTTGCGTTTTGGATACCTGTTTTTATATCCTCGTCTGTCCCTCCTTCCTTGTTGATGATACTTTTTAGGTATGTAAATACCTCTACCTCTTCCAGTAGTGTTCCTCTCAGCCTGATTGGTTCTGTGTTTGCTGCATTAACCCTAATTATTTTTGTTTTTGCCTCATGGATCTTCAAACCGACTTGTTTAGAGGTATAATCCAGTTGAAGAAAAGAATAGGATCTTTATATGTTGTAAAATATGGTTGATCATGGGGTTTGCAAGCTTTCCAAGTAAAACAAATTGAACTAACAAGCTAAATAGGTCACTGACAATTTCTTTCAGAGAGGAACTAATGAGCTAAATAGGTCACTGACATTTTCTTTCAGAGAGGAACTAAAGATCTAAATTGGTCACTGACAATTTCTTTGAGAGAGGAACTAATGAGCTAAATATTTCACTGAGAATTTCTTTCAGAGAGGAACTAATGAGCTAAATAGGTCACTGACAATTTCTTTCAGAGAGGAACTATGAGCTAAATAGGTCACTGATAACTTCTTTCAGAGAGGAACTAATGAGCTAAATTGGTCACTGAAAACTTGTTTCAGAGAGAAACTAATGAGCTAAATAGGTCACTGACAATTTCTCTCAGATCGGAACCAGCGTGCTAAATAGGTCATAGGCAATTTCTTTCAGAGAGGAACTAATGAGCTAAATAGGTCACTGACAATTTCTTTCAGAGAGGAACTAATGAGCTAAATAGTTCACTGACAATTTCTTTCAGAGAGGAACTAACGAGCTAAATAGGTTGCTGACAATTTCTTTCAGAGAGGAACTAATGAGCTAAAAAGGTTGCTGACAATTTCTTTCAGAGAGGAACTAATGAACTCAAGAAATACCTGGCCAGCCGTATGAGCGATGAGGAAGCTATTCAGTCAACTGATCAAGTGTCATACAGCACTCATGGTGTGCCTGGCTCAGGAGATCAATCCATCAGAGCTCATGACCTTCATCAAATGAAGTCCTTAGATTACAGGTGAGATCTCCCAGTTCAGGGGTCCAGGTACACACTGGAAAGATGAACTTAATACGAGGTGTGTTCAAAGGAAACTGGACCAGAACTGCAACAAGTGAACATACATACGATGCGCATGATGATGTGTCAATTCTGGTGTAGACAGCCCATACCAACCGTCAAGTTTGCAAAATTTCATTATCCATTGCAGTTTGGTCCGGTTTCATTTGAACACGCCTCGTACTATTAACTACTAAATTGAAACAGTCTGGGGTGTAAAAATTAATTTTTGTTAATCTTTTTTTACCCCGCGGTAAATGAACATATTGATCTATGGTGAATTAAAAACTAGGACCAGAACAAAATATATTTAGATCAATATTTAATTTGTTTTATCACTACACTGGTTGTGATGCTTTATGCCACCGTGGATAAACTTTTATAAGTGGCTCAGGATGGTTACTGTATTGACAGGACTCAGCAATGCATATTCACTAGTGTGTTAATATCACTGTGTAGCCATGTATGTTCCCTAACGTGTTAACATTATTGTAGCCATGTTATGTTCCCTAATGTTTTAACATAGTTGTAATCTTGTATGTTCCCTAATATGTTAACATGATTGTAGCCATGTTATGTTCTCTAATGGGTTAACATAGTTGTAATCTTGTATGTTCCCTAATATGTTAACATGTTTATAGCCATGTTATGTTCTCTGTGTTAATATGATTGTAGCCATGTTATATTCCCTAATGTGTTAATATGATTGTAGCCATGTTACATTCCCTAATGCGTTAATATGATTGTAGCCATGTTATATTCCCTAATGTGTTACTATGATTGTAGCCATGTTACATTCCCTAATATGTTAATATGATTGTAGCCATGTTATATTCCTTAATATATTAACATGATCAAAGTCATGCATGTTCCCTAATGTGTTGACAATATTATAATCATGTAAGTTCCCTAATGTGTTAACACGATTGTAGCCACATTCGTTCCCTGTCAATAGTAGAAAGGTTACGACAGTTCCACAGCAAACACCTCAGACGAGGATGAAGTGTTAGAGACTTTATTTTCTTCTTCTTCATCATGAAAAGGACATTCTGATGTTGTGTTGTAGTTTACATTGAGGCTGCGATATCCGCACCTTTCAGACTGACACATCTCATTTCAGCTAGCTCTTTTTGGTAGCAGGTTTGCTTTCCCACTGCATTCTATATTCTCTTAGTCAAACTATATTATAGTCCGTCTTTTAATTAATAAATAAGGTCTGAAGATATTTTTTACTAAACTGCACGTTATATCCAAATGATTTTTTGCATGTAGCCTTAGAATATCCATGACATTAAGTTAATATTTTGTTCTCCAAGAAACTATTTATTTTTTTTAAATTATTCATTAGGCTATATAAAAAGCAACCTCACTGAATTGGACATAATTTTAACATGTTTAAGGTACACAGGCGTGGTGTTTTAAAAATAGATTTTTTGACCTTCAAATAGACTGAGTAAATACAAATTCATGATTATCCCATGCATAAATTATACTTTGTTGAGTGCGGAAAACAACCAAGGTCATTCATGCGAAACTGTAGCTCAGATATAGGCGTATCCTGATATTATAGTTTGTAGGTCGTTATTGTGACATATAGTTGCTTTTTCAAAAGTGACATTGATATCAATTTCAAAATGAGTTTGGAGTGTACATTTATAACAATGCAGACGGTAACCATTTTACTATACAGGTTTTTCTGCAAGGAATCTAAGATGGGACATTTATATTGCAATATTCATGACCCAGAGAAACGAATGCAATTGACACTTGGTCTGGATAGATCATCCTTTTACTGTTGCATAAAACTGGAGATTTTGAAACTGTTGACGAAAAATCAACTTGTTACTCACTGGAAACTAAAATTAACATTGCAATCCAACTGCAGTATTGAAATTTTCAAAAGTACTATTTAAAAAATTGTAAAAGCCGCGGGCTTTACATTGAGGAAAAATTCACTTTGCAGGAAATTGTATGTAAAAAGCCACATTTGATTGCTGCCAGAAGCAAATACCTGAGACAGGTACGTTAACGACGTAGGCAAGGCTATGATATTGTATACTTGGACGAATCTTGGGTCAGTGCTCACCACACTTATGGTAAAGAATGGCAATCAGTTGACGGTGACCAGAAAAGACAAATTCCAAGCAGCAATAGGCAGCGACTTCTACTAACGTATGCCAGAAGCAGTGAAAAAAAAACTTATCCATGGCGCTGAACTTATTTTCCAATTAAAAAGTACCAATGGTAGAGACTAACACACTAAAATGAATGGACACATTTTTAGGCACTGGGTGACGAATAATCTACTTCCAATTCTGGATAGACCGCCATTCCTGGTGATGGATAATGCATCCCATCACAATACAGTATCAGAGGAAGACAAAGTACCAACTGCATGAAATACAAAAGCTCAAATCAGGACATAGCTAGCTAAGGAAAAAGTGAATTTCGACGACATGTATTTTAAGCCTGAATTGTTGCAGCTTCGAAGAAGACAAGTAAGACAAATGTGAATCATTTTGACAAAATTATTGAAGAGTACGATCACACTTCTCTGCGACTAATCGCATATCATGGACATCTAAACCCTATAGAGCGTATGTGGGTTAAAGTCAAAGGACAAGTTGCCGAACAGAACAAGACATTTAACTTGTGTGATGTTGAAGTGCTAACACGCGAGTACCTTTCAAAAATAGACATTCTGTTCTGGTAGAAGTGTGTTAAACATGTGCTCCGGGAAGAAGAACAGGACTAGCAACGAGATGGATTACAATTTGTCCAGCCAGTAACAATTATCAACCTCTTTGAATTGACAGATTCAGAATAATTAATATCATCTTTTGTGGAAATATGTTTATCAAAACAATTAAGTGTACATACAATGACAACAAATACATTTCAAAATTCAAATGCTTTAAGCAACAGAAAATTATCTGCGCATTTGATACAACCTTGGGGTCTAATGCTGATGAAAGGGCTGTACTAACTATTGCTTATTGGTGCCATTTTTACGATTGTACATAAAGGGCAACACAAACAATTAATTGATCTCTCAAGACATTAAGGAGATAAGCCTATGAACAAACTACGACGAGAGATTAAGCTGCATACCGTAAAATCTTAAAATTTAATGCCATTTCTTTGCAATGGTCCTAAAAGATCAAAGGAATTCGCCCGCCAATGTGTACAATTCTCAACATCTATGGACTAAATAATTTCAATGTTTTAGCGTCATGGATATTCTAAGGCTGCATGCACAAAATCATTTGAATCTAAATGCAGTTTTGTAGAAAATTGCTTCGGATCTTGTTCATGAATTAACAGACTTATTAGTGCAGCTTGTTTTCAGGACCGATGCTTGGAGGTGGAATAGGGTCTTGGTCAGCTGTGGCTTACTGACCCTGATACAAGCAGACAGCTATGAGTTGCTGGCTGCTGTCAGCTCATTCACTGTGCCGTATCTTCGGCCGTAAGACTATTTGAACCAGTTTTTTCTTTTTTCCCTAACAATATTTTAGGTAGCCATTAATGGATTGGAAGATGGGTGGATTCCTGGTCCACTTAATAGAGAGGAAAGAATATACCCACCGCACCTCGATGTCCTTATTTTGTATAAGGTTGTGCATGGGGCTAGCAGCATCATCGTGTAAATTAAATTGCAATAGAAACCACCACTGGAAATACATACTTAGTGTTGTGGTGTAGGTCTAACAAAATGTTGATTGGTCAATGGCAGACAAAGCAGTTAGTGATCGTCACACATGTTAGTGTCTTTGTTTGATTTGGAGGTTTACCTTTTTTTGCCATAGGAACAGTGTTCTTTGGTAATACGAAGATGAATACGCAATTGTATGGTATTGTGGTTGTGGTTTAGCCCATATGTTGTTGGTTGTTGTGGATGCCCACAATTCTTAGTTCTTAGTCGGCCTGTACTTCTACAGGGATAGATGCACCTGTGCAGGTCCGAGCTCTGGTACAACCTGGATGTAGCCGGGAGAGAGATATTTCCTGCTTAGTGGACTAGGCTCGAGCAGCTTAATACTCCATTGCGTTGAAGCAATCGCTTACGAAGGGTGGTTAACTGATGTGCGAGTTTATCTTAATAGACTCAAACACTAGACTAAAGTAGACCCGCAGTCTGTTAGGCGCCATCTATGCTGCTCTAAACAAACTACTTAACCATGGCCGGTGTTATGCTATGTCACACAGCTAGTCACCTCTTACGACATACTCTCTGTGAGACAGTAGTGCTATTCTTGTGCTTGACATACACAAAGACCCCGGCAGAGCACTCGGGCAATGTCCACAATGAGTAGGTTATTCTTTTGGAGGGTATGGCCGAATGGTTTTGATGCCTGCCTGCTGACAAGGAGGGCAGCGGATCAAATCCCTGATAAGGCATATGTTGTTTTTTCTGTTTGGGGTGAAATAAATAAACATAGCCAGCACATGCTGTGGCGACAGCATTGGCGAAGCAGCCTGTTGTCCTCAGCCTTTAAAACCCCTTGACTACCCCAGCAATGGGAAAAATGTAGTACAAGTTTTTTATTCTTTTGTCCGCCCTGAACAGGACATTTGGTGGTAGGTTGTCGTAGCTTTCCTCACATCCAGAGGGTGCAGATGAAGGTAAACCAGGGCCCTCCAGGTGGTTGTGGTATGCTAGGATTCATCTGCATGATGCTTGGTACTAAAGGGATCATCATTTAGCACATATAAGAGTCTGTGTATGCTATGGCGTATTGCCTCTGTTTGTCTATTAAAACTCTCACTCAACCATGGGAGATACAGCTTGCATGGGTCATCCATGTGTGCTGAAAGCGAATATATCAACATGCAAAGTAAAGGGAGCCGCGTAGCGAGGTGGTTAGCGCGCTGGCTTCGCATCTGAGTGGTCCTGGGTTCATTCCCTAGTTGAGGAGGAAATGTTTTTTCAGAACGCAACAGCTCCCAGGTCTACCCAGCCTTAAATGGGTACCGGTTCAGTCCAGGAAGTAAAAGCAGCGAGGGAGAGGAGATGGCTACAGCCCTCATATAGCCGAGCCTTTGAAATGTGAGGTTACTAACATCTCACACCCTTACAGCAGTAATGCTATGGGTTACTTTACTTTACATTTACAGTAAAACTTTTATTGTGTCTGCAGCAACAAGAAGGTGTCGTCATTACCAGATGATGTGGTGGAAGCTGCTCTAGAGGCAGGGATCAGAGTCATTAACCTCAGTAAAAATATGTTTACTGATTTACCTGACAAGTAAGGATTACTGGATGTTTAGTATTGTGGTTGTTTGTGTAGGCAAAGGAGAAAGAATAGGACCATTGTGACCTTCTAAGCTTGTTGTGAAAGAGAGTTGTCCCGACGTTAGTAACCTAATCATTTTTGGCACTTAACAAGTCATGTGTTTCAACGACATATCCATGAATCCCTTTACACATGCCTTTCGTATTATGTGTCAAAATCTGAATTGGGCGAGTGTCAAATATCCACTAGTAATCCAGATGCATGGTTATTAGACTGATCAAATAATAAATCATTTCTTGGGTCTTGAAACCCAACTTTTGTCATGATAAATGTGTAGACTTTCAAAGATCATAACCGGCACAAATATCCACCTATTGAAAATCACCTTACAGTGAAAAGTCAGTTGCACATGCGCTGATGTAACCATCATGTAGACCCTTAAAAAAAATGAAATTCAAGACACTAAATCACGAAATGCATACACATGTTTTAGAGGTTGGTTTTAGTGGTAGCGGGGAACAATTTTAGGTTTTCGGTGCCTGCGAGCTAGAAAGAGCTAATGTATGACCTAATGTATGACCTATCTAATGCCAACACTTTCTGATGTATCACTAGTATCTGTCCAGTCCTCTCCCACAAATCCACATTATTGATCTTATCATACCATTTCAATTCCTCTAGCCTGCGCAGACACCCATGGCTCATTTGTTATATTTATTTAAAATGAATTACCATAAAACCTGGCTATTCGCCTGGAGAAATTTTTGGAGAAATTTGTGTGCACTCCAAAAAGGACATTAAGTGGTGGGTTGCAGTAGCTTTCCTCACATAACAAGTATACTGATGACGGTGAACCGGGTCCTCCAGGTGGTTGTGTTATACTTGGCATCATCTGCGTATCACTCACTACTACGGGGACTACGTCAATCCCTCACTTCATTAGCAGCTCTTGTGCGTTAACTCACCCATTCTGAAATTTTATGCCATTCAATGAGCACACAGGTTTCCATACACAAATAATTATAAGTGTCTAGCTATCAGGGTGCAGTTTTGTTGGGTGCAGTTTTATTGTTTTTGTGGGCCCTAAAAAGGACCTTGATGCTGGTTTGTGGGTTTTGTGGGCCCTGAAAAGGGCAGTGAGGGGAACAGATTACCAAGGATTTTTTGTGGGCCCTAAAAAGGACCTTGATGCTGGTTTGTGGGCCCTGAAAAGGGCCGTGAGGGGAACAGATTACCAAGGATCGCTGAAGCTATGCACATATCAGGACATACACATGTTGTTCGTTCGGAGCTGCACAATTTAAAGAGGAGGCCAAAATTCTGTAATGTCCTGCAGAATATTGTCGAACGGGTCTAACTGACGGACTTTATTCTGATGTCGCCACAGAAACTCACACATGTAGGAATCTATCATGTGTCTGTGTGTTCCGTTTTGACGTTTGTTGCGATCTTTCGCAGCTTTCCACAACCTCTCTATTCATTGTGTGTTTGCTTCTGTGATAGGGTCGACAAAATGTGCAGAATGATTCAGTTTCGTGACTTAAACCAGGCACATTCTTAATGGTACTGTATGCACGCCATTGATCAGACACAACTGTCGTACCAGGACGAATGGACGAATGTTGGCTATAATAATGGGCATTAATGTTGCAGCTGAACGGTACGGCACTGAAACCATCAAACACTCACTTGTTTCACGACAAATGCCACCAAATACCCACTGCTGTGGAAATATACGACTGACGTTTTTTTTCCTGCGTGTGAACACACTTTCATCAATCTCAACCGTCATATTTGGACCGCCAATTACAGCGAGGATTAGCAATTAATGAATTTGTACAAACCTCACAGAGGTTACTGTTCCATTTTATGGCAGCATTATTGGCAATTCCTAGCTCTGATTTATAGAAAGCAATGCTAGTCATCTCTTTACTCCAACAGTAAATGAAGAGAATAGTCTCCCTATAGGACAGACGTGTGCCCTCTAATCATGTGCCAGAACAAACAGGAATGTCCTGCTGACATGTGCGACATCTCTAAAGATCTTGGCGAACTGTGAGAGACCAAGTCATAACATGATTTTTAGCACACAGTCGGACCGTGTGTATAATTCGTCTTTCCTGCAAAAACTGCACACAATTTATTTTCTTGCGTGTCAAGTGTGACAACTGCAAGAAATCCATCTTCCACGTACAATGTTAGATCTGATGGACATAGGTTTACCGCGCGAATTGAAGACGCGCGAATTGAAAAGTATGGTGCTTCGTGTGGCTACATTCTACTAAATTTGACCTATTATAATCCGTGGGTGAATTAACGCACAAGTACCTCATTAGCCAGTCTGCCATGAAAATAGTCCGTTTCCAGGGAGGGCTACTAGGAAGTCGATGTAAGGGTCTTGGCCAGTACGTTTTGCTTGACCCCAACTAACATGTCTGATCAGTTTATCTTGCCTGACCAGATGTTAGTCTTCCTCCCCTTTTGTTTAGGTTAGTTTTCCTTAGCCTTTAACTACCCACAGACTACCTGCAAGGCTCAGGTAATCTGAAGTCTAGTTTCCCTTCTTCTAGATGAATTAGCACTTATGGCTTATAGACTTCATCTGCCCAGAGCATCCCAGTTTTAGGACTCCAGAGACTCGCACCTTGCTCCTTCTCCTGTTAGTATGAACACTCCTACCACAGGAAGACTAGATCATTCTCAATTGGACTTCTCTGACCTGCAGGGACTCTGTGATGAGCAGAAAAATAAAAAGTACTTTGAATACTTGTATTCAGACAGGCACGTTACTTTAATGTCTGTTGCCAGGTAGCCGAAGGCAATCAGAAGTATGTATTTTAAACTTCCTGCGGCTTACTAGGCCTGGGGGAAGGTACAAATAATTTGGGTAGATTTTTAGCTAGAATTTTTAAATTTTATCCGAGCAGGACCACAGCCTTAAAGATATGAAACGATAAAAAGAGATATCAAAAGACTTGAGCCTAGACATGAAATGATAAAAATAGATATCAAATGTGGGCAACATATCCATTTTCGATTTCAAACTGCCAAGTAATTTTCAATGTTTTTGACGCTGAACATGACAGTTCGATCTCGTTACCTATAGATCACGGGAGATTTTTTTTACCAGAGGATTCACTTAAAAATAATTACGGTCTCCTCTGTAATTCTAATCCGCGACCTCCGGCACCCGAGGCGGACACCTTACCTTGAGACGGCTGAGTCTCAAAAAGTTGAATGTGATTTTCTTCTTCAGCATTCATCCTGAAAAGGATGTTTGTGACATTGTGTCGAAGTTTACAGCGAGGCTGCGATATCTGCACCTTTCGGCTGGGCACATCAGATTGCATTTTTTTCAACCGATTTTTCCCTTCCCTCTTTGAGCTCTAATCTCTTAGCCAGACTGCACAGTTGCAGTCTGTTTCCAGGGCCACCACTTGGAGGCGGAATAGGGTCATGGTCAGTTGTGGGTCACTGACCCAGATGCAAGTAGCCAGCTATGAATCGCTGCCTAATGTGAGTCTATTTACTCCTGCATCTATAACCTCGAATGTGATTTCAATTAAGTACATTTGGTTTGTAACCCATAATCAGAATCCTTAGGCCACGCTCTTCCCCAACACAAGAATCATTACTATTAGAAACATGAACTGAACTGCTGGAGTGTTTTTTTATCTCCATACTTTCGATTCGTCTGATGTGCTCTATTGTATTTATTGGTGTTGTTCTCATAGCTCCAGTGATGATACGTATACCTTGGTTTTGTGTTGTATTTATTTTTTGGAAGTTATTCTTTGTTGCTGTGGACCATTTTGCTATCCCGTATTCTAGCATCTATTCTAGCATATCTGTCGCATTATGGCCATTCTGTTCTTAGCTTTGTTGGTGGGTTTTTTTTAATTTGGTTTTTTCCATGTCAACCTTGGGTCTCTTGGGGGGGAGAAATTAAAAAAAAAGATGGCGGACAACATCACTAAGTGGTCAAATCTTTGGCACGGTGAGGCACGACTGATGGCAGCGGACAGAGAGAGATGGCATGGTAGTGTCTTCATGTGTGCCCCGATGACCTGATTGGTTACGGAATGAACTGAACTGACATTTTATATCTATCTATTTATGTACCTTTGCATTGTCTGGCCTATTTGTATAATGACTACTTATTGATGTTATGTTATATTAGCTGATGACTTATGTGTGTTATGTTATATCAGCTGACATATTTGTGTTATGTTTTATCAGCTGACTTATTGATGTTATGTTGTATTAATTTACTAATTGATGTTATGTTGTATTAGTTTGGCAAAGGCCGCAGTCCATCGTAGACGATGAAGGCATAATTAATTTTGCTAGCACTATTTTTAGTAACGATTAACTGCGCTACTTTTTATCCTCACTCTCTCGTCTCGAGCCACCCGACCCCCAGTGGCAAGTCAAGGACAAGACGACTAGGGGGCGATTATGAGATGCAGGGGACTCCGCATCAAGCACCCGTGAAAAAGACGGCGGAGTCCGGAGTCGAACCCACACCACCCGATCATGAGGCCGACGGCTTAACCACTTCACCACGGAATTAGTTTACTTATTGGTATTATGTTGTGTCAGCTGATTTGTTGGTGTTATCAAGATTATCTTTCTCTTCAGTTTTACCACATCCCTTGTGAATGTTCTTTCTCTATTGCAGTCTATCTGTGTTGGCTCCTAAACTGACAGAGTTAAACATTGGACACAATAGACTGACTCAGCTCTCACGTGGTATCACCCACTTCAATAGACTTCAGCTTCTAGATCTCAGGTGAAGGATGGTGATCTGAATCTAATGTACTTGAGCTCTTGTCTGACCTTTGTTCTTAATGGAAACACTGATCTCTCTCTCCCTCTCTATCTTCTTTTTTCTATTTCTCACAATCTATTGATCTTTCTTATTTTCTCTCTTTTTATTTCACTTTCTTTCTAGTAGTGTTAATTATCGTCACATTAATTCCATCACTTTCTATCAGTTTTAATCATTGTCACATTAATTCCATCACTTTCCATCAGTTTTAATCATTGTCACATTAATCCCATCACTCTGTCTTTCATTTTTACTTGTCACATTAATCCCATCTCTCTCCATCAGTTTTACTTGAATTATTAATTTCAAATCTTCTTCATTTTTGTTTGTCACATTAATCCCATCTCTCTCATTCATTTTTACTTGTCAATATGACAGGGTTAACGTTATTTCTATCCTCAGTCACGGTACTATTTAATCTATTATATAACAGGTCTTCTAACATTATTGTATCACTTTATTTACTATATTTCTCCACTATCACTCCTTAACTCACACTTTAATTAAACCACTAACAATTCTTTTAACAAAAGCAAAACAAAGAATATTTATTCCACAAACATCATACACATCATATCAATGCACTAAGCTCGTAAATCGTATTATATTGTTTATCAATTATTAACTAATTTTAATGTCTCTCAAGAATGTTGTTATCACACGTCTCTAACTATAACGTCTTTCAAGAGCTGCGCGAAATTAGCACAGGTGTTTCTCTTGCCCTAAACTTCACCCAGGGTTCTAATCACGTGGTCGGAATCTAGCAATTGTTCTATTGACCATCTATCTCTGTGCATTGATATAATGCTGTCTATCTACTTGTTCTCTGTCCACGCTCGTTTGATGGCCTTATGTTCCACCTCTCAGCTTACACAACATGGATGTCTACCTCTTGTCTCATCTCAACATAAGCCAGATGTCTACTGAACCTCTTGTCTCGTCTCAACGTCAGGAAGTCTCCAACTGCAGCTGTGCTTGTGCCTATGACAGATGACAGTGGTTCTGTTACTGAGGTTGTCAGGCCGAGGAAACACACAAGTCACGATGCGTCGTCCAGGACGACTGCTTCGTGTTGAAGCAACACATCTCCATCTGACCAAAATGAAGTCAGGTCACGAGAGACAGGTGTTAGCGACGACTCAAACAAAACATCACACACAGACAGATTCTTACACGTGTGTGGTCTCTCGTTGCCTTTCAGTGTTGGTCTGCTTCAGTGGCTTCTAATTCTATCTCTCTGTTCTAGTCACTCACTGGCTAAGTCTTGTAGTTTTATCTAGCTTACTATTCTTGTGTAATATGCTACCTACTAAACTGCACGGTAGAATTCCCTTCTCTACTCCTTCTGATCTGTTCCCCTGATCTGTCTCCCCCAGCTTATATGCCAAGCTCCCCGCTTTGGTCAATGACTTCTACTTTCTTGAGTTCAGTTCCCTCAAACTTTATTTATTCTTCTTCTTCGTACGCTGTCAGATGCAACCTGTATTTTTTTTTAAAAAGCAGCGGTCATCCTGAGGCTGTCGACACTGCCATAGAGCTTGTCTAGTGTTGCCACTGGTGATGGCCACATCTGCTTTCTCTGATCCTTGTATGTCGGGCAATTTTGCAGCAAATGTTCAGCGGTCATTTTCCCGGTACCACACGAGCATTCGTCAGTGCCACCTATCTTCAATTTATTGAATAGGTAGTACCTCAGTCTATTGTGGCCTGTGCGAAGTCTGAAGACCACGACCTGCTCTCTTCTGTTCAACTGGTAATAGGTATCATTTTTGGTGTAGACAGTATGTTCTGTTTCCCATTTGGCCATGTATCTAGCTCTAATAAGCCTTTTTGACTCTTCGTATGTCACACTAGGATCTGGTTGTGGTAGTCTTGCACCTTCTTTTGCCAGTCTGTCTGCCTCCTCGTTGCCTTGGATGTTACAGTTGGATGGAACCCACTGTACCACTACTCTTTTTGGTGCGGACTGCTGGCATAGTTGACAGAGTACTGCTCTTAAATCATTAAGTTCAGTATTTTTCTGGCTTTTTAGTGCTGTGACTACGGCCAGGGCATCTGTAAGCAGGACTATCTGGCTTTCATTTCTTTTGCCTGTCACTATTTCTTCTACTGCAGCCCTCAGTGCCTCTGCCTCCGCTCTGAAATTGCTTGAGAATTTTCCAGTTACCACTGACAGTGTTATTTTTCTACCACTTGTTAGGCGCAGGAATACCTTTCCCCCTCCATTCTGTGTTGTTTGTTACAGAACCGTCGGTGTATGCATGGACCCAGTCCATGCTTGGGTAGTTTCCCGCTATGTGCCTCAGGGTTATGTCTCTTCTTTCTTTTTCAGTCTGGCTGTTCTTGTTTCCAATACCTGGTATATTTTCTACCACCTCCGGAGTGATATGCAGCTTCCATGTCACCCTATAATTTAATTGTTAAGTCCCTTTACTCAGTGCAAGAGCTTACTCATTGAAAGTTTCTCTGAAAAGCTTCAATATTGATATCACCTGCTGGAAGATGCTTGCACAAGACAGTACCACCTGGTACGCTAGTATCACTGATGGTGCTCAGATCGCAGAGAGTATAGCCATTGCGGAGGATCAGCGAAAGCATGCTGCTCAAAAAAACAATACTCACGATTCCACAGTGTCTCCCCACATATGTACCCTGAATGTGGCAGGGTATGCCGTTCCAGGATTGGTTTTTACAGCCATCAGAGAACACATTTCACAGTAATAGTCTGAAGCTGTCACCATCTTCGCTTGCTATGGGTGACTATTATTATTAATATATATTATTTTATACCTTCCCATCCCAGAACCAACCAGCTGTCTGTTCTCCCCGCCGAACTGTCAGGTCTAACTGGCTTAAGGGAGCTCGTCATTTCCGGCAACAGGTTCGCAGTTCACATTTAGTATTTAAGTATTCATGTGCCTCATTTTTTCATAATTATATTAATTATTTATTTTGTTATGTTTTAACAAACTATTATTACATTGTTTATTTCCACTGTGGGAGGGTTAATCTGGCTGAGGAATAAAGGCTGCTTACCCCCGTATTGTTTATTTCTACTGTGGGAGGGTTAATCTGGCTGAGGAATAAAGGCTGCTTACCCCCGTATTGTTTATTTCCACTGTGGGAGGGTTAATCTGGCTGAGGAATAAAGGCTGCTTACCCCCGTATTGTTTATTTCTACTGTGGGAGGGTTAATCTGGCTGAGGAATAAAGGCTGCTTACCCCCGTATTGTTTATTTCTACTGTGGGAGGGTTAATCTGGCTGAGGAATAAAGGCTGCTTACCCCCGTATTGTTTATTTCTACTGTGGGAGGGTTAATCTGGCTGAGGAATAAAGGCTGCTTACCCCCGTATTGTTTATTTCTACTGTGGGAGGGTTAATCTGGCTGAGGAATAAAGGCTGCTTACCCCCGTATTGTTTATTTCCACTGTGGGAGGGTTAATCTGGCTGAGGAATAAAGGCTGCTTACCCCCATATTGTTTATTTCTACTGTGGGAGGGTTAATCTGGCTGAGGAATAAAGGCTGCTTACCCCCGCAGTCATCATTTCCTCGTAGGGGGAGAGCCTTTTATTTCACCCACCAAATAAGAAAAATAACCTGTGCCGCCTTGGTCAGGGACTTTCAGCCGCCTACCCCTTGATATTTTCATGAACAGGCACAAACATTTCTGTAAAATAAACACAGGATTTACAAGACATGCACATCATATTGGGCTCCTTATCTTAGATCAGGGACCATCAAAATCTGATGGTGTCTTTCACAGCAGAAACACTCCATAGCGAGGGGCTTTCATTAACTGGGAAGGTCGAGGATGTGATTCCAGAGTGCTGGTACTTCACTTTCTTTACTGTTGTTTGATGTATGTGTTTTTAGAGTGTTCAAAATATTTTTCGGGTCTGGATGTGGAGCACAGTTAATGAGCTGACAGCAGTCAGTGACTCATAGCTGGCTGCTTACATCAGAGTCAGTGACACAGAGCTGACTGAGACCCTGTTCCACTTCCAAGAGACAACCCTGGAAACAGGCTGCACTAGTGTAGTCTGGTCAAGAGAACATGGATCGCAGAGGGGAGGCAAACCCTGTTCTCAGCTGAAACCTGATGTACTGGCCCAAAATGCACAGATATCATAGCCTTGCTTTAAACAATGACACAACATCCTTTTCAGGATGAAAGCCGAAGAAGAAGTATAAGAAGAAGGAACAATTTATTTTTTTAATGATTGTTAACGCTACTAACCTAATTTGAAAATAACAGACCAGTATGGCTTGCATACCACGCTGGAACAAAAACAACGAAACTTAACCCTAAACCTATGTTGACAACTTAAAGACCTTCTTTAGGGACAAAGAATAACAAAAATGGCACTTAAAATACAGGTGATGAAGCATAAAACAGCAAAGGGTTCATAGTGCGCTGCTTTTGTCAGGGCTTGTGGTTCTGATCCTATTCCACCTTTAAGTGGCAGCCCTAGAAATAGACTGCACCAATGCAGGCTGGCTGAGAGAATAGGGATCGAAGAGGGAAGACATACCCGGTCCCAAAAGTATCATGCTGAAACCGAATGTGCCGGGCCGAAAAGTGAAGATATATCGCAACCGTGCTTTAATCTATGACACAGCAAAACAAAATGTACTTTCCGGAATGGACGCAGAAGAAGATGGCAACAATAATGAACTCTCATACGCTTACTTCCCTTCCGTGTCTAAGCACCACGTTATACAGTATGCATCCGATACTCAGCGACATGGATTGCCTTGTCATTTGCCTCTATCATTTTGCAACCGTTGCATGTTTTCTGAAATTTGGGGGCAGGTCATCAGGTGGTCTGGGTCCTGTATTGCATCACAGTCACATGTGTCATCATCTGTATCCCCATTGTTTAATATTCCTCTTGCACCATGATACACCAGCTCAGCGACTTCCATGTTGTGTATGGTAGATGATGTCCGGGGGCAGGTTCCTCCCAAAGTTCCATCTCTTGGGCCTGCATCAATTCATACCAGCTCTCGATATTGCGACTTTCAGGATTTGTCTGTATGGACTGTTGATTTTAAGAAACTATGTCTGGATTTAAGTCTTGTGCTCCGTACCTGATGTCCAAACATTGGAAGCCTTGGGTCATGCTCCTGTTTTTCTCATTCAATTTCTGCTGCGACACTTCTTCGAATCTCGAGTGGTGCTATGCCAATTTCGGGGTATATTTTAATCAATGGGGGTGGGTTTTAGGCATCCTGATACTATCCAGCCTACCTTATTTATTGTTGTATCAACTAGTTTGAAGATAGGTGGCACTGACGAATGCACCTGTGGTACAGGGAAAATGATCGCTGAACATCTGCTGCAAAATTGCCCGACATACGAGGACCAGAGAAAGCACATGTGGCCATCACCAGTGCCAACACTAGACAAGCTCTATGGCAGTGTCGACAGCCTCAGGATGACAGCTGCTTTCTTCGAACAAATTCAAGTTGACGTCTGACAGCGTAAGAAGAAGAAGTATCAACTAGTTTTGCATGAGCAGAGTTTTTCGGGACTGGCGCGGCGTATTCAGCTACGGAAAAACACAAGGCAAGTACAGATGTCCGGACTGATAGTTGAGCCCCCCCCCCCCCCATTGTTGTGCCGGTCAGATTATTTCTTGCGTGTATCTTACACTTTGTTTCCTGGAGGCGAGTTATGTAGGACGACATGCGGTCTAATTTCACGCTGTATTTTTTCCCCTGAAGTGACAAAGCATTTGATGATATTGGTCAGACTCCAGTCTTTTGTTATGGTGTATAGCTTTGATAGTAGTCTCAGATGGTTTATGGTGTCATATATATAACACAGATCAATATAGACCACTCCTGTAACCTGTTTGCGTTCGTACGCATCCTCAATTAATTGTGTTAGGTAAGGGATTTGACTCCTGCAAGATAATGCTTAACAGTGTACCTACTACATCCATACATATGCCATATGTACTGTAGAACATTACAGTCATATGTGATCACATACTACAAACATAAGTCTGATACTGCTGCCACATTTGTTTGCAATAAACATCTATTATTATTATGACTGATGATCTGTCCCAGATTTACTCAGTTACCTGCAGTAGTGTACAGCCTACCCAACCTGGAGATCTTGTTTGCCCATGATAACCACGTGAGTGAGATCGATGTGCAAGGATTCTTCAAGCTAACCAAGCTGGGTACACTGGACCTGCAGAACAATGATATTTCTCAGATCCCACCTGAACTAGGGAACTGTGTCTGGCTTAAGTAAGTACAATATGGGCTGTCTGTGGACAATATGGATTGTCTGTGAAAAATATGGGTTGTCTGGATGGTATGAGCAGTCCGTGGACAATATGGACTGTCTGTGGTGGTATAAGCGGTCTGTGGACAATATGGACTGTCTGTGGACAATATGGACTGTCTGTGGACAATATGGACTGTCTGTGGACAATATGGACTGTCTGTGGACAATATGGACTGTCTGTGGATGGTATCAGCAGTCTGTGGACAATATGGACTGTCTGTGGACAATATGGACTGTCTGTGGGCAATATATATATATGGTCACTAGAGAATATAGGCTGTCGGTGGACAATGTGAACTGTCTGTGATCAAAATGGACTGTCTGTGATCAATAAGGGTGGTCAGTAAACAATATAGGCTGTCTGTGATCAATATATGCTGTCTGTGGATAATATGGGCTGTCTGTGGACAATATGGGCTGCCAGTGGACAATATATGTGGTTACTAGACAATATGGACTGTCTGTTGACAATATATGCTGTCTGTGGACAATATCGGCTGTCTGTGGACAATATGGGCTGTCTGTGATCAATAAGGGTGGTCAGTAAACAATATGGGCTGTCTGTGGACAATATGAACTGTCTGTGGACAATGTGGGCTGTCTGTGGACAATATGGGCTGTCTGTGGAAAATATGGGCTGTCTGTGGACAATATATGTGGTCACTAGACAATATGGGCTGTCTGTGGACAATAGGGGCTGCCAGTGGACAATGTGAACTGTCTGTGATCAATATGGGCGGTCAGTAAACAATATGGGCTGTCTGTGGACAATATGGACTGTCTGTGGACAATATGGACTGTCTGTGGACAATATATGTGGTCACTAGACAATATGGACTGTCTGTGGACAATATGGACTGTCTGTGGACATGTTAAAGTTTCTCTGAGTTCCTCATGCTTGACAATTTTCTCTGATAGTAGTTTGAAGTGGTTTTTCTTATACCTGAGCACTGGAGAATGGGAGTCCAGACTATCCTTGCTGTTGTACAATGCTAGGCTTCACAGTAGGCTTACCACAAGGGGGAATCACAGTGTTGATGCTCACCTTGCTGGCCAGGCTGCTGTAACACAGTCAATTTCCAGGTGCATGGCATGGACATGAG
Organism: Ariolimax columbianus; assembly: GCA_036924085.1. Taxonomy (NCBI): domain Eukaryota; kingdom Metazoa; phylum Mollusca; class Gastropoda; order Stylommatophora; family Arionidae; genus Ariolimax; species Ariolimax columbianus. The sequence continues at coordinate 31,767,058 of JAVGWX010000010.1, read as the reverse complement.
GTGTAGTCTTGGTCAGAATATTACATGTGGCGCTGATGTACGGTGACGTTTTGATCAGAATATTGTATGTGATACTGATGTACAGTGACGTTTTGTCAGAATATTGCATGTGACGCTGATGTACGGTGACATCATGATCAGAATGTTGCATTTGATATAAGATTAGATGAGGTCTTCATCAGAATATTGTATGGTATTCTGGTGTATGGTGAGGTCTTGGTCAGAATGTTGTATGTGATCCTGATGTATGGTGAGGTCTTGGTCAGAATGTTGCCTGTGATCCTACATGAGGTCAGGGTTTGGTCAGTATGTTGCACCTGATGTCATGCCTGGGGGGTTGGTCATCTCTGTTCTGTTAAGAGTTGATGGTATAGCACTCATCGGCTCACAGTCCCCTCAGAAAAGGGCGGAGATAGTGATGGTTCCCATAGCTCGCTGGCTGTACACACAGCTGCTCTGTCCCATCAGGCATCCCTCTCTGCTGGGCCAGCGTATGATTTCAAAAACTTTACAATCTTTGCATCACCACTTCATCACTTGCACTGTCATCACCATCCGAGAGGCAGCTGTCGATCAGCTTCAAAATGTCACCCCTATCCAATGTCCCCACTTTGGATGCCTTTGAGGATAGGTTGTCCGCTTTTTCATTTCCGCAAACCCCAGGATGAACAGAACAGTAGTTTCATACGAGATCTCGAAGGCTCAAGATCTCGATGTCTGCTCATGACATGGCCAGTACCTTTGTACTTTCTGAAGCTTTTGAAACTATTGAGACGCTTATTAAATAGGTTTGGATAGCATGGTGCCTAGTCAGCAGTGAGCTGGCTTACTAGATTCGGATTGCAGCATGCCAGGGATTCGAGTTCATGGCCAGACATTTTTAAAAATCTGGGATGTGGTTCGTACCTGCTACGACAGCTCCTCCTGTTGACCCAGCTGTAAATGGATACCTGACATATAAGTTGGGGAAGGTGAAAATGGCAAACAAGCGAACTGGCAACCCCACCTCGCGTAAGCTGTGACTTAGTATATGAAGAGTTATCTTCATCCACGACTGCAATTGTTGCCATGGGATGAATCTCCATTCTCATACTGGAGGTTGTTATCATGTATGACCCACTCAGCTCTGACCTTGTCTCTAGCAGAGAAGTCTCAACCAGATTTCCCATTGCACAGTACACATCAATTGATATATATTTTGTTGTTATTTGCGAATGCCCACAATGGTTAGTTACTCTTTTGTGCGCCTAAAAAGGACGTTAAGTGGTGGGTTGCAGTAGCTTTCCTCACATCTCGAACGTGCTGATGAAGGTGGACCGGAGTCCTACAGGTGGTTGCGCTGTGCTTGGCTTCATCTGCGTGTCAATCACTACTACGGCTGCTATGAAAACAGCTTGTATCCAGAGAGGGCTACTAGGAAGCCGAGGTGAGGGTCTTGGCCAGTATGTTTTGCCTGACCCTGACTAACATGTCTGATCAGTATACTTTGCCTGACTAGACGTTACTTATCCTCCCCTATTGATATATAAATATGTAACAATATCATTATCCTGAGTATTATCATTTACCAGTTGTTTAGCATCGAGGTTCACTTTCCTTTAGCACCAATCTCTGCATTTCTTTCTCCCTCTTTGGCTTTCATCCTGAAAAGGACCTATATGACGCTCTGCTTTCCCTGACCAAGGTGATGGTGACTCAGTGGTAGGCTGCCATTTTATGCCCAGCCTGGATCCATTCTTCATCTTTGGTTATGGTCTCTATTGTAGTCACCTGATCAATCATCCTCTCTGTCTGTGCAAACTTGGTGCAACCAAGAACCTGTTGCATTCTTTCAATATGGATGTGTTCATGTTCTACATTTGTCTTGCTGTGTCGTAATTTACAGTGAGACTGCGATATCTGTTGAAATCACAACCTGTCTGACTCAGGGGTTTGTGCTTTCCCCTCTGCTGTTCAACATGTACATGAACAAAAACACATTAGAGGCCAGTCAAATTGAGACATCAGAAGTAGAACCGAACTCAATACACAAATTGCTCTTTGCAGATGATCAATGTCTGCTTTATGATGATGAAAATAAACGGCAAAATCACATGAACGTGTTTACGACAACCTGTGCGAAATACTATATGTGAATTAACGATAAGAAAACATACAAACTATGAGGATCAGAAGAACACCTGGACCACTCAATAAAAGTGTAAATGATATTGCTCTTCAACAGGCCCAAGTATTTGGTAGTATTTTTTGGGGAGATGGTTGGCTCGACAAGGAAATTGAGTCTAGAGGTCAGAAAGCATCTGTTGTAACTATCAATGTCGCCTCTGCTTAGGCACCTAAGCATTAGTTCGACAACATAGCAACAGCAGAAAAACAGTACATTTATACAGACTTTGTGTTACCAGTGCGATACACGACACATCAGAGCAGAATTTCAACGTGTGAAATAGTGTTTGAGAAAGGTCATCAGTGTTACCAGGAAAACAGAATGCAAAATAAACATATTTGAAGTATGGTTGGTACGATGTCTTGTGCAGAGTACATTTCCAGTTACAAAATACACTTGTTCGGTCATCTCATGAGAATGCACCCTCATCAACTTCCACGATAGCTTACAACGCTGGTAGATCTGGCCACAGGGAAAGAGGTCAGCCGCGAGGCAGGTGGACGGATGACATTAGAGTGAGTGTGCAATGACACAGGCTCATAGGGGCTGACGCAATGCTCTTGATGCAGGATGGACGACTTTAGCTGCCCATAATGCTCAATGGCTTAAGTGGAAAGAAAACTAGCTGCTTTTCCAGGAAACAAATTGGTTATAAAAACACTTATGATTTAATATTTTAGATCCTATCACATGCAGTATTTACAAGATCAAACTCTGATAAAAACTTTCCATTTTGTCTCTTATGACAGATCTTTATCTCTGACTGGCAATCCTCTGCGCAATCCAAGAGCAGCAATCTTAGCAAAAGGAACACCTGCAGTTCTAGAGTACCTTCGCAGCCGGATTGTCGCTTGACTTCAAGCATCAATCATTAGATTGCAAAAATGTATGCTATATCATTGCATGGTGTACTCACATTCATTTTCTGTTGGCAATCAAGCTAATCCCTGACCACTTGGTCTGTCATTCATTGTCTCCATCAAACAAATATATCGGCTCATGAATTTTCACAAACTGTAGAAGTCCTGATGTATTTGACTTTAACAGTTTGTGTAGAAATAACAAAGGTTTATTCATACAAAAGTTTCGTAAATAGATGTATGCTCATCCTACTTCCAGTCTAGATATTTTGCAAATTCTCTTCCCCCCTCCCCTCCCCTAAAAAACTGTTTGTGGACAGAGTGAGTCCATTGTGAAAACAAGTGGTAATTTCACATTTAGTTCTTTAAAAATTTCATTTTTTAACTTGACATTCCTTCAGTAAATGATACATATTTTGGGAATGACTGCATCTAATAGGGGAGGATAAGTGGTCAAGCGGTTTTATATAGCTGTCTCCTGACCAAGGGACAGGTTCTTAACCTCTATACAGCATGCATGGATTTTGTTTTCCAGGTAGATAAGTGACCTTAATTCCTCAGCCCTGTAAATTGTCACTGTGGACCCCAAAAATGTGAATAAATGGAGTCATTCTAGTGCAGACTTTGTGTCTAAAACAAAGAAAAACAGGACAGGCAGGCTAGATGAATAAACAAACCAGCAGTTTGCTATGATATAAACCCCTACCTGAGAGGGGCACATTAGCTCTGTTCATAGCGAGCAATTCGCTATTTTCTGTGGTAACAGCATGCCTCGGTTCGAATCGCGTCCGAAGACCCAAAAAAATCTGTTTGGTGATTTTAATCAGCGACCGCTTCTCCAGCCAACCCAGCTCTAAATGGGTACCTGACACGTGAGTTATGAAAAGTAAAAACAACAAGGAAGAGCACTGGCCACCCAACCTTTCATTGGCTGCGGCTTAGTACAAAGGAGTCTTAAAGAAAACCTTTTCCAACCAGCGGTTAAGTCTTCTGAATTTCCACTTTACTTTTTTAGCTGTGAACTGTAAGGTCTTGACAGTCGAGTGCCTCCTGGACAAAGGCACATGTCAGTTTTTGAGTGTGGTGGGAGCAGTTGGTTTGGCAAGTCAATTACTCCTGGACACAGAGTTAGAAAACACTTGACAGCCGAGTGCCTCCTGGACAAAGGCACATGTCAATTGTTATATGTAGGGCGTAGCAATTGGTTTGGCAAGTCAGTTACTTCTGGACACAAGAGTTAGAAGACACTTGACAGCCGAGTGCCTCCTGGACAAAGGCACATGTCAATTGTTATGTGTAGTGGGAGCAGTTGGTTTGGCAAGTCAGTTACTTCTGGACACAGAGTTAGAAGACACTTGACTGATCCCTCATGTTGGTGACAGAGTGCAGTTTGCTTCACATAGTGGATCTATTGTTCAGATGGCCTATTTTCAGCTGTAAGATCAAACTCTGGTATCTAAGTTTCAATTCCTTGGCTAGATCCTTATGATCTAGTTTTGCTTGGTGTCTGAAGTATATTCAGACTGAGATGTAGTTTTTCTTGGTGTGATGTATATTCAGCCTGAGATGTAGTTTTTCTTGGTGCGATGTATATTCAGCCTGAGATTTTGCTTGGTGTCTGAAGTATATTTAGCCTGAGATGTAGTTTTGCTTGGTGTCTGAAGTATATTCAGCCTGAGATGTAGTTTTGCTTGGTGTCTGAAGTATATTCAGCCTATCTAAGATGTAGTTTTGCTTGGTGTCCGAAGTATATTCAGCCTATCTGAGATGTAGTTTTGCTTGGTGTCCGAAGTATATTCAGCCTATCTGAGCTGTAGTTTTGATTGGTGTCCAAAGTATATTCAGCCTATCTGAGATTTGTCTATCTAAGATGTAGGCTACTGATTTAGTCATTCTTGTCTTAACCTCATAGTTTCCACATATTTTTTTTTTGCTACACTACAAACATTTAGACTAACCCGTAACTGGGTACACCAGTTGTCTTGTAAATCCATGAAATTGCCACAAAGCTCGGATAGTGTTCCTAACCAGATCAGCATTTCTGTTAGTGTCCACTACAAACGTATTTATAAGATCTACATAAACAAACTAAGCAGACCTACCTCCGAAAAATCCATTGCAACAACTTAACTTCATCCACAATCAATAATGGATACCTTCCAAATCCATGTGAAACAGAGAAACAAAATTGTTTAAAGTCAATCTAGCCATCTTGTTGTTTTCAAGACAGGAGGGAATGGTCTTGTTTTTGATTCAGCTGTTTCTAAAGCCAAAACCAGAGTCAACACAACAAATACAAATGTGAGTATACAGGGACAATGCCCCAGTAGAATTAAGTTGTTTCTCAGGATCTGCCTGCAGGTTTGTAGTGTGAAACTAGGTAGTGGTTATGGTAGTGTTGCTCCACGTCTGGCCAGCTCATCAGCCTTCTCATTTCCTGGGATTCTGACATGGTCAGGTATCCACTAGAGTACCACTTCAGCTCAATAAGAAATGGGCAGTTAGTCAATTAATTATACCACCATTTTAGCACATATATGATTGTCAGAAGAAAAATAAGGACATTTTGAAGAAGTTGGGTGAAAGAATAAAGTCAGAGTGAGACAGTTTGCCATATCAAAAGATTTAACACCTTACTGGAGACTACTAGAATGAATAGTAAAGGGGCAAATGGACCAGATGAATGGGGGGAAGAAAAAAAAACCTGTTAAATTACACTAAGGAACGAGATATAAAATATAATCCAGCTGACTTTTGTTGGGAGATGGCAAGTGAGCGGATCTGATCTAATTTTGTTATGTATGATAGTTGTCCATCACAGGTGATGAAGACCACTCTCTTTGTTCAGCCGTGTGGACAGTCGTATCTCTTGCTGTGTCCGCTGAAATGGGTGACTTGCGCGGAGATTTGGATTAAAGTGAGGAAGAAACTGCGCCTTTTGTCAACCTCACTCACAGAGCCTAAGCTACCTTTTGCCAGTGGCAAGACATTTATCGAGACGACTGGAGATAGCATAGGATGCAGATTTTGCCTCAGGGTTACCACCGAAGCCTTTCCGTAAACATGTAACCCGCAGGGTAGAAAGGTGGGAAGGCATCTAACGCAGTTTGTCGTGCCTTTTCGATAACCACAAGAGGTCGTATGGACAACACTCAGCGTGTGAGTGAGTCTGGCATCTCTCCCTAGCTGTATTCAGTTCATCATAGTAGCATCTAAAATTCCCATACGCCATTTTCGTGAAGGTGAACCGGCAGAACTAACCCGTGAGATACGACACAGGTATAAGCGTAGCGCCATTCAGCCGGCGTCCAGAACAGGATAAACGGACGGAAGAAATCTCAAAAAAAGAATGAAATAACAAGTCCAGACGGAAAACAACTCCACGTATCCGTGAACACAAGTGTAAATCGTCGACTAGTGTGAATTCCAGGCAAATCCGTGGTCTGGCGGCATCCATAATGATCCAAAACAGTAGAGAAATGTAGACTCGCAGCCAGTTACGGCGCCATCTTTGCCAGATTATGGTATTTGTTATGTTGTTTAAAAAATAAAATTACGATATGACTGCAAGGCCTGAGAAGAGTGAAAAACCTTACAACATATTGGCAATATTTACAAACTGGCCTGTATGGAAATGTTTTTATGTGGTCTTTAAATTGCTCCAAAATTCATTAATCATCCTGAAAAGGATATTGTGTTGTAGTTTACAGCAAGGCTGCGATATCAGTGCCTTTTGGCCTGACATGTCCAGTAGATGAGTGGAGTTGGCAGTCTCAGAAATGTCTAGATAACAATACTGACTTTGTTCTGAAGGATATAGAAGTAGCAGAGAGTATCAGAACTTTCTAGATAACAATACTGACCTTGTTCTGAAGAATATAGATAAATGAAAGTCGCAGATAGTCTCAGTCTGCCTTGAAGCTATTTTGGCAGGGTACTCTCAAACAATATTGTATGGTCTGTCGGTACACGGTACTCTCAAACAATATTATGTGCTCTTCAGTACACAGTACTCTCAAACAATATTATATGCTTTGTCAGTACACGGTACTCTCAAACAATATTAGATGCTCTGTCGGTACAGGATACACTCAAACAATATTATATGCTCTGTCGGTACAGGATACACTCAAAACAATATTAGATGCTCTGTCTGTGCAGGATACACTCAAACAATATTATATGCTCTGTCGGTACAAGATACACTCAAAACAATATTAGATGCACTGTCTGTGCAGGATACACTCAAACAATATTATATGCTCTGTCGGTACAGGATACACTAAAACAATATTATATGCTCTGTCGGTACAGGATACACTCAATATTATATGCTCTGTCGCTACAGGATACACTCAAACAATATTAGATGCTCTACCTGTGCAGGATACACTCAGACAATATTAGATGCTCTGTCTGTGCAGGATACACTCAGACAATATTAGATGCTCTGTCTGTGCAGGATACACTCAGACAATATTAGATGCTCTGTCTGTGTAGGATACACTCAGACAATATTAGATGCTCTGTCAGTGTTCACGAACTGCTACCAAACATTCTGTGTACTTATTTATTTTAAATCTGTGCTTTACCAGAATAAATGTTTTGTTTTATAATTTTTTTAAATAAATTTAAATGAACATTCAAAAACAGGTTTTTTTTGTGTGTTTTTCTGTTGTCAACCCCACAACTTTGTGAAGTATCCTGGTTTGTTTTTATTCTTCTCCGTCACTCTTTCATTTCCTGTATTATAAATTGGGGGGGGGGGAGATCTGTTTAGTACGAATGTAGGAGCCCGTCAAAGTGCTGGATTAAAAGGATATTCTGCGAGGGGGTTATTTTGAGATTAAATATGATACTTGTCCAGAAATGTTAGGTGCCATAGTAATATTTCTAGGCACCATGGCAAACTGCCTTATATGGTGCCCTGTCATATATTGTTTGTAAGTAAAACTTTCTTTAATTGCTGTATTTTATTTTTGTTTGTAGAGCTTTCCGTTGCTCCTGTATCATAAATGAGTTTTTGTATCTAGAGATTTATTTCATCCCTGTATCATAAATGAATGTTTCTAGAGCTTTCTTTCATCCCTGTATCATAAATTAGTTTGTTTCTAGAGCTTTATTTCATCCCTGTATCATAAATGAATGTTTCTAGAGCTTTCTTTCATCCCTGTATCATAAATTAGTTTGTTTCTAGAGCTTTATTTCATCCCTGTATCATAAATGAATGTTTGTCTAGAGCTTTATTTCATCCCTGTATCATAAATGAATGTTTTTAGAGCTTTCCTTCATCCCTGTATCATAAATGAGTTTTTGTTTCAAGGGCTTTCTTTTATCTCTGTATCATAAATTCGTTTTTGTCTCTAGAGCTTTCTTTCGTTCCTTGTATCAGCCAGATACATGACCAAATGGGAAACCGAACATACTGGTTACACCAAAAACGATGCCTATTACCAGTTGAACCGAAGAGAGCAGGTCGTTGTCTTCAGACTTCGCACTGGCCACAATAGACTGAGGTACCACCTATTCAACAAATTGAAGATAGGTGGTACCGACGAATGCCCATGCGGTACCGGTAAAATGACCGCTGAACATCTGCGGCAGAACTGCCCGACATACGAGGATCAGAGAGAGGAGATGTGGCCATCACCAGTGGAACTGCAAGACAAGCTCTATGGCAGTGGCGACAGCCTCAGGATGCCCGCCGCTTTTTTCGAAAAAATAATGGTTACTGTCTGACTGCGTACGAAGAAGAAGAAGAAGAAGTTCCTTGTATCATAAATGAATTTTTGTTTCTAGAGCTTTCTTTAAAATCTAGACAGTTGTTATGCACACACCAAGTTTGTTTGGTTTTTTTTGTGTTCGCCTTATTTCTCTATTCCCCAAGGTGGGTGTGCGTTGCACTGTGGTTTTTATTTTGCGCCTGTCAGCCCAGTGCATCCGACTTCAGCATGCATTTTATGTAAGGGTCTGCTTCCTTCTGCATTTTCTAAGGGTTTGCTTCCCCGGGGTAACGGCCGGTGCTGTGATGGGGATCGAACCCAGCACCTTCAGATTGTGAGCCATGCCACTTAACCACTAGGCCACACCGTCCCCTCAGCAAGTTCTTGATCTGTGTGAATTGTTGTGTACGCAATGCTAGAGATGGAGTGTCTTCTACCACTGAGGCACGTATTGAAATCTTGACATGCTCTTCAAACATTAACAGCAATGAAAGATCTGACATTTCGACTTTAAAAACATCCATTCTGCATCCATTAGTTCTGGATAGCTGGACATATTAACTTCACTCTATGTATGATAACACTGAAATCCATGGATCAGTAATGCACAGACTACAGGTACTGAAATAAAACTTCATCATCAGTATCGATACCCTTCCTTATTTGCTTTAGTGACTGAGCACCTAGAGTGCAGTGATGTTGAATCTTATTAACACAATATGATTACTGTATAACATCTAGGACAGGAGGTTCCTCCCTCTTTCTGGAAACCACACTGACTTTCACACTGACTGACACACACACATATATCCAAGAGATACAATACTACATGCACAGATCTACGTATATCCAAGAGATACAATACTACATGCACAGATCTACGTATATCCAAGAGATACAATACTACACGCAAAGATCTACGTATATCCAAGAGATACAATACTACATGCACAGATCTACGTATATCCAAGGGATACAATACTACACGCAAAGATCTACGTATATCCAAGAGATACAATACTACATGCACAGATCTACGTATATCCAAGAGATACAATACTACACGCAAAGATCTACGTATATCCAAGAGATACAATACTACATGCACAGATCTACGTATATCCAAGGGATACAATACTACATGCACAGATCTACATATATCCAAGGGATACAATACTACACGCAAAGATCTACATATATCCAAGGGATACAATACTACATGCACAGATCTACGTATATCCAAGGGATACAATACTACACGCAAAGATCTACGTATATCCAAGGGATACAATACTACATGCACAGATCTACGTATATCCAAGGGATACAATACTACATGCACAGATCTACGTATATCCAAGGGATACAATACTACATGCACAGATCTACGTATATCCAAGGGATACAATACTACACGCAAAGATCTACGTATATCCAAGAGATACAATACTACATGCACAGATCTACGTATATCCAAGGGATACAATACTACATGCACAGATCTACGTATATCCAAGGGATACAATACTACATGCACAGATCTACGTATGTCCAAGTTGCTTGTAAGCCTCTTCCAAGACCCATGTATGTCCAAGTTGCTTGTAAGCGTCTTCCAAGACCCACGTATGTCCAAGTTGCTTGTAAGCCTCTTCCAAGATTCACGTATGTCCAAGTCACATGTAAGCCTCTTCCAAGATTCACGTATATCCAAGTCACATGTAAGCCTCTTCCAAGGCCCACGTATGTCCAAGAAGTCTGCACTTGTGGACCTCTATTTGAAAGACCATCTCGGGAATGGTAACATCTAATGACACTGCAGATCTTGGGTTATGAGTAAAGAAAAGTCAACTCGTGGTGATCTTTCTCGTTATCGTTGTCTTGACTTATTGTTTCCCTTTGGGTATTGCTCTTAAAAGTGTGTCACATTTCAACGGCCAGAATTTTGTAAAGCTAGAACAATTTTCCAACAACTTCATCAGCTTAATCCCGACTATGAAAACAGACAACTTTTCAAAAATATATGTTTAGTTGTAAAGGTCTTTTAACAAATATGTGGATGCAAACATTTAATACGTATATAAAATAAAACCCAGACAGAATAGAAAATGCTCAAATAATGGGCTAAATGTTTATTTGTACACGTATTTTAAAAATATATGTATGCAAACAATGAGTACAAAACACTGACTATGACTATATCAGAATGTATAGTCTATAAGGTTTAAAATAAGTATATATTTATAGGGGGTCGCTGTAGTTAAAGGGCACTTGTCTCCCACATGATGAACGGAAACGGTCAGTGATCGAATCCCGCAAGATTCAAGCGACCGTTGGTCTCACGGGAGGTAAGACCAGAGTGTCTGCATCCCGAGTTACCTCCAGTCGTCTCGACCAATAGTCTTGACACTGACCCAAGGTAACTCAGGGAAAGGAGGGAGATTGATGACCAGCGCAGCTTCTTCCTCACTATAATCTAAATACAGACCACATCACATTATTAAGACAAACCTGTCTGGTTAAGAGGCTGGTATTCTAACCACTCAGCCAATAAATATAAAATAATATCGTAAACAATTGCTAAAAAATATGCATGCACATCTTTTTTAGATATTGGATAGAAGATACAGCTAAAATAATTCACACATTTTAAAATCATCCCCTAGATGAAAACCTCCACGAAACAATAGTTAGTTATCTTTACACTTGTGCCTTTGAAAGTCGTGGGGAGCTTATGTCGTCTATCCTGCGCCAAGTGCGTTGTGTCGGTCAATGTGAGCCCTTGCTGTTGCACAATCACTCTAATATAATCTATCCACCTGCCTCTCGGCCGCCCTCTTACCCTGTAGCCAGATCTACCAACCTTGTACGCCACCAGTGGAAGTTAATAAGAGTGCATTCTCATGAGATGGTCAAACCATCTTATTTTCTATTTTTATTGGAAATGTATTCGGCACAAGACGTAGTGCCGACAATACTTCGAATGTCGTCGTTCGGCTCGCCATAATGTTTCCAAGATTCTTCTCTGGCGTGTTTTATTACCGTTTTGGCATTTCGTCTTGCTGTCTGGTAGACGATGCAGTCATCTTGCGTTTTGGAGGTCAACCAACCCTTGTAAGCTTTCTTTTTAGATAGTATAGCCACTCTTACCACATCATGCCACCAAGCTGTTCGCTTCTGATCTTTTCCATGACGTCAGTTCTTTGTTCCACATTACTTACGAAGCGCAGTCGTCAAAGTTGCTTTAAAGATAGCCCATTCACTATTTATGTTCCTAGGTTCTTCTTAAGTGGCATAAAGACATTTGTAGCTTCTGGGCCTACACTATTCCGAAAAGCCTCCTCCTCTAACTCCAGGAAGCAATAAGTACAGAAAAGTGCAGGGCAAAACTGAGACGAAATGTAGGTGGGAAGGTAGCTCCATAGCAGACACTGCTGATGGGGATGAAGTATTTGAGACTGTTGTACTTGGGCATAGCTGTATACGAGGTTGAGTGGCTAGTTCGCTTAGACGTTTCATTTCTTTCCCTAACAGTAGGTCTGGTACCTATTAACAGCTGGGTCGACTGGAGGTCAGACGCTCTTGCAGGCGGTAGACACGTGAAAGAGCTAGTTCGCTTAGACGTTTCCTTTCTTTCCCTAACAGTAGGTCTGGTACCTATTAACAGCTGGGTCGACTGGAGGTCAGACGCTCTTGCAGGCGGTAGACACGTGAAAGAGCTAGTTCGCTTAGACGTTTCCTTTCTTTCCCTAACAGTAGGTCTGGTACCTATTAACAGCTGGGTCGACTGGAGGTCAGACGCTCTTGCAGACGGTAGACACGTGAAAGAGCTAGTTCGCTTAGACGTTTCCTTTCTTTCCCTAACAGTAGGTCTGGTATCTATTAACAGCTGGGTCGACTGGAGGTCAGACGCTCTTGCAGACGGTAGACACGTGAAAGAGCGTAAGTGAATTAAGTGGTGCATGCCTAAACTTGCCAGGATTTTGTAAAGAGTGTCAGAAAACAATTTGCTGACCATCTCCACAAAAGTAGTTGTGTACAGACAACGCATGCTTAGTATGTCTTTACTGTGTGCGAGCGAATCATCGATCCAGCAGGCTTCTCAGAAAAAAACTATATGCGTTTAATATTATCTGTTTGAGGTCAGGTCAGGTCATCCTGTATCTGGTGAAGTCGTTGGGGCAATCATGAAGACATCCATACAACCCCACCACGCCACCCTTCTCTGTCAGCGGCCGTTGCCTGTGCCTCTTCTGGTCGGAGATTGGTCCATTCTTTTGTGTTATCCTCCCACCTCTTTTTGAGACTTCTTCGTCGTCTGCCTTGTACCTTTCCGTGCATGATCGTATTTGCAAAACCATAAGCAAGTTTCCTTTTTTTGACAGTTGCCTAGGTCTTAACTTAACGTTTTTATACTGGTTTAGAAGACCCTGCAGAGTCTGTATACAACCAGTTTCATTTACATCACCATGCTCTAAAAGCTATGGGAATCTAATTTATTCTTAAATGCATTAACTGTCCCTGCCTCCACTACCTCCTCTGGCAATGCATTCCAAGCATTCACAACTCTCTGATTAAAGAAATATTTCCTAAAATCGAATCTGGACCTCTCTTTAGTCAACTTGTAGCTTTGGCCTCTTGTTATTGTTGGTGGCTGTATTTTTTTTTTTAAACTTGTTATAGTTGAATTTATCCATTCCTCTGATCATCTTATAAACCTGTATTAAGTCACCACGAATTCTCATCTCTTCTAGACACTGTAGGCCGGTTTTTCTGAGACTTTCCTCATAACTGTAATTCTGGAATCTCACTATCAGCTTTGTCGCTCTTTTAATATACTCCAATCTAGGTCTAACTAAAGCTTTATACAGTTTGACGATCACTTCCTTGCTCCTATGTTTAATATTTCTTTTTATCTTACCTAACATTGCATTTGCCTTTTTTCACTGCTACCTCAACTTGCTCACTCACCTTACCTGTATAATCTATTATAACCCCTAGGTCCCTTTCCTTATCTATCTTTCTAATATTGTTCTCTCTCATTCTGTAATTATGTTCAATATTGGATCTACCCATGTGGATGACTGTACATTTATCTACATTAAACTCCATTTGCCAGCTTACATTCTCAAATTTTATCTAAATCCGACCTCAATATATCCACTTCCGCTTTAGATGAGATACTACTGCATAGTTTTATGTCATCAACAAATTTTGCAATCATGGATCCCATATCAATGTCCAAATCATTTATATATATCAAGAACAAAATTGATCCCAAAACCGAGCTCTGTGGCACTCCACTTTTCACTTCACACCACTGAGAGTATTCCTTATTTATGCCCACCCTCTGCCTTCCTCCCGTTAACCAATTTTCAATCTATTTGGCAACTTCTCCACCTATTCCATGTGATTTTAACTTTCGAAATAATCTTTTATGAGGTACTCTATCAAAGGCCTTTGGAAAATCTAGATAAATAACGTCCACTGGCTCCACTTTATCTATCATTTTGGTAACCTCCTCCATGAATTCTAATAGATTTGTTAAGCATGATCTCCCTCTAGTAAACCCATGCTGACTATTTCTAATTAGATTAAATTTGTCTAAATGCATTACAATGTTTTCTTTGATTATTGAATTTACAGACTATGCTCGTTAAACTCACCGGTCTATAATTCGCTGGATCTGATTTTTTCCCCTATTTGAAAAAGGGAATCACTCCTGCATCTTTCCAATACTGTGGAACAATCTTCAAAAGGCCTTATTGATATTGTAATTATTTTTCGTATTTCCTCATTTGTAACTCGATCTTTGTACGTGACGTTTAGAAGTCTTCAGAAACATTTTGTCTCCAAGGCCTGTATCCTCCGCTGTTTGAAGCGCTTACTCGAAATCTCGTGGAGAGACAAAATAACAAACAGCGAGGTGTTGGACTGGGCAGAAATTGCCAGTCTGTTTACGATCCTCCGTCAACGCCATATACGATTATTATGATATGTATACCAAATGGAAGACGACGCATTTCAAACTTATAAGGCGAGCTAGCCTCATGAAACCGTAACAAAAGGTAGACCCTTCCTTCGCTATCAAGACGTTTGCAAGCGTGACCTAAAAGCGATAGACATGAACATCTCAAACAAGAAGGGGCATGCCAAACACAGACCCAGCTGGAGGCAAGTCCTGCAAGTTGGCTTGCAGACTAGGGAAATAAAGCTGCTACAAACTGCAGACTCGAAATGCGTACAAAACTTAGACCAAGACCTCTAACGGACGAAGAAATCAATTGTCTCTCGAGACTGACATGATGTCGACTACTACTACCGTAAACGCGAACTGAAAAGAACTTAGAAGTTATTGAAATGTAATTCTATCGCATAGTGCAAGAAGTGAGTTGACAGAACAGTGTTCAAAGGAGCAAGGGCTTAGCAATATAGGGGCAACAAAGACAATTAATGAGAAGTATACAGATAGTTGGATTGTCTTGCCTTGGCAACAGCATGAGACATGACGGACTATTATTGAAAACACTGGAAGACAAAATTCATGGAAAAGAAGTAAAGGGCTTCCAAGAAAAAAGTACATCACACATGTGTACAAGAACATCGGGTGCAGACTAATGCTAGGCTGAAAGATCTAACGAGAACACAAGACAGTGACGTGACATGATCAGGTGACTTCAACATCAGTCTTCGAACTGACTAACCTGATGATGTCAGGAAAGCAATGTCATATTGACTAACTACGTGTGCTGAAACTATTAACAATTCTAGAACTTATACATCTGTCAATCAGTTACTATTTCCTGCCAGTTGCTTCCGTTCTCGTTATTTGTTCTCATTACATGACAAATAAAGCTATTGTTCTGAGTACATAACATAACAAATAAAACTATTGTTCTAAGTACATAAGATGACAAATACAACTATTGTTCTGAGTACATTACATGACAAATAAATCTATTGTTCAGAGTACATAACAAATAAAACTATTGTTCTTGAGTATATTACATTACAAATAAAACTATTGTTCTCAGTACATTACAGATAAAACTATTGTTCTCAGTACATTACAAATACAACTATTCTTCTCATTACATTATAAATCTGTTCTTATTACATGAAAAACAAAACTTGACAATGATTTTGTAATAAGTGTTATAAACTTACTTTGCATAATACCTGCTCATTTGTATAACTTATTTGCGGTGTAAGCATAATTTCGTTAACTAGCTCTCCTTGACCTTCAACTGAGGTCATGGTCACATTCTAACTAAGTTAATCTTGGTGTATAGTAGAGCCATTGTTGACATTTATCAGGAGTTTTTGATTATCTCTTGACCATACATGAATTGAGGTGTTCTCATTATTGGACAGGGGAGAAACCATTGACATTCATCAAGAGTTCACGGTAATCTTATAAGTGATGTTAAATAGTTCTCAGACCTAATTAACAGAAGAATCCTTGCCCTTCAGCAAAAGGTCAGGGTCATCCTATCAAATACAATGTTATTTCTAGGGTCTAGAATGACATATTACTGAAGCCCTTCATCTAAATCTATCCTTAAGTTAACATGAAGTACTAACCTCTCACCTTGAACTGTTTCTGACCCCTCGTGTCCTTCACCTATTTTGACTTGAACCCCTCCGTTATCGTCATTTGTAGCATCTTTAACAACATGTTCAGTGCTACCTGTATCTTCGCACCTGTGGCTGAGAACAGCACTGTCAGAACTGTTACCATCAGCAAGCAAGGAATCAATATAGAAATCTCTACTTGCGGAAGAATTTCGTGTCGCTTGCTGAGCGGAGTTCGACTTGGATTGTGGGACAATGCTCCGTCCATGAATTCCAGAAGCAAAAGATGTGTCACTAGATTGTCCTCTTGAGTCTCCTTTGAAACACTTGCCTTGAGTCGTTGGATTAAGATCTCCATTACTTGCTGAATGTGGATGGATCATTGATAAACCAACTCTGCTGTCAGTCCCCAGCCCAGTCAACGAATCAGAATCAATTATTCCAGCAACATGTTCTTTTGAATTGTGTGCTCTCAAAGCAGAGCTGATATACCTATGTGATCTCAGAACCTTGACAGGTGGGCTGACAGGTCTTCGTGGTTTGAGTACTTTCACAGGCAGAATTTGGACACACATCAGGTCTTGATCGTCTAGGTTGACTGGCATAAGTTGATCATTCGAGAAAGATCCGTAATGATAGTTTGCTTGGGAATATGCAAAGCCCAGATCATCATCGTTTGGGACTTTCGCGTGTCGTCTTGACAGAGCAAGTCCTTGAATATGAAGACTGCTTCTGAAAGAAAAAGCCATCCTTATTATCAGTAAAGTTCTACCTGTCATTAATGTTATACACATAGTCGTTAACTTAATAAGCATATACTGCCATATGGGATGAAGTGTAAACGACTTCACTTTATAGGGTGTGGCGATCACAGTTAAAGGTAGTCTCAAACTGTCGTAAATGATGAAGTGTGAGAGACTTCACTTTATTAGATGTGCTAACCAAAGTTAATGGTCGTCTCAAGGACATGGGGAATGAAGTTTGAGACGGTTCGCTTTAAAAGTTTATAGTAGTCATTTAACAGAGATTTGGACCGAAGATGCAGCATGCAGTGAATGAGCTGACAGGAGTCAGCCACTCATAAAGGCTGCTTGCATCAGGGTCAGCGACTCACATCTTGGTCAGGGTCAGGGAACCATAGCTGGCTGTTTGAATAAGGGTCAGGGACCCATTTGGAGCTGCGTAGCGCAGTGGTTAGTGTGTTGACTTCGCATCTGAGTGGTCTTGGATTCATTACCCAGTTGAAGCGGAGATGGTTTTTTTCAAAAACGAAACGACTGCCCGGTCGACCTAGCCTTAAATTGGTACCGGTTAAGTCCGGTATGATGCTGACCACATCATCCACTAAGTGCTGTTGGTTACAAAATAATATAGGCCTAACACCATATTTTCTATGCGCTGCATAGCATGATGGGATCTTTACTTTTTTTTAAACCATAACTGGCTGCTTGCATCTTGGTCAGGGATCCATAACTGGCTGCTTGCATCTTGGTTAGGGATCCATAACTGGCTGCTTGCATCTTGGTTAGGGATCCATAACTGGCTGCTTGCATCTTGGTTAGGGATCCATAACTGGTTGCTTGCATCTTGGTTAGGGATCCACAGCTGGCTGTTTGCATCAGGGTCAGAGATCCATAACTGGCTGCTTGCATCTTGGTCAGGGATCCATAACTGGCTGCTTGCATCTTGGTTAGGGATCCATAACTGGCTGCTTGCATCTTGGTTAGGGATCCACAGCTGGCTGTTTGCATCAGGGTCAGAGATCCATAACTGGCTGCTTGCATCTTGGTCAGGGATCCATAACTGGCTGCTTGCATCTTGGTCAGGGATCCATAGCTGACTACTTGCATCAGGGTCAGTGACTCATAGCTGACTACTTGCATCAGGGTCAGTGACCCATAACTGACCAATACCCAAAGTGCCTCCAAGTGGCGGCCTTGGAAACAGACTGCAACCATGCAGCCTCGCTAAGAGATTAAGGATCGAAGAAGGATGGCAACCCCGTTTCCCAATGATGTGGAGCTGAAATCAGATGTGTAGGGCCGAAAGGCGCAGTTATTGCAGTCTTGCTATAAACTACAATGTCACAAACGTCATTTTCAGGATGCACGCGTAAGAAGAAGAAACAGAAGAAGAAGAAGAAGAAGAAGAAGAAGAAGAAGAAGAAGAAGAAGAAGAAGAAGAAGAAGAAGAAGAAGAAGATAGCAGAGATTGGCATAAGAGAATGATGTGTCGTAGAATTTTTTATGACGTGTCTTCAACTTTGAAGATTCGTTGTGCTTCGTCTTCAACTGTAGATGTTGTGGCCAAAGGTCAAGGACCACCAAGGTAGATATTACCAGATAGGATGAAGAACTAAAACCGGCTAAATCTTCAGCCTAAAATGGCCGAGACACATACAGCATACTCGCTAGCAGGACAATATTACATATTATGAAGCGCTATCCAGAACCAACAAGTGAGGTATTCATGCACTTTTGAAAAATAAACCCGACTACGATGGACTGGCCACCTTGTTCGACTGTCAAGCGAAAGGCTTGCAAAGAGGATCCTGTTTAGTGAACTGAGTGAAGGAGAACGATCAAAGGGAGGTCACACAAAAAAAGATTTCAAGGATGGTCTAAAGGAGTCCCTTAAGAGCTGTCAAATAGCCATTAACGGCTGGGAAAACCTGTCTCAAAATCATCCAACCTGGAAGAGCGCTGTCACAGACGGCGTTGAAATCAGCGAGGGGCTCTATGTTCAGGCAGCTAAGGATAGACCCGCAATCAGGAAGTCTAAAGCAGAAGAAATACCAGATATTGTTTGCCAGTCGTGTCAAAGAACTTTCCACGCTCAAGTTGGCTTAATCAGTCACAAGCGCACCCACATACTCAAGTTTGCATTATGACATGAAATGAAGTCGGTGGTCCTCATTGACGACGATGGGTGAATTATTATAATAAAAGGCTGGTTTTCTTACTTACTGCGTTGTTTCACTAACTGAGCAGTGTCGTCTTCTCATTATCACAGCTGGGTGATTTGAGCTAACAAACATAGTCCATTTACTGTAAATGACAAGAGCTCTAGCCACTCTGTCAACAACTCAGCAATCATACACATCAGAACGAAGACAACTTATCATACACATCAGAACAAGAACAAACTCAACACACACATCAGAACAAAGACAACTTATCATACACATCAGAACAAGAACAAACTTATCACACACATCAGAACAAGAACAAACTCAACACACACATCAGAACAAAGACAACTTATCATACACATCAGAACAAAGACAACTTATCACACACATCAGAACAAAGACAACTTATCATACACATCAGAACAAAGACAACTTATCACACACATCAGAACAAAGCAATAATCTGTTACTGCTGTTGTTCAAAGCTCCTTGCGATAAGCTGAGTAAACATTTGCCAACTCATCTTTGGTAGCAGGTCACAATGGGGTTTCTCTTACATTCCGGGACATACTTGAGAAGGTGTACTGGGGTCCTCCTGTCTGTAGTGTAATGTGAGGCTCCACAGTAAACCCATACATTTGAGGATTACAGAATCTGTCTTCAGCTCATTGGCTGGATTGTTGTGACATTGTCTGTTTCCATAGAGACTGACAGGGATGAGGTGGGGTCTTGATCAGTATATTTTACACAAGAAATGATGCTTATTACCAGCTGAACAGAAGAGATCAGGCGGTGGTCTTCACTCCGCACAGGTCACAGCAGAATGAGGTACCATCAATTCAATTAACGGAAGATAGGTGCTACTGACGAATTCAACTGTGATACTGAGAAAATGACCCCTAAACATCTGCTGCAAAATTGCCTGACATACAAGGACCAGAGAAAGCACATGTGGCCTTCACCAGTTCCAACACCAGATAAGCTCTATGGAAAGTGTCAACATCCTCAGGATGGCTGCTGCATTCTTCGAACAAATTCAAGTCGACTTCCGACAACATACGAAGAAGAAGTAGCAGAAGAACCAGTTCTCTTCACCTCATCCTCAATCTAGTCTTACCTCCCAATAATCTTTGACTATGAGACGAATAAGGCTGGAGCAGAATATAACATTGGGTTATAAAAGTTAGTCCCGTGGTAGATACTGTTGTCAGGGATGAAGTGTTAGAGACCTTGTTGTAAGAGGCCGCAGTTTGTTTATGAGGTGCGGTAGACAGTTTCCTTCCTCAATGCCATTCCTTTCAAAACAGTAAACCAGCTGGGTCAACTAAAGCATGCTGACACAGAAATGTAACCCTGTACCAAATGGTGGATTTCAAATGCTCTACCACTAAGTTAATCAGAGGTATATACACTTAGTTCTTAGTTGACCCTTACTTCTACAGTGGCAGATGCCCCTGTGCAGGTCCCAGCTCTGGTATGAGCTGGATGTAGCCGGGAGAAGGGTTTCCTGCTTAGCGGTCTAGGCTCGAGCAGCTTAATACTACACTGCATTGGGACAAGCGCTTACGGAGGCTGGTTAACTGATGTGCAAGTCCATCATAATAGACTAAAACACTAGAGAAAAGTAGATCTAGAACCTGTTAGGCGTCATCTATGCTGTTCTAAACAAACCACCTAACCATGGCCGCTATTACGCCATGTCACACAGTTAGTGGCCTCTTACGACATGCTCTTTGTTGGGCAGTGGTGTTATTCTTGTCCTTGTCATACACAAAGACCTTAGCAGACCAATCAGTGTATACACGGCAAAGGCAGCCGTCCATCATAGACGATGATGGCATAATTAATTTTGCTAGCGCTATTTTTAGAAAGGATTAACTGCGCTACTTTTTATCCTCACTCTCTCGTCTCGTGCCGCCCAACCCCAGTGGCAAGTCAAGGACAAGATGACTAGGGGGCGACTGCGAGATGCAGGAGACACCGCATCAAGCACTCGTGAAAAAGACGACGGAGTCCAGAGTCGAACCCACACCTCCTGATCACGAGGTCGACGGCTTAACCACTTCGCCACAGAATCAGTGTATTCACATATAATATCAATGATAAAATGAACAGAAAGTGACGCAGAGAGAAATGCTGGTTAGTTGAACCATGATGGTCTGGAAAATGGTATATGACAGAATTCATAAACTCCATTAGAAGACAAGTATTATTGTTAAGATAGCCTAAGCTAGCAGGCTTAGCACATGATGATGATTATGTTTAATTATATGTGTAGATCTAACTAAAAAATAATTTTGTTATGAGCACAGGAAAGACATAATTTTTATGTGGGCCACATTTAGCCTGGCGAGTTCTATTTGTATATCCCTGGTCTGGAATGATGAAGTAGTGGACGTTACAAGACACTAACTTACCTGTCCATATTTACATATGGGAGTTAACCATGCTGATCTATAAGTATGGTTGCCATCAGTTACTTCCCATGTTAGTCAATGGAGAAACAAAATTGTTACTGAAACTTGTTAGCAACTAAGTGAGTCGACTAACAAACACATAAACAAGAGAATAAACAGCTAAATTAGTAACAATAAGAAAGTTAACATTAGATCAGCATTTGTTTATTCATTAATAAATTAGTAACAACTACATTCAATCCAATAAAAATGTTATCACAGATATTTCACATTAATGTGATAAATCAAGAAAGGGCAGAGAAAACGGTTTATTCCCAAGGTTATAACAAAAAAAAGAATTCACATTATGAGGTATGGTGTCCAAAATCAAAGGCCATAAAAGATATTGATATACGGGATGAAGCAGTCGAAGCGCCATTTTGTAAGGCATCATCTTTATAAAACAAAGAAGAAAAAACTAATAGAAAGGGCAGCAGTATTTTATTCTATATTTATAGAAGATAAAAGACTATATTACTTCAGCTGAACTAAATAAGAAAATGTACAGATAAGGTCCACAAATACAAGCTGATATATGCAACTACATGAGCAATTACTCAATGACCACACTGTCACCCACACTTTTCCTGGTGTATATAAACAACATCACAGAGAATATATATACCAAGAAGAGTCCACATCTCCATGTTTGCAGACGATCTGGCTATGTGGACCTCTCAAAAAAATCTCATCATAGTAAGCAATCGGATACAGCAGGCCCTAACATCGTTGGAGGAGTGGGCGAATTCATGGCTGGTCAAAATAAACGAGGAAAACACAACTTGTATGATATTCTCGCTTTCAAATATACCCCAGAACGCCAAAATAAGTCTAACGGCAAATACCTGTGGCCAAACGACAACCCAAACTACTAGGAAGTCACATTTGATCGGCGCATGACATGAAAAGTCAGATCGAGAGAAACCGAATGAGTGCCAGACAAAGAATGGCAATCATGAGGAAACTTGCTGGCACAAGCTGGGGAGCAGACGAAAGAATACTGAAGAAACTGTACACTGGAAGAGTGAGACCAGTTCTCGAGTATGGCATTGCAGCAGCAAAGGCGAACTTTGATAAAATTAGCAAACTTCAAAACCAAGCCATGAGAGTTATAACAGGAGGCATGAAGTCAACGCAATTGTAGAATTTGAAAAGATTACAAATCTGCAATCCATGACTGACAGAAGAGACTGCAGAGCCCAGCAGCAAGCAGAGAAACTAAGAAGACTGACAGACCATCCAATGCATCAGACACTAAATAGATTTGGAAAAATGAAACTAAAGCGGAGAAACTTTGCAGAAATGGCCAAAGTAAAGATGAGCGAAGACCCTATGAACACCATAACAACACCAAAGCCCATCCCTACTGTACGCAAACCCACATGGAAGCAACATATTCTTCCGGAGGTGGTAGAAATATACCAGGTATTGGAAACAAGAACAGCCAGACTGAAAAAGAAAGAAGAGACATAACCCTGAAGTACATAGCAGAAAACTACCCAAGCATGGACTGGACCCATGCATACACCGATGGTTCTGTAACAAACACAACACAGAATGGAGGGGGAGGGGTATTCCTGAGCCTAACAAATGGTAGAAAAATAATATAACACTGTCAGTGGCAACTAGAAAATTCTCAAGCAATTTCAGAGCGGATGCAGAGGCACTGAAGGCTGCAGTAAAAGCAATGCTGACAGGCAAAAGCAATGAAAGCCAGATAGTCCTGTTTACAGATGCCCTGGCCTAACAAAAAAGCCAGAAAAACACTGAACTTAATGATTTAAGAGCAGTACTCTGTCAACTATGCCAGCAGTCTGCACCAAAAAGAGTAGTGGTACAGTGGGTTCCATCCCACTGTAACATCCAAGGCAACGAGAAGGCAGACAGACTGGGAAAAAAAGGTGCAAGACTACCACAACCAGATTCTAGTGTGACCTACAAAGAGTCCAAAAGGTTTATTAGGGCCAGATACATGGCCAAATGGGGAACAGAACATACTGACTACACAAAAAATGATGCCTATTACCAATTGAACAGAAGAGAGCAGGTCGTGGTCTTCAGACTCTGCACAGGCCACAACAGACTGAGGTACCATCTATTCAATAAACTGAAGATAGGTGGCACTGACGAATGCATCTGTGGTACAGGAAAAATGACCGCTGAACATCTGCTGCAAAATTGCCCGACATACGAGGACCAGAAAAAGCACATGTGGCCATCACCAGTGGCAACACTAGACAAGCTCTATGGCAGTGTCGACAGCCTCAGGATGACAGCTGCTTTCTTCCAACAAATTCAAGTTGACGTCTGACAGCGTACGAAGAAGAAGAAGAAACCCAAGGACCACATGAGGAACTGTTCTACTACCCAAAGATCATATGAGGAACTGTTCAACTACCCAAAGATCAGATGAGGAACTGTTCAACTACCCAAAGATCACACGAGGAACTGTTCAACTACCCAAATATCACATGAGAACAAAATGACCCAAAGATCACATGAAGACAAACTCGATGACCCAAAGATCACATGAGGACAAACTTGATGACCCAAAGAGCACATGAGGACAAACTCAATGACTCAAGGACCACATGAGGAGCTGTTGAATGACCCAAGGACCACATGAGGAACTGCTCAATGACCCAAAGATCACACGAGGAACTGTTCAATGACCCAAAGATCACATGAGGACAAACTCAATGACCCAAAGATCACATGAAGACAAACTTGATGACCCAAAGAGCACATGACGACAAACTCAATTACCCAAAGACCAAATGAGAATAAACTCAATGGCTCAAGGACCACATGAGGAGCTGTTGAATGACCCAAGGACCACATGAGGAACTGCTCAATGACCCAAAGATCACATGAGGAACTGTTCAACTACCCAAAGATCACATGAGTACAAAATGACCCAAAGATCACATGACGACAAACTCAATGACCTAAAGATCACATGAGGACAAACTCAATGACCCAAAGATCACATGAGGAACTGTTCAACTACCCAAAGATCACGTGAGAACAAAATGATCCAAAGATCACATGATGACAAACTCAATGACCCAGAGATCACATGAGGAACTGTTCAACTACCCAAAGATCACGTGAGAACAAAATGATCCAAAGATCACATGATGACAAACTCGATGACCCAAAGATCACACGAGGACAAACTCAATGACCCAAAGATCACATGAGGACAAACTCAATGACCCAAAGATCACATGAGAACAAACTCAATGACCCAAAGATCACATGAGGACAAACTCAATGACCCAAAGATCACACGAGGACAAACTCAATGACCCAAAGATCACATGAGGACAAACTCAATGACCAAAAGATCACATGAGGACAAACTCAATCACCCAGAGATCACATGAGAACAAACTCAATGATCCAAAGATCACATAAGAACAAACTCAATGACCAAAAGATCACATGAGAACAAACTCAATGACAAAAAGATCACATGAGGACAAACTCAATCACCCAGAGATCACATGAGAACAAAATGACCCAAAGATCACATGAGAACAAACTCAATGACCCAAAGATCACATGAGGACAAACTCAATCACCCAGAGATCACATGAGAACAAACTCAATGATCCAAAGATCACATGAGAACAAACTCAATGACCAAAAGATCACATGAGAACAAACTC
Source organism: Ariolimax columbianus (assembly GCA_036924085.1). Lineage (NCBI taxonomy): Eukaryota > Metazoa > Mollusca > Gastropoda > Stylommatophora > Arionidae > Ariolimax > Ariolimax columbianus. Next base: position 31,741,695 of record JAVGWX010000010.1, on the reverse strand, counting down.
AATGACCCAAAGATCACATGAGAACAAACTCAATCACCCAGAGATCACATGAGAACAAACTCAATGACCCAAAGATCACATGAGAACAAAATGACCTAAAGATCACATGAGAACAAACTCAATCACCCAGAGATCACATGAGAACAAATGACCTAAAGATCACATGAGAACAAACTCAATGACCCAAAGATCACATGAGAACAAAATGATCCAAAGATCACATGAGAACAAACTCAATGACCTAAAGATCACATGAGAACAAACTCAATCACCCAAAGATCACATGAGAACAAACTCAATCACCCAAAGATCACATGAGAACAAAATGACCCAAAGCTCACATGAGAACAATGACCTAAAGATCACATGAGAACAAACTCAATGACCCAAAGATCACATGAGAACAAAATGACCCAAAGATCACATGAGGACAAACTCAATGACCCAAAGATCACATGAGAACAAACTCAATGACCCAAAGATCACATGAGAACAAACTCAATGACCCAAAGATCACATGAGAACAAACTCAATGACCCAAAGATCACATGAGAACAAACTCAATGACCCAAAGATCACATGAGAACAAACTCAATGACCCAAAGATCACATGAGAACAAAATGACCCAAAGATCACATGAGAACAAACTCAATGACCCAAAGATCACATGAGGACAAACTCAATGACCCAAAGATCACATGAGAACTAACTCAATGACCCAAAGATCACATGAGGAACTGTTCAACTACCCAAAGATCACGTGAGAACAAAATGACCCAAAGATCACATGATGACAAACTCGATGACCCAAAGATCACATGAGGACAAACTCAATGACCCAAAGATCACATGTGGACAAAATGATCCAAAGATCACATGAGGACAAAATGACCCAAAAATCAAATGAGAATAAACTCAATGACCCAAAGATCAAATGAGAATAAACTCAATGACCCAAAGATCACATGAGAACAAACTCAATGGCTCAAGGACCACATGAGGAACTGCTCAATTACCCAAAGACAAAACAAAACAAAACCCACATTACTGACACACCATCATCAGTGATAAAAAACAAATGAAAACACCAAACAAAACACTACAACTATGGTAATGGCTTTGAAAATTAACACAATATGTCTTAAAGCGGCAGCCATTAGCCAGAGAGAGAGAGAGAGAACAGGAATGTGAGACTATGATATGCCAGTTATGACAGAGTATGCCAAACAGGATATGATCAAAATTATTACACTAATAATAAAACATATTATAAAATGTGTACAAATGAATAAGCATATACGTTCATAAATACAAATACAAAAATGTATAATACGTGTAACAATGATATTCACACTAACACATCTCAACTCATGTACACATCATATACATACGTATATGAGCATACAAACAAACATACACATATAAGAACATATGTTCAGGTAAAACATATTGGCCAGATCATATCTCACATCAACAACATGCACCTGGGAACAGGATGAACTACAACAATCTGGTAAATGACGTTGGAGCTGACAAAATTATCTCTGCAATAGTGAGCCTGCTGAGAAGTCTTCCATTGCACTACAGTGAGAAGAACACATTTCTTCCTTCTTCAGTACGCACCAGGATGTAAAAAAAAAAAAAAACCCGCTACCAGAGAGAATTTGTCAAGAGTGATGAACTCAGTACAAGGAGATTTGGAAACATCAACCCTGAAAATTAAATTACTAGAAGCAGACCTAGGGCACAAATTTAGTCAAAAAGCAATGAAACAAAAAAATGTACTAAATAACCTTAACATTTCTAAATGTTAGATTTGTCAAATGTACAAATAAAAACAACATTTTGAAATGTTGTAAAAAACAATCGTGAGATATTTACTACATTTTGGCTAAAATACGGTTATTAGTGCTACAATTTTGTTTTTAAATCAATCTTCAAAAGCTTGGGTTAATATCTTTAAAGCACAATTAAAACAAATGTTTGCAAAATACACATTTTACCTTGGACATTTCACATCTAATGAAAATAGCACTCAAAAATATTTGTAATATTCAGGTGTGTGAATGATTGTGCATGTAGTCTTTTAAGACTTTGTTTTCATAAAAATAACTTTAATAAATCTAAAGCACTCATATATTTTCAATTACACTGTGCTGTATGGGGCTGAAACATGGAGTCTAGTAAAGAAGGGTGAAAAATGATTGGAAACGTTTGAAATGTGGTGCTACTGTAGAATGGAAAGAATGAGTTAGACAGAAAAAAGATCCAATGACAATGTACTCACTGAAGTGGGCGCACAAAGACAAATATTGCATATGATACAAAAACGTCAGTTGAGTTGGCTGGGTCATAATATGAGACAGGAAAGTCTTCTACAGAAGATACTTGAGGCCATGATTCAAGGGAAGAGAGGACACAGGCGTCCAAGATTCAATTTTACATCACAGGTATGCAGAAACATTAAAGTATGAACCTATGCTGAAAATAAAGAGAGCTGCAGAGGATAGGATCAAATGGAGAGACATACTCAGACAACCTTACAACCAGTCTCAGCACTGATCAACCAGAAGATAGGGTCAAATGAAGAGACATACTCAGACAACCTTACAAACAGTCTCAGCACTGATCAACCCCGGGATAGGGTCAAATGAAGAGACATACTCAGAAAACCTTACAACCAGTCTCAGCACTGATCAACACCGGGATAGGGTCAAATGAAGAGACATACTCAGACAATCTTACAACCAGTCTCAGCACTGATTAACCAGAGGATAGAGTCAAATGAAGAGACATACTCAGACAACCTTACAACCAGTCTCAGCACTGATCAACCCCGGGATAGGGTCAAATGAAGAGACATACTCAGACAACCTTACAACCAGTCTCAGCACTGATCAACCAGAGGATAGGGTCAAATGAAGAGACATACTCAGACAACCTTACAACCAGTCTCAGCACTGATCAACCCCGGGATAGGGTCAAATGAAGAGACATACTCAGACAACCTTACAACCAATCTCAGCACTGATTAACCAGAGGATAGGGTCAAATGAAGAGACATACTCAGACAACCTTACAACCAGTCTCGGCACTGATCAACCAGAGGATAGGGTCAAATGAAGAGACATACTTAGACAACCTTACAAACAGTCTCAGCACTGATCAACCCCGGGATAGGGTCAAATGAAGAGACATACTCAGACAACCTTACAACCAGTCTCAGCACTGATCAACCCCGGGATAGGGTCAAATGAAGAGACATACTCAGACAACCTTACAACCAGTCTCAGCACTGATCAGACATACTCAGACTGACTGAGACTTACAGAATTGACAAAGACTGATGGAGCAGAAGGAAACATAGGTACATTGCTATAGTTCTTCATTACAATTTAATTGCATATCAAGTATCTAGAAATAATCTTCGTGAAAAAGATAGAGAGAGATACATTGCCCTTCAAACTATGTAGGACGAGCAGTCAACAAGATGCTGAAGTCTATATGAAGTATCTAGATATAATCTCAATGAAAAGGATAGAGATTCCTCTCACTTTTTATATAACTGAACTAAACAATCTCTGTGCAGGATAGACAGTCATCAGGACACAAAAGTCTACATCAAAGTGCTTGAAAGTACTTCACGATCTTTACAAACTCAATGACAAGGAGAGAAAGCAAATCATTACCATTGCCTCTCAAAAACTCTTCTGAAACACAACAGTATCTTTAAAGACCCCATTTTTCATCCGACAAATGAACAACAAAAAAGTGTGTAAAACTCTGTGTAGATAGTGTAGGAAAAGGAATAGAATTGGCATAAGTATCTAGTGGAAGTGAGTTGCTGCACAATTGGTAGAAACCTGTGAAATTTAGTCTGGCATAAGAACTGTGCCAGTGCATGAAATACGAGGCATGTTCAAATGAATCCGGACCTAACTGCACCAAGTGAACATACGTATGATGCGCATAGTGACTTCAATTCAGGTGTAAACAGCACACATCAACTGTCAAGTTTGCAAAATTTCATTATCAACCAGTTGACATTTATCACAGAATGCAGGCAGTGTATGGTGACAAAAGTGTGTCGAAGACAACAGTGAAGAACTGGACAATGATTTTAAAGAATTTTTGAGTTAATGAAAGATCTTCTGAGACCAGGTCAGGCACATATTGTTGCACAAGAAGATGAATCGCCAAAATTGATGCAGCAATTCGGGTGGACCGTCACCGGAGCTTACATTCGCCACACTTTTGTCACCATACACTGCCTGCATTCTGCGATGAATGTCAACTGGTCGACATCCTTCAGCTGTTAGAAACCAAATCATCGCATGCTGATCAACTCTGGATGAATTCTGTATCACACTCGCCATGTTTTCAACAATCTGCTGAGGAAACTATGAGTCGAAAGATAATAAAATTTTGCAAACTTGACGGTTGGTATGTGCTGTTTACATTAGTAGTGGCGTCATCATGCGCATATACGTATATGTTCACTTGGTGCAGTTAGGTCCGATTTCATTTGAACATGCCTCGTACCAAGCATTAGATTAGACAGAAGAGAGTAAGGTTAAAAGACATCATAAGAATTCTACACATATGAATAAGTTACATAAGCATGAAAGGAGATTTTCAAGTGAAGAATAACATATTTTGTTCGCAATGTTCTTGGTTTGATGTGTTAGTGTCGGTGTGTTATAGAATATAATAGTCCATCTTGTCAACAAAAAGGTGCGTCACGGTTATAACTTAACGTCTTTATACTGGTTTAAAAGACTCAACAGAGTCTGTATACAACCAGTTTTTTGGGGAATGGTTTTTACCAACGTACGAGTCCATCTTAATAGATTCAAACACTAGGGCTAAGTAGACCCGCAGCCAGTTAGGCGCCATCAATAGCTGCTCTTAACAAACCACCTGGAGAAAAGTACAAATAACTTGGGTAGATTTTCAATTTGACAAGGCAGCGGTCGTTAAGTCTACTCTTTTCGATTTCCAACAGCCAAAGAATTTTTAACATACTCGAGACTGAACACAAGAGTCCAATCTCACTACCAGAGATCAGGGGAATTTTTACCAGAAGATCCACGTGATAAAAATCCCGGTCTCCACCATGATTCGAACAAGCGACCTCCGGCACCTGAGCCATTCACCTTACCTCGAGACCTTATATAGTAGGTTGTCTTAACAGTGAGGTGTAGAGCTGTTATAAGTAATAATTAATGGTGACCTAGAATCAAGAAAGAAAGAAAATAGTAGAGAGAACTAGCCATAATGTAGGTAAGAAGTGCAGCTGTGTTAATAATGGTCCCAGTGACCAGGAAAGTCACAGTGAAGATTGAGAGTCTGTGATAAATAATAATGAACGGTCCCAGTGACCAGGAAAGTCACAGTGAAGATTGAGAGTCTGTGATAAATAATAATGAATGGTTCCAGTGACCAGGAAAGTCACAGTGAAGATTGAGAGTCTGTGATAAATAATAATGAATGGTCCCAGTGACCAGGATAGCCTTAGTGTAGATTGAGAGTCTGTTACACAGAATAAATAATGGTTCCAGGGACTGGAACAGTACTGTGTAGTATAGTAAGAGAAGAGGTTGTTTAAGGATAGTTAAACAGAGGCTCTGGTAGATATAATGATTAATGGTCTCAGTGACGAGGAAGAAGTGTAGATTGAGAGTCTGGTGTAAAATTTTCTTTAAAATATGTTGTACTGGTATATTTTTTAAAATATATATTGTACTGACATTTTTTTAAAATAAATATTACACTGACATTTAAAAAAAATATATATTGTACTGGCATTTGGTTTGGCTTTGTTTATTTTCAATCTCTTGTTACCAAACCTTAACATGGGTATAAATAGATTAATGAAGTCCAGAGAACGGAAGTTGTTGTGTCGTAGTTTACAGCTTGACTGCGATATTTGCAGTACTGGCATTTAAAAAATATGTTGCACTTTTATTTTTTTTAAATATATTGTACTGGCATTTTTTTAAAATATGTTGCAGTGGTATTTACTTGTATATATTGTCCTGCTATTTTAAAAAAATACATATTGTACTGGCATTTTTTAAAAAAACCTGTTATACTGGTTTTTAAAAAAATATATTGCCCTGGTATTTTTTGTAAAAGATATTGTACAGGCATTTAAAAAATATATGTTGCACTGGTATTTTTAAAAAATATATTGTACTGGCATATATTGTAAAATATGTTGTACTGGTATTTTTGTTTTAACTCTTAGTATATGCGCAAACACCACATTTTTACTGCTCATTTTAAGTAGTTACTTTTAATACTTGGCTGCTGCTACTGATGTTATATTAATATATCTATTTATAAGGATAAACTAAAGTGTTATATGTCAAAATATGCAGAAATGAAAGACCTATTATACGTATAAAGTTTCAGATATTAATAAAAAATATATAAAGATTGGAATAGAACAAATGTAAATTTACAAAACAGAACAACAAATTTTTGTACTTACAATAATGTTTAAATCCTTCCGCAACACAGAAACTTCTAAAATCATGATCATTATAGGGTATATCCATTTTCACAGAAGTTAGGAAAGTTTTATGTGTGTCTTGTTATAAATAAACATTCTGCATACATTTTGAAATTGGTTGTCACAATTAGGAAAAATTATAAAATTTTGCAACCAAATGTAAGCCCTACACTTTCTATTTTAGTATTTACATTTCATATTTAAAAAATAAAACTATATTGTTTGATGGAATTTTCAGTTGTACTTGATCTTACATGTCTAAGTTCGGATCTGTCTCAACAATCTTCTACTTCAGTTATTGGAACATTAGTTGTTCCTCTAGTTCTTAGTCTGCTACGCCTAGAACTAGGTCTATTCAGGGGAGACAAACCCCCCCCCCCCCCCCCCCCCCACCCCCCAAGTCTTCAGAATCTGACGAACTACTATAATTATTTTAATACAAACTACCGAACGACCCCCCTACCTTGATAAATCATCATTTTCTAATTCAATCCATGAATGAATAAGTGCCGATGCTGGCTTGACTGAGAATCTTTTCTTTTGATAATTTTTGTTTGAAGCCATTTCTCACAAAAAAATGTAATGTTTATCAACAACTATGTCAACAAAGCAGATCAGTTTAAAAACAATGGACCGACGAGGTATACTGGAAGAAGTAATGCAAATGTCTAATGTTGAAATGATTGGACAAAAATGTAGCAGACTTTCTATGAACTCCGTATAAAAATAGTTTTACTGAGTCAATGGTTGTCTGGTTTGTCAGAGAGGGGTCCCAGGAAAATGAGATGGCGCAAATGGTTTCTGAGAAGGCGCCTCGGATACTAAGAGTTAAATATGTTGTACTTTTATTTTTACAATGGTGTATGGGTATTTATAAAAATGTTGTACTGGTATTTTAAAAACTATTTTGTACTGGTATTTATTTGTTTTAAATTGCATTGGTATTTATAAAAATAAATAGAACTGGTATTTATTTGTTTTTAAATATTGTACTATTTATAAAAATATATATATAGTTATTTAATTAAACCAATAAAAAAAAACATTTCATCAACATTATATCAAGTTCTGTCAATATCATCTACATATGATCACATTTACATTATAAACAAAAATAACAATCAATTATTACATTGCGTCAAAATAGTAATGAATTCTATTATTCCTGCATCATCTTTGAGGTATGGTTTCTTTGGCTTTCTTATAAACCCACAATGCTACCCAACATCTCGCAGACTTTTCGCATAAACTAAAATATAAAGTGTGCAAGCCATGGAGAGTTTTCAACTCTTGTGGTGTTAAGCTGCATTGTTAGTTGTCTTGCTTCTTCTCAGTGTGGCGGATGGCTTATTCTTGTCTCTGTCACACACACATAGTACTTCAATAAACTACTCAGGAAAGCTTATCTACTAATCCCTCAAGTCAAAGATGTTTTTAGATCGATGTTTATAATGTTTCAACCACATTAAACATTTCCTGTCTTGAACTGGCACTGCTATTTTTGCCTTATTTTGCAATCTCACCATCCTTTTAGTTATATTAGAGCATGTGTTTGCCATTTAGATGGTGTGGTTTAGCCCTGATATGGCATGCATTATTTTGTACTGTATTATGCCTTAAAAAACATTAGTATCAACTGGTAGTCATCTTGAAATAGCTTAAATTTTTAATTCACTACTTTCTAATTGTGCTGTTAAACCTAACACTCATCATGTGGTTAGTCAGCGAATCTGGGTCCTACCTGGTGTCAGTATCTGGGTCAAGCATGAGGTCCGTGTTGTGATGATCCTCTGATGAGGGACTACTGACAGGTGGGGGCAGATACTGAAGCAGCTGGCGGGTCTGAGGTATCAGGTAGGTCATGTCATCTGAAGCATCAGAAAGAGTTGGATTTATTTTATCATTAAACATTCTTACATTTACATATCAGGAAGTACTTATGCAGATGTAAGGATCAAAGAATCAGAATTGGAGAGGCAAGAGGGGCATATCTGACACTTAACAACATATGGAGATCCTAGTGTGTAGTTCGCATAGTTCGGCAAAAAAAATATGGGTCTAATAACGTATTCTCCAAACACCATATGACGGATAAATGGGAGTTTTACTTTACTTTTCACACATACAAACGGGGACGGCATGGGCTAGTGGTTAAGTGACACGACTCACAACCAGAAGGCGCTGGGTTTGACTCCCATCACAGCACCGGCCGTTACCCGGGGAAAGTAAACCTTTAGAAAATGAAGCAGGATCTTACATAAATGCATGCTGAAGTCGGATGCACTCGGCCGACAGGCGCGAAATAAAAACCACAGTGGGGAAATGGAATGGGGAAATAAGGCCAAAATAACAAACATATATACCACACTATAATCACTCTCACACACAGCACTCACTCCCACACACAGCACTCACCCTCACACACAGCACTCACTCCCACACACAGCACTCACTCTCACACACAGCACTCACTCCTCCCACACATAGTACTCACTCCCACACACAGCACTCACTCCTCCCACACATAGTACTCACTCTCACACACAGCACTCACTCCCCAACACAGCACTCACTCCCACACACAGCACTCACTCCTCCCACACATAGTACTCACTCCCACACACAGCACTCACTCCTCCCACACACAGTACTCACTCCCACACACAGCACTCACTCCTCCCACACATAGTACTTACTCCCACACACAGCACTCACTCCTCCCACACATAGTACTCACTCCCACACACAGCACTCACTCCCACACACAGCACTCACTCCCACACACAGCACTCACTCCCACACATACCACATATGTCAGACCAACACATAGTACTCACTCCCACACATAGTACTCACTCCCACACACAGCACTCACTCCCACACACAGCACATATGTCAGACCAACACATAGTACTCACTCCCACACACAGCACTCACTCCCACACACAACACATATGTCAGACCAACACACAGCACTCACTCCCACACATAGTACTCACTCCCACACATAGTACTCACTCCCACACACAGCACTCCCTCCCGCACGCACCACAGATGTCAGACCAACACATAGCACTCACTCCGACACACAGATGTCAGACCAACACGCACTATAATGACACACTGCACTCACTCCTACACACCACATATGTCAGACCAACACACACTACAATAACACACGGCACTCACTCCCACACACACCACAGATGTCAGACCAACACACACTACAATAACACACGGCACTCACTCCCACACACACCACAGATGTCAGACCAACACATTGCACTACATACCAGGATGATCATGAAGGGTGTTCAGTGTTCTATAGTTGGTACAGGAAGCCATGGAAACAGCATCCAACAGCTGGGATCTGTAGAGGGCATCAGAATTTAACACTTTAACAACAGCAACCAGGCTCCAATACACAGACTTGCAGCTAACTACAACCATTTGCACTTCACATTAAACTTCTTTGTCATTCACGAAAAGTCTTCCGCCAAAGTGGAATCATGCATTATTATGTAGGCTAAACCATGCAAACAATCTATTGCAATTGCTATACTGTTTATTTTTACATGCCTCTCAGCTAAAATCATCTTTCCCACCTGCTGCACAGATGCTTTTGTTGCAATCCTAACAGGATGACCAGGTCAGGCTTCATCAGCCATTTGTAGACGCCCTTGAGGAAATAATCTGCCCTACTTATGCTCTGTTTTACCCAGCAAACATGTCTCAATGTATATAGGAGACATTTTCTTATAATTTTCCCTTTGCCCACTCCCCCTCAGAAAAACATATAATGGCACGCCGTTCGTTGGTAGTAAACTGTACTAAACCTGTACACCCCAGAAGATATGTTCGGGTCAATGAATGGAGACACTTTAGCAAATCTGTACACGAGAAGATATGTTCATGTCAATGAATGGAGACACTTTACCAAATCTGTACACGAGAAGATATGTTCGCGTCAATGAATGGAGACACTTTAGCAAATCTGTACACGAGAAGATATGTTCGTGTCAATGAATGGAGACACTTTAGCAAATCTGTACACGAGAAGATATGTTCGTGTCAATGAATGGAGACACTTTAGCAAATCTGTACACAAGAAGATATGTTCGTGTCAATGAATGGAGACACTTTAGCAAATCTGTACACGAGAAGATATGTTCGTGTCAATGAATGGAGACACTTTAGCAAATCTGTACACGAGAAGATATGTTTGTGTCAATGAATGGAGACACTTTAGCAAATCTGTACACAAGAAGATATGTTCGTGTCAATGAATGGAGACACTTTAGCAAATCTGTACACGAGAAGATATGTTCGTGTCAATGAATGGAGACACTTTAGCAAATCTGTACATGAGAAGATATGTTCGTGTCAATGAATGGAGACACTTTAGCAAATCTGTACACGAGAAGATATGTTCGTGTCAATGAATGGAGACACTTTAGCAAATCTGTACACGAGAAAATATGTTCGTGTCAATGAATGGAGACACTTTAGCAAATCTGTACACGAGAAGATATGTTCGTGTCAATGAATGGAGACACTTTAGCAAATCTGTACACGAGAAGATATGTTCGTGTCAATGAAGTGAAAACACTTTAGCAAATCTGTACACGAGAAGATATGTTCGTGTCAATGAATGGAGACACTTTAGCAAATCTGTACAGGAGAAGATATGTTCGTGTCAATGAATGGAGACACTTTAGCAAATCTGTACACGAGAAGATATGTTCGTGTCAATGAATGGAGACACCTTAGCAAATCTGTACACGAGAAGATATGTTCGTGTCAATGAATGGAGACACTTTAGCAAATCTGTACACGAGAAAATATGTTCGTGTCAATGAATGGAGACACTTTAGCAAATCTGTACACGAGAAGATATGTTCGTGTCAATGAATGGAAACACTTTAGCAAATCTGCACACGAGAAGATATGTTCGTGTCAATGAATGGAGACACTTTAGCAAATCTGTACACGAGAAGATATGTTCGTGTCAATGAATGTAGACACTTTAGCAAATCTGTACACGAGAAGATATGTTTGTGTCAATGAATGGAGACACTTTAGCAAATCTGTACACGAGAAGATATGTTTGTGTCAATGAATGGAGACACTTTAGCAAATCTGTACACGAGAAGATATGTTCGTGTCAATGAATGGAGACACTTTAGCAAATCTGCACACGAGAAGATATGTTTGTGTCAATGAATGGAGACACTTTAGCAAATCTGCACACGAGAAGATATGTTCGTGTCAATGAATGGAGACACTTTAGCAAATCTGCACACGAGAAGATATGTTTGTGTCAATGAATGGAGACACTTTAGCAAATCTGTACACGAGAAAATATGTTCATGTCAAAGTGTGTAGTGTTGCAGAAGTTTTTTTTAACACAGAAGGTTGCCAGGCCCACACACAATCCTTCTCAGTCACCTTTTATAGCTCACTTTGTGGAGTTCAGTATCCTATGTTTTCTGACTCAGTACAGTGTCCTGGTAAACCCAAAAGAATATTTATTTTTGATTAATGCCAGGATTAACAAAAAGCAGATTTACTTACAGAATGCTTTGCCTCAAGTCACTAGCATTTTCACTGAAAAATAAATTAGGCTGCTCAGCATTATTTTATCCAGTCTTCATTGGTGTTATACGATTAGAGGTTGTCTACGAGTACATCTATCTTGGGCGCCTTCTCAATATGGAGAATAACCTGGAACTTGAACTGATAAGACGTTGCCGCCCAGGTTAGGTGGCCTTCTCATTTATTAACATGGTCCTGGGAGGTTGCCATGAACAGGACCTATGAGCATCCCTTTTCAATTCCCCTGTACTCCTCGCGATGTGCTATGGTGCTGAGACATGGACACTAAGAAAATCACTAGAGGACAAATTGAGAGTGACCCAGGACTTCTTTAGAGACGCTTTGGTCGGAATCACTCTCCGCAACCAACATATGGAAGGTCTCCACAATTCTGACATAAGACAATTGTCCTTGGTGAAGAATGTGGTAATCCATGCAGACAAGGCAAAACAGATGGGTAGGTCACATGTTATGATGAAACGATGGCCAATGGTGCACAGCAACAGTAGTCTGGTACCCACGAGGTAAGAAGAGACCAAGGGGAAGATGTCTAAATGCGTTGGTCAGACTCCCTTGCTGTATGCTGCAACATCCGAGATGTCTCTAGAGGGGCACTTACCACGCACTGGACTTCTGTGGCCCAAGACAGGGTCAGCTGGAGACAAAGTTGAGATCAGCAGCTACGTTGAGGAACGAGTCATCAAGATCAAGAGTATTGTTTTAAAATTAGTCTTACTATATGGCTAATAAACATCGGTACATGCCCAAGAATACCATATCCAGACTGAGGCAGAAGACGCAGTGAGCAAGATGACAACAGTTAGCAACTCATAGCTAACTGCTTGCATTAGGGTCAGCTAACCAGAGCTGTCCAAGAGCCTATTCCACCCCAAATGATGGCCATAGAAACAAAGAGTATCTGTGCAGCCTGGCTGAGAGAATAGGGACTGAAGAGGTCCCAACAATGTGCAATAAAACTAGATGTGCCAGGTGGAAAGGCGAACGTATTGTAGCATCACTGTAAACTATGACACAACATAATCAAATGTTGTTTTCAGGATGGATGAGGAAAAAGATGAAGAAAGAAAAGCTAACCAGACTGCAGACCTTTTACACATGACGACGAACGCAATTTAAAAAATTGATCTGTAGTAAAAGAAAAAAAACCAACAACAAACAATACTTGGAATCCTAGTATTCAAACAGGCATGTTAATATCTGTTGCTAGGTAACCGAAGGTTTCGTCTATACGTAGTAGGTATTTTTAAGGATTACTAGGCCTGGGGGAAGGTACAAATAATTTGGGTAGATTTTTTAACTAGAATTTTGAGTTCTGTCTGGGCAGTGGCAGTTAAACCTGCTCTTTCCTATTTCCAATGGCCAAGTGATTTTTAACGAGTTTGACACTGAACACGGGAGTCCAATCTCACTACCAAGATATCAGAGGAATTTTATCCAGAAGATCCACGTAGGAATATAACCACACATGGGTTGAATTGGAACCAACAGGGAAAGAGACGAGTGGTAGACCAAAGAACACCTGACAAAGAAAGATGGAATGAAGGCCAAGACAGTCATAGTTTCATAAGCAGAGCTCAAGAGGATGGTCCAAAACAGAAATTTACAACAATATGCTCAAAAGGAAACTTGAAAGATTAATTTCAGTCAACTTAATGTACTCAAACCTGTTAGATGTGACGTACGCAGATTTGGACCTTCGCTTTCTCATATCTTCCGGCAGTCCTTCTTTCCATCCTGGGGTGTGGCCAGACTTTGGTCTTCCTCTAACATCCTCCCAGTATAGGTCACGACCTGCTCCCAACCAGGTGACTGTGCTAGTCACCTTCAATCGGTGCGCTTTGATGACCTGGTTGCAGATTGGAGAAGTGGGGCGCTGAGGTGGAGGGAGCAAAGAACCTGTGTCTGGGGAGAACATTTGAAAATACTTGAAGATAAAATTAATCATACCACATTCACATTATCCTTGATGTCAATCTGGCAGATATGCAATATGCGAATAAGCCAACAACATTTTGTATGCAATCCAATCCTTTACTCTTCTGGTAAAATGGTTGTATTGTAAGAAGAAGAAAAAAAAAAAAAAAATAGCTGTGCTGGTCAAATACAATTATTTTTTGTAAACACATAAAGAACAAATATATGTAAAAATTGCCACACAGTGGTCTCGAGGTAAGGTGTCCGTCCGCCTCAGGTGCTGGAGGTCGCGAGTTTGAATCACAGTAGAGACGAGATTTTTTTCATGTGGCCCATCTGGTAAAAATTCCCCTGATCTCTAGGTAGTGATATCAAACTCCTGTTCTCAGTGTCGAGCACATTAAAAGTTATTTGGCAGTAAGCAATCAAAAAGAAATTATTAAGACTGCTGCCTGGAAAAAAATTCTACCAAAATTTATTTGTACCTTCCCCCAGACCCAGTAAGTCACATGAAGTTTAAAATACCTACTACGGATAACATTAGGAGACCTGGCAACTGACATTAACAACATCCCTGTTTAAATACCAGAATTTCAAGTATCCAAGTATATAAAAAAAGAAAATGTAGATGTTTTGGTGAGTTAAGGATAAAATATATCAAAGTAGCTGTGTTGGGTAAATAAAGATAACATAAATGAAAATAACTGCTGGTGCGATGAGGATGATGATGATGATTTAATCCCTTTAGTTGTGAGCTAGCAGCTCTTGACAGCCCAATGCCTCCCGAACAAAAGCACGCGTCCTCCTCAATTGTTGTAGTGATGTGTAGAGTGTGTTGTGTATGGTGGGGTATGGTGGTAGCACCAGGTTCCGCAGATCGGCCAGCAAGGGGCACAAAGTCAGGAGGTGCTCAACTAACTCCTTTTGATCGTGGCATAATCTGCAGTTTGGTTCGCGTAGTGGGTCTAATCTATTCAGAAATTTGTTGAGAGGGGCATGACCTGTTCTCAGCTTGAAGATCAAACTCTGGTTTCTTCATTTCAGTTTCTTGGCTGGGTCCTGGGGATCTGGTTTTGCTTAGTTTTTTAAATATACTTATCCTGTGTGATTTAGCATGTGTGATGAGGATAAAATATATTATAAATTTTAGATAAAGACAAGGGATCAAGATGCTGAACAGCGCATGAGCTGCAGTGGTCAGCGACCCATAGCTGACTGCTAACGTCAGGGCCAGAAAACCATAGCTGCCAAGACCCTTCTACACTTCCACGCGGTGATCCTGGATAACAGGGTGCAGCAAGGCAGACTGGCTAAGGAGAAGGGATCGAAGAGGGAATGCTAACCTGGTACTCAAAAAATGCTTGCTGAAGTCGGATGTGTTGGACTGAAAGGTGCAAATATCATAACCAAGCTGTAAACTATGACACAACGCATTCCGTTCTCTGGACTACATTCTGCTACTTAAGCCCTTTCAGGGTTTGGTAGTGGGAGATTGAGAACGAACGAGGAAGAAGAAGATAAAGACATCAATCACTATGGTGTTTGTTCCCATTGCCGGGGAACATTGAGAAGAAATATATAGCGCTGAGGTATAAAGGCTTCATGTCCTGGCAAAAACCATGCACTGTATAAGTTAGGTTTTTATTTTATCTCTGAAATAAAAATAGCCTGTGCTGTAACGAGGTTTTTAATGTACATCCTCGTGGTTAGAAGACCAACATCTAAACCATACACTCCTCAAAGATAAAATAAATAAAAAATAATTGTATCGGTGAGATGAAAATAAATATGAAGTATAAAAGTAAAGATGGTGAGATCAAAATAAAATATGTAGTGCTAAAGTTGAGACGGTGAGATAAAAATAAAATATGTGGTGCTAAAGTTGAGACGGTGAGATAAAAATAAAATATGTAGTGCTAAAGTTGAGACGGTGAGATAAAAATAAAATATGTAGTGCTAAAGTTGAGACGGTGAGATAAAAATAAAATATGTAGTGCTAAAGTTGAGACGGTGAGATAAAAATAAAATATTTAGTGCTAGATTTGAGACTGAGATAAAAATAAAATATGTAGTGCTAAAGTTGAGACGGTGAGATAAAAATAAAATATGTAGTGCTAAAGTTGAGACGGTGAGATAAAAATAAAATATTTAGTGCTAGATTTGAGACTGAGATAAAAAATAAAATATGTAATAAAATTTAATTTGGTGATATAAAAATAAATTATGTAGTGCTAAATTTGACATAAAAGAAAAATAATGAAGTGCTGAAGCTGAGATAAAGATGAAATTTGTAAAACTAAAGCTGAGATAAAGATAATGTATGTAGTACTAAAATTGAAATAAAGATAAAATATGCAGTACTATATTTGAGATGGTGAGATAAAGATAAAATATGTTTATAGAATATGCAGTACTAGAGTTGAGATAATAACAAAATATGTACTACTATATTTTGTGGTGAGGTAAAGATTAAATGTGTAGTGTGAAATTTTAGATAAAAATGAAATAGAATGTATTGAAATTGAGATAAAGATAAAATATAGCAGTAATAAAGTTAAGGTGGTGAGGTAAAGATACAATTTGTAGTACTGAGGTTGAGCAGGTGAGATAGAGATAAAATATGCAGTACTAAAGTTAAGAAATGATGACTAAAACGGTCTGATTAATCCTGCATGTTTTTATATGGTTCAATGAGGACTATCTGGGAATGGACTGTGAAAGGGATGGAATGAAAGTGGTACGAATAAATGGAAACTGCATTGGGACTGAAAACTAAAATGAGTTGAAACACTGACAAGTGTAGCTCCGCCCATGGACATGACAAGTGTAGCTCAGACCATGGACATGACAAGTGTAGCTCAGACCATGGACATGACAAGTGTAGCTCAGTCCATGGATATGACAAGTGTAGCCCAGACCATGGACATGACAAGTAGGCCTATAGCTCAGTCTGTAATTTATTTAATTGGATGTGCACATATCAAATTGGTGTGTAGAGGACAGAGAAATGTAATTTATAATTTGTGTATTAATAATAAAATATATGCAATTAGTTTAGATGTAAAATCATTAATGTTAAATGAAAAAAAAACAACAACAAAAAAGTATAATAAAAAATATAAACTTACTGCTGTAGTTATTAAAATTGGCATCTAAGTCTCAGATCATGAAGGTAATCCATTTTAGAAATCGCACAATTTTAAATATATCAAATTTCCGCGTAATAAATAGGATTAAGAAAATTTTAATTGCGGCCACCAAGAAATTCACAATAACAGATGTGGAAAAGACATGAAAAAAAATTGTAAAAGTTGATTAAGGTTGAGTTAAATCAAAATTTAAAAATGGGTATGGTCAGATACCGCACTGAGACGAGAACACAAACAAAACCTACGTTACGACGAATAGGCCTTCATTCGGGACAACTATTGAACTAACAATTACAAATCAACATATAAGGAATATCCCAATAACAGATAAATCCCACAAAATAATTTTGAAAATTGATTGTAAAATTATTTTCCACGCTAGGTTGCATGTCATAAATGACAATAATAACACCACTTCCCACAGCTTTTTTACAATTTATTTACATATTTTCTTTATTATTTTCCTTACACTGCATATCTTGAAACAAGTTTGATAGACAAGATGGGGGCAATGCCCTCACATCACTAGTGTTTGATTTATTGAACATTTCTGCATTGCATTCACAATTTGATAACAAACTATCCGTTTCAAACAACAGCGCTTCGCTTTTCATGATATATTTTTTTAAACTTTGTGCTCTAGAGACTTAGAACTTGTAAGCAAATGACTAGCCATAACACTATAGCAGCATAATAAATGTTTGGGAAATCGGAACCCCCGTAATTACTATACGGAATGTATACAAACACACAAAAATACAACTATAAACAACCGAAAACCGTACTAAAATGTTTGCTGGATGTCGGAGGTCTAACTGACCACTTAAATGTCGTACTAAGAACATATTGTTTAATTTATAAATAATTTTTGGCAATGACATCTAAAACAACTCACAGAATTGTTCAGAAACAGTGGTATTCTCAAAACAACTCTCACAGCGTTGCTACGGAGTGAAAGAGTTAAAGATATGGACACAAATTTAATAAAGCAAGGCAAATGAGCACATCAAGAAATGTGCAGAACATTTGGAAGAACTTTTAAACAGACCTGCTCCACAAGATCTCCCCAGACATTCAATCAACAGAAACATAACAGCAAGTTATTTGTGAAAAACCAATCAAAATTAGGAAATCAAGAAAGCAACAAGGCTTCTTAAAGATTATGTATACATACATATATATATATATATATATATATATATATATATATATATATATATATATATATATATATATATATATATATATAATAAAAGATATATTTAAGAAGTCAGATGAAATATAAAACAACTAACAGACACGAGCAGAAAATCTGCTATGAAAATCAGAAGCAAAAAAAAAACATAAGACTACCGCGGACCTCTAGCACCCTAGGTGAAGGATCACACTCCTAGGCCATGGTGTATTCTGAAAATAAAAGTTTCACAAAGGAGGTATGTAGTGTTGGTGTGTTTTGACTATGGGGGCAGACACAAACACAATTTGTGTTGTACAAAAATGACCTTGTTTAATTGATTACAAATAATGAGCTCACTCTATGACTATCTAAATTTCATTGCGCTTACAGCTGGAACAAAAGCAAACCACAGCTGTTTCCCAATCTCAACTATTTATTTATTGACATCATAATAGGATGTAATGTATTGATCAGATTTTAAACAGAAAATTAGGGCTCATGCAGGATTCAAAACGTGGACCTTCTCATATTGTAAGAGAGAATCAAATGATTCGATCACGGCATGATTAGATTAGCCAATCAAATTGCCTCTGCATTATCTAGATGAGAAATGCAAATAATTGAGTGATAGATTTATCAATGAAAGTTCAATTATAAAACAATAGGTACATTAATGAAGACACTTCTTTCATGGATAAAGTGTTAGAGAATTCATTGTACTAGACCACAGTTTGTTTATGGGGTGGGGTGGTCAGTTCCCTTCCTCTGTGCATTTTCTTCTCTGACTAAGTCAGCTGCCCATTTACAGCTGGGTATCCAGCTGGGTTGACTGGAGAGTGTCATTAAAAAACAGACATCGATTCCCATATCTTTAACAAAACTTGTAGACATATAAATGCAATAGTAAAAACACAAAAACATTTTTTTTAATGCATACTGATTCTGTGCATGGCTGCGGTAATCGGCCGTGATCTCCCTTGTCTCTCCGAGCTCTTACCGGCATCTTTACTCACATGCTGGTGCTCTGATTTCAGGTCACCACTCTCATTAATGGAAGTACTCCCACCAGTAAAACAGTTACTGCCAGAAGTCAAGGTAGGATTTGAGTTCAAGAGGAAGTACGAGACATCTGTTGCACTTTGAGGCCGTTCTGGCTCTATCTTTCGGATGTTGCTGATGGATAAAACGGTCAACTTTTTTTTAGATTTATAGAAAAAATTATAATTAACTTAACTTAATGTCTTTATACTGGTTTAGAAGACTCTGCAGAGTCTGTATACAACCAGTTTCATTTACATTATCTTGCTCTAAAAGCTATGCGGGTCCAATTTATTCTTAAATGCATTAACTGTTCCTGCCTCTACTACCTCCCATGGCAACGCATTCCAAGCATTCACCACTCTCTGACTAAAAAAATATTTCCTAATATCTAATCTGGACCTCTCTTTAGTCAACTTGTAGCTATGCTCTCTTGTTCTAGTGGGTGGCTGTATTTTTTTTGTTAAACTTGTTATAGTCTAATTTATCCATTCCTCTGATCATCTTATAAACCTGTATTAAGTCACCACGAATTCTTCTCTCTTCTAGACATTGTAGAGCAGTCCTTCGTCATGAATGATTAATGATGGCATCAATAAGTATAGCTCGTTACTGTATTACGATAGACATAAAACAAAACTCATGCTACGACCACAAAGTCATCATCCGAGACAAAGATCAAATAAAAAACCTAAACATGGACTTGATACAGAAAGCAATACGACTTTGGCAGCAGCCATTAGCCAGAAATGAGTGAATCATGGTATGCCAGTTATGATAGATTAGGCTAAATAAGAAACGATCACATGATTTGACAAAAACATTTATTACAAAATGTGTACAAATGTATAAGTACATGTGCACATGTATACACACAAATGTACCCATAAATGTGATCATGTGCAGTAACACACACACCCACCCACCCCCACACCCACCAATTTTTCAACCGCCAGGGATCTTTATGTGTACAGTGTGGACACAGGATCTCTGAGTTATTTGTCCATCTCTAACAGAACTAGGTGCTAGATCTTCTCTTCCTCTAGACAAGGAGTCCTTTGAAAATTTGCAGTTTTCAAATGCCCGCAGTTTTGTGCTTTCATTTGTTTATTGAGAGACAAGTTCTCTGCTATAGCAGGCCCCTTAAAAAGTTAAATTATAAGTGGAAAATAAAATCTTCATTTTACTGGAATCAATATAGGAAGGGAACAACATATAAAGATTTATGTGCAAAGCTTAAAGAACTGGGCGACAAACAATGACATGAGCAACAATAAGCAATAATAATAAGCAACTATCAAGAGACAGAATATGCAAACAGTTGCAGCACCAACAGGAAAATTCTGCCATAATTATGATGCAGAGATACAAGCGATGAAATTGGAGACGGAAAAATGGCTGAACACCAACCTTGGCCCCTTGGCCCGTATCCTGTAGTATTTCTGACAGATGCAAAATCAGTACTCCAAGCACTATCATCCGGGAAGCTGTCAGATCTACAAGTTTTATTGTCAACTTTGAGCAACCGGCGCAGAATCACGGTGCAGTCGATACCATTTCACAGCGGAATACCAGGAAATGAGAGAGGGAAGGTGTCGCAGACGAGCAACCAGATGTACCAGTTACATACCATCAAAATAAAAAAGTTGATTAAATCAATGAGAGAGTTTCCAACACAAATACAAGATGACTATCATAATATAAGTAGCCAAGAGCAGATTGTCATACTGCACCCCAGAATGGGATACAACCGACTCCGCAGCCATATGAATACAGCATTTAGGATTGGCAGCTCAAGTATGTGTACATGTGGACAGGCACCCAAGACTGTGGAACATATACTTCAGGACTGTCCAGAGTATGAGATACTGAAGCGGACTTACTGGCCAAGAGAAACAACACTGGAAGGGAAACTATATGGACCTGTGTGTGAACTGCAGAAGACAGTGAGGCTCATACAAGAGACAACTTTGCAGATGTAGACATACTCCAAGCAAACGAAAGAAGAAGAAAAGACAGAAGATTGGATAGTCATGATCGATAATATCTGCTCCAGACCAGGCACCCGAAGACGAACAAGGCTAAATTCCAGCAGGGAAACCCATGCCTAGTAAGTCGCAAGAAGGAAACCACCCCCAAACTCTCTATGAATAGCCAAATGAGACTGAATATCAGACATAAAAGCACACCAGGCAGAGCAGTCTAAAAGTTGACTAGATAGACTGCAGAATAAAATGGTCGTTATAGAATCCCATTAACTGTGAGGTAACAGCTCTTGACAGTTCAATGCCTCCCAGACATGAGCCCACGTTTTCCTCATCTGTTGTGGTGATATGTAGTGTGCTGTGTATTGAGGGGTGTGGTGGGAGCAGCTGATTTCACAGATTGGTTAGTCCTGGGCACAGTCATTAGGTGCTCAAGTGATTCTTCATGGTGGTGACAGAACCTGCAGTTTGCTTCATGCAGTGGGTCTGTTCTGTTCAGATGTTTGTTGAGAGGGGCATGACCTGTTCTTAGGGTAATGATCAAACTCTTGTCTCTTCTTTTCAATTGCTTGGCTGTGTACTGGGGATCTGTTTGTGCTTGGTACCTAAAATATATTCGACATGTTTGGGATGCAGCCCACTGATTTAGCCATTCCTGTCTATAGATGTTTGTCAGGATCTGCCTTCAGGTCTGTTGTACAATCCTAGATAGTTGATGTGAATAGAAAGATGGCTAATATATTTACAAATACCTGACGAGGGTCTGTGCATTGGTAGAAGTGGGAAGAGGTAGTGAAGGAGTAGAAGTGGGAAGAGGTAGTGAATGGGTAGAAGTGGAAAGAGGTAGTGAATGGGTAGAAGTGGGAAGAGATAGTGAATGGGTAGAAGTGGGAAGAGGTAGTGAATGGGTAGAAGTGGGAAGAGATAGTGAATGGGTAGAAGTGGGAAGAGGTAGTGAATGGTAGAAGTGGGAAGAGATAGTGAATGGGTAGAAGTGGGAAGAGATAGTGAAGGGGTAGAAGTGGGAAGAGATAGTGAATTGGTAGAAGTGGGAAGAGATAGTGAGTGGGTAGAAGTGGGAAGAGGTAGTGAAGGGGTAGAAGTGGGAAGAGGTAGTGAAGGGGTAGAAGTGAGCAACGAGAGCCCCCTGACAAGGGTGGTGATACAACTGACCAGAGAGAGTCGCAAATGAGGCAGCACTAGGGCAGAAACGTCAATACAGGAACTGATCCAGCAACACACAGGACCACAAGACCCAATTCTGTACACAGATGGCTCCGTCGGCAGAGATGCAAACAAGTGCGGTTGGCGCTTTGTTGGTGACGCAACACACAGTGATACTATCAGACTCGCAGGGCATGCTCCGTAAGATGGGACAGTGCATGCTAATAAAGGAGTGGGCCTCTTTTCTGAACAACTCTGGTATACAAGGTGTCACATTGATCTACTGCCCAAGACATGCAGGCGTCTGGGGCGATGAAAGAGCTCATGCAGTGGCAGAACGAGCTGTGAAGAATGATGCAGTGATGATGAAGAGACAGGGTTGAGTTGATAAGGGCAGTCATGGACAGTCTACAGAATGATGAAGAGACAGGGTTGAGTTGATAAGGGCAGTCATGGACAGTCTACAGAATGATGAAGAGACAGGGTTGAGTTGATAAGGGCAGTCATGGACAGTCTACAGAATGATGAAGAGACAGGGTTGAGTTGATAAGGGCAGTCATGGACAGTCTACAGAATGATGAAGAGACAGGGTTGAGTTGATAAGGGCAGTCATGGACAGTCTACAGAATGATGAAGAGACAGGGTTGAGTTGATAAGGGCAGTCATGGACAGTCTACAGAATGATGAAGAGACAGGGTTGAGTTGATAAGGGCAGTCATGGACAGTCTACAGGATGATGAAGAGACAGGGTTGAGTTGATAAGGGCAGTCATGGACAGTCTACAGAATGATGAAGAGACAGGGTTGAGTTGATAAGGGCAGTCATGGACAGTCTACAGAATGATGAAGAGACAGGGTTGAGTTGATAAGGGCAGTCATGGACAGTCTACAGAATGATGAAGAGACAGGGTTGAGTTGATAAGGGCAGTCATGGACAGTCTACAGAATGATGAAGAGACAGACGGTCATGAAAATGCATATGTGCAGAGGTTGATAGAGTTGGGAGTGACTAAGGGAGAATGGAGAAAGTGTGTTCTGTCTTGAAAGATCAAAAAAACACAAAATCAACACCTGACTAGGACTATATATAAGGAGTATATATATACGCTTGGTTGGTTGCTTGGACGGAGAATGGAGCACTTATGGGAATATGCCTTGTGTGATGATGTTGGTTCCTAGAATCAAGAATCAAGATGAATCAAGAAAGACGGCTACCCTGAGTTAGGCGCATGTTATCTGCATAAGTGAATCACTAGTATTCTGGTACAGTTCAACTTACCAAACTTTCGTCCTTGACGTTCCTCCGGGTTTTGATGTTTTAGGTCGCCTCTTCATCTCACCAGAACTTGGGAAAGTCAGGTCAATGTTTTTACTTGCGGTAGCCTTACTCAAAGGAGTGTCCACACTACTGGGGCATCTCAGCTCCTTATCTTCTGTCCCGGCAGTGGCTAGCCCTTCAGCCTGTCTACTGACAGCTGTAGTAAAAAAAATACGATTTCCTATATTCATGTTTGGAATTAACTCAGCCATAACATTTTTTTTTAATCTTTTAATCGCAAGCTATTATTAGCTTCGACTTTGCTAAATGTGTGCTTGTGCAGAAGAGAGAGAGAGAGAGATTGAAATGGTAAGACAAGATATCTAAGATGTAACAGTTGGAAAGAACCAGACAAATGACATAAGGAGAAGGTGCTGGCATTGGATAGTGCATACATAAAGGAAACAAGTTTATTACATTACAAAACAGTCTGCTCTCATCATGTAGCATGTCCTTTATAGAACGTCGCTCCCATCACAATCTGTCTGAAAGAAACTCAATCCCTTGCCAAAACTCCAGCCTCCGCCAGTCATACATAGGCATTCCTGGATATCTTGGAGCCATCGTCTTCTTGGTTTACCCCTTCCTCTTTTACCTGGCACCATAGCTTCCATCACTGTTCTCTCGAGACCGTTGTGTCTCTTAATGTGATCAAAGTATTTGCATTTTCTAGCCAAAATGGAACTAATAAACCAGTTCTCCTCTATGCCCAACTCTTGCCAATGTCTACATTTGTCTTTTTCTCTGTCCAGGGTATTCTGTAACATATTGACTCAAAGGATTTGATTCTTTGTCTGGAAGTTTTGGTAATCGTCCATGATTCGCAGCCATAAGCTGCCACATGAAAAACACAGGCTCTCAAGACTTTTACTTTTATCATTTTGATGGTACTCTGCCATAATTTCTTCAGGCTGTTGTTTCTGTTCTGGAATGATCAAAACAAGAGAAGTAGAGGCAGTCTAAAACACAAACAGAGAAGAAAGCTCAAGACATACATAAAGGAAAGATGGGAGCTGTGGACAGGGCTGAATGTTCTTGTTCAAGACCTGTGCTTCTCATAGCGCTGAAAGGATTTAATTGATTGATTATTAGCATGAACTTCAAAACACAATAACACATTATCCTCAAGGTCAGTCTGGTAGATGTGTCATATGTTAGGAAGCCAACAAAAATTTACTGTATGCGTCCAGATCTTTTGCAACGCTGTACAAATGCGGGCCTAGGTCTTTGGTCAGTCCATCTCACCATCGCATAGGTGGGCGACCCCGTAGACGTGTACAGAATATGGCCACCAAAACGTTATTATATGTGTCCATCTCTTGTCAGTCATGCATACCACATGTCCAGCCCAGCGATGTTTATATGATATCGCTGCTTCTACTATTTCTCAAAACAAAGATTGACGTAGAATTTTTTCATTTCAGATGGTATCCCGTATCCAAAATTTTGAGTATGTGCCGTTCCATTGCTCTCTGAGTGACTCTGAGTTTCTCATCATCTGTTTTACGCAAGTTCCAAACTTCACATTCATAAATCAT
Source organism: Ariolimax columbianus (assembly GCA_036924085.1). Lineage (NCBI taxonomy): Eukaryota > Metazoa > Mollusca > Gastropoda > Stylommatophora > Arionidae > Ariolimax > Ariolimax columbianus. Next base: position 31,716,279 of record JAVGWX010000010.1, on the reverse strand, counting down.
TTCTGGAATGAACATAGAATTAAAAGCGTATGCTCTTGCCATGGTGTCTTTGATCTCTTGGAGCATTAGCTTAATGGAAATAAAGGACAATCATCTAGTGAAATTAGATGTCAGATGGAAAAGTCTACACCATATGCCTCATACTCTGTGACATATACTCATACATCAGTCTACTGTATGGATTACCCGTAGTTTCTAGTTTTTATTTCAACTTCTATCAGTGCCACACCATCTATGGACAGTACATATCCCCGGGTCCTTAGTGCAGATGAGAGAATATGAGCACTGAAAACTATTACACATTTCTCTCCAAGTCAAGCATAAGTCCACCAATGCAGCTGGCCTTTTTACAGGAAGCTTTAGGCCAAGTACTTACATTGATGATTTCTGTAAAACATTATGAGGTTGCTAGCCTCCATACAAAACATTATATATAGTATCCATAATGATATGCTTGGAAGGTTACATTGGACATATTCGTCCCACCCCTGGTATGATTCAGGTGACATACCACTATGCAGGACGTAAAACGATTCTAAGGATCAAGTTCTGGCGGTTTCTGTTCTGTCTGTAGGCACCAAGTGGAGGATTAAAGGCCATAAAGTGGAGGATTAAGGGCCACCAAGTGGAGGATTAAGGGCCACCAAGTGGTGGATCAAGGGCCACCAAGTGGAGGATCAAGAGTCACCAAGTGGAGGATCAAGGGTCACCAAGTGGAGGATTAAGGGCCACCAAGTGGAGGTACAGGGACAAATGGAGGATCAAGGCCACCAAGTGGAGGATCAAGGGTCACAAAGTGGAGGATCCCGAGACACCAAGTGGAGGATCAAGGCCACCAAGTGGAGGATCAAGGGTCACCAAGTGGAGGATCAAGGGTCACCAAGTGGAGGATCCAGGGTCACCAAGTGGAGGATCCCGAGACACCAAGTGAAGGATCAAGGGCACCAAGTGGAGGATCAAGGGTCACCAAGTGGAGGATCAAGGGTCACCAAGTGGAGGATCAAGGGTTGCCAAGTGGAGGATCCTGAGACACCAAGTGGAGGATCAAGGCCACCAAGTGGAGGATCAAGGTCACCAAGTAGAGGATCAAGGGTCACCAAGTGGAGGATCAAGGATCACCAAGTGGAGGATCAAGGCCACCAAGTGGAGGATCAAGGCCACCAAGTGGAGGAGCACGAGACACCAAGTGGAGGATCAAGGTCACCAAGTGGAAGATCAAGGTCACCAAGTGGAGGATCAAGGGTCACCAAGTGGAGGAACAAGGTCACCAAGTGAAGGATCAAGGCCACCAAGTGGAGGATCAAGGGTCACCAAGTGGAGGATCAAGGCCACCACTTGGAGGATCAAAAGTCACCAAGTGGAGGATCCCGAGACACCAAGTGGAGGATCAAGGCCACCAAGTGGAAGATCCCGAGACACCAAGTGGAGGATCAAGGTCACCAAGTGGAGGATCAAGGGTCACCAAGTGGAGGAACAAGGTCACCAAGTGGAGGATCAAGGCCACCAAGTGGAGGTACAGGGACAAGTGGAGGATCAAAGGCCACTAAGTGGAGGATCCCGAGACACCATGTGGAGGATCAAGGTCACCAAGTGGAGGATCAAGGTCACCAAGTGGAGGATCAAGGGTCACCAAGTGGAGGATCAAGGGTCACCAAGTGGAGGATCCCGAGACACCAAGTGGAGGATCAAAGCCACCAAGTGGAGGATCCCGAGACACCAAGTGGAGGATCAAGGGTCACCAAGTGGAGGATCAAGGCCACCAAGTGGAGGATCAAGGCCACCAAGTGGAGTATCAAGGCCACCAAGTGGAGGATCAAGGGCAACCAAGTGTAGGACCAAGGCCCCCAAGTGGAGGATCAAGGTCACCAAGTGGAGGATCAAGGCCACCAAGTGGAGGATCAAGGGCAACCAAGTGGAGGATCAAGAGATATCAAGTGGTGGACCAAGAACTACCGTCGGCGTGTAAAATAAGTTTCAGAATTGAAGATATGGAGATGATGGAAAATAGATACCACATACAGAGGACCAGCAAAGATGGTAGGTGAGGACAAGTTCCTTGCAGTCAGAGGAGCCAAATGTTTAACTGCAGCTTTGTGCCCTGGAGTTCCATGTTGGACCAAGGGATTTACTCAGGCAAACCTCTATCTCATTAGATGATGTCCTTGTAGGTGCTTAAAGTTGTAAGACTACCAGGATATCACTGTTTCTGACCTTCTGTTGTCCCACGTACGTATCACATGCCACCCCCATCCACCCCCCCCCCCACCCACCCCGATGTGCATTTTCTTTAACAACACAGAATCTATGATGTCACTGAAGGCAGTTCAGCGCCTGATTTATCTGTTGTGAATGTGGTCCCGTAGATGGACTGCTAATGTTCTCCGCTACATTGCCCTTTATAGAACAGCAAACACAGCACCCTACCGGCTGGGGTCTACATTGCTTTTGTGTTTTAGTTCATTATGGATGCCGCCATACCAAGGATTTTCCTGGAATTCACACTAGCCCACGACTTACACTTGTGTTCACGCCTTTGTTTTCAATCTGGGCTAGTTAATTCGTTAATTTTGTGTGTTTTCTTCCCTTTTTTTTTTTTTTTTTTGCTTAGATGTTTGCCTCACTAGTTTCTACTGGCGGAGGCGCGCCATTTTCCACCCCAGACCGTAGTCAATTGGGCGATATCAGGACGCATAAACCAGTGCTTGGATGCATGTGTGCATCTGTATGTACCTATGCTAGGTTTGTGCGCCCTCAGAAGCTAGCCCAACCAAAGTGCAATGGAAGGGCTTTACCACGAGGGCGCGTGTGAAAGTTGTGCAAGAGTGTGATTGTAGGATAGAGTCAAATGAAACAGAGTGAGGTGAGAACAGAGAGAAGGGGAAGAGTGGCCCCCAGGGTGAGCCGCCTTCCCCCAGGGTGAGTGCCCCTGTGTTTTCTTCCCTCCGATTATCCTGGCATGACTATATCGGCTATATGCATTAGTACTACGGTTAAACATATGTTGTATTTTCATTGTCTAGTGCACACGGTTTAGCTTCACAAGACTGGCACCCTTCGCCCTAGGTGCAAAGTGTCGGTTTTGGTGTAACTGTGAAATACAGATAGTGTCGGTTTTGGTGAAACTGTGAAATACAGATAGTGTCGGTTTTGGTGAAACACAGATACGACTATAAGGGACGTCACCCGGGAGAGATGCCTAACACATCACTGATACTCTGAGTGATGTCCCTTGCGGTAATGGGAAGGCAAGACTGTCCACATGGCTGAACAGAGAGTGGTCTTCATCACATGAGATAGATAAACATCATCACATTGCCCCTTCAGCAGCTTGAAGCTTCTCTGCATCCACTTGTCGTAGGTTTCATACCTTGCAGCCATAGATCATGGCTGGAATAACCATAATGTTAAAGATGTTGGCTCTTGCCTTGTTTCTTATTGTTTGAAGTATGGGTTTGATATGTTTGAAGCTGAACTATCCTGTTGCTGTCCTCCTTCATATAATCTCCTGATCTCTTTTTTTCTGGTAGTTTGTAACTTCTTGGCCCAAGTAAATGTACGAATTCACAATTTTACAAAGAGCTTATTTCCTTGCCGCTGTAGAGGATGCAGTAGGAGTGCATGTAAAGAAGATGAGGAGAATCCACTAGATAATGGAAGCAGGAATGGCATCAGAGAAGAGATTATTGTGGAAGAGGCCACGTATATCATGGTCATTTTTTTGCGTTTGCCTTATTTCTCTATTCCTTAAGGCGGTGTGAGTTGCACTATGGTTTTTATTCTGCGCCTGTCGGTCCAGTGCATCCGACTTCGATATTCATTTTATGTAAGGGTCTGTTTCCTCCTGCATTTTCTAAGGGTTTGCTTTCCCGGGGTAACGGCCGGTGATGTGTTGGGAATCGAACCCAGCACCTTTGGGTTGTGAGTCGTGTCACTAGCCCACTCCGTCCCTTCTGCAAGCAAATTTGAGTTGTGAGCCCTGACATTAACCAATCCCCCCCCCCCACCACCACCACCACCAACCTCACTGAACAAATAACATGTCTCTTACTGGTCAGAAAGGTGCTGTCAATTTCATCTTCTACTGTAGAATGGTGGACGATAGTTGAGCTGCTCGAGTCCTTGTTTAAATCAGGATGCACGATCTTTGATGGGGAATCTTCAAGAGTTTCTAGGCCCTGCACCTGATCAGACCACGTAACCTTGGCTGTAGTATCCGTGTCCTTGACTGCATGGTGCTCCTGCCCATCAGTTACTTGCGTAACCTTCTCTGTTGGTGGTGGACTGTCAACTTGTACCAATTCGTTTCCATGGTGACCATTACCTTCACTGCAAAAATAAAGTACATTTCATTTATACCTGAAGATATTTCTAAAAGCTGTTAGCAGGGATTTATGTCCCATTTTCAACCACAGACCAAGTACTTTTGTAATTATAAATATACGATAACATGCACACTGGTAAACAACAACAAAATGGGGAAAGTGATAGAGAAGGTCTTTCCATAGCAAAGACTCCCAATCACAAATGAAGTATTCGATACTTCATTGTACCAGATCTCAGCTTTCTGGGAGGTGGAGTGGCAGTTAACTTACTTCAAAGGCTGCAAGTCAGGTACCCATTTGCAGTTGGATTGTTTGAGCGTGTTCCTGTTACAACAAATAAATATGTTTGCCCATCTACAGCGGGGAGTAAGACTAACGTCTGGCTAGGCAAAATATACTGATCAAACATGTTAGTCAGGGTCAGGCAAAACATACTGGTCAAGACCCTACCTTGGCTTCCTAGTTGCCTTCCGAGGAAACGGCCTATTTTCATGGCAGCCTGTCTAGCGAGGTTAGGGATTGACCTGATCCCCCTAGTAGTGAGTGACAAGGGTATGAAGCCAAGCATAACACAACCGCCTGGAGTAGTACTGCCGGCTCCACCTTCATCAGCACGATCGGGATGTGAGGAAAGCTACTGCAACCGGTCACTTAACGTCATTTTTTTAGAGAGCACAAAAAAGTAACATACTCATTGTGGACATCCGCAAACAACAACCCATCTACAACCCATCAAATAAATATGTGTATCTCTCTATCTCAAATACACAGATTTACCACTTTGTAGCTATTAAAACGTTTATCCATCTACATCAAATAAATGTGTGTATCTATCTCAAATACATAGATTTACCGCTTTATAGCTATTAAAACGTGTATCCATCTACAGCAAATAAATATGTGTATCTCTATATCTCAAATGCATAGATTTACCACTTTATAGCTATGAAAACGTTTATCCATCTACAGCAAATAAATATGTGTATCTCGCTATCTCAAATGCATAGATTTACCACTTTATAGCTATTAAAACGTTTATCCATTTACAGCAAATAAATGTGTTAACGTAACTACAGCAAATAAATATGTTCACAATTATAGCATAATAAAATACGTTTGCCCCTCTATAGCAAATAAGTATGTTTATCCTCTACAGAAAATAAAATATGGTTTCCTCTCTAAAGCAAATACAATGAATTTGCCCCTCTGTAGTAAATAAATGTGTTTACCCTCTATATTTAGAAAATGCGTTTGTTTACCCTATACTACAAATAAATATATACCCTCTATAGCAAATACATACGATTACATATCTATATCAAATAAATACGTTTACATATATATATCAAATAGATTTGTTTACTCTATACAGAAAAAATATGTTTACCCATCATCATCATGTCCTTTATAGAACGTCGCTCCCATCTCAGTTTAACTGAAAGAAACTCGTTCCATTATAAAAAATCCAGCCTCCGCCAGTCATACTCAGGCATTCCTGGATATCTTGGTGCTATCGTCTTCTTGGTTTACCCCCCTGCCTCTTTTGCCTGGCACCATACCTTCCATCACCGTCCTCTCAAGACCGTTGTGTCTCTTGAAGTTATCAAAGTATTTGCATTTTCTAGCCAAAATGGAATTGATAAACCAGTTCTCCTCTATGCTCAACTCTTACCGGATGTCTACATTTGTTTTTTTCTTTGTCCATGGTATTCTGAGGATCTTTCTGTAACATTTTGACTCGAAGGATTCGATTCTTTATCTGAGAATGTTGGTATTCGTCCATGATTCATAGCCAAAAGCTGCCACAGGAAAAATACATGCTCTCGAGACTTACTTTTATCATTTTGTTGATGCTCTGCCAAAATTTCTTCAGGCTGTTCAGTTCACCCACAATAGCAAATAAATAAATTTTTCCATTATAGCAAATCAAAATACGGTTACCCCTCTACGTGCAAACTCAAATCAACTGGGGGGGGGGGGGGGGCAGATGCCCTGTGCAAGTCCCAGCTCTGGTATGAGCTGGATGCAGCCGGGAGAAGGATTTCCTGCTTAGCGGGCTAGGTTCGAGCAGCTTTTTACTTCGCTGTGTTGGGACAATCGCTTACACAGAGTGGTTAACCGATGTGTGAGCTCATCTTAATGCTCAAACACTAGATCAAAGTAGACCGCAGCCTGTTAGGCGCCATCGCTGCTCTAAACAACCATTTTACCATGACCGGTGTTATGCATGTCACACAGTTAATCGCCTCTTACGACATGCTCTCTATCAGACAATGGTGCTATTCTTGTCCTTGTCATGAACAAAGACCCCAGCAGACAGCTCAGTACGAGTAGCTTTGAAAAAAAACAACAACAAAAGACAACTATCATGTTCTATTTACCTGTTTGTCTGTCCCTGCTGATAGCCAATGTCAAAGTTCGTTCTATCGTTAGATGCCGTCTCTTTGCCCTCCTGAAGCAGACGAGTCTTGGCACAAATCTGATTGGTGGAGAGGTAACACAATGCAACCATGTATACAGTCTTTAACTCTAGTAGGAGCATAAGAAGTTGTTGTATTATCGGACTCCGAAAAGGTGCAACGAATAGTGACTGTAACGTGCATGCATGTCGTAAAAGATTACTAAGGAGGGTTGGGGATGTGTCCAGCTACCACATCCTGCAGAAACTATAGGCCACACGAAAAAGGAAAGACGACATCGACATTCCATAGAAGAATGTTCTAGATGCCAAAGACGAAGAGGAATGACACGTCAAGAGGTATGGGATCATCACCACAGTTTAACTCCTCACAGGAAGCGTCTGTTAATGCATGAATGCGCATTTGTAGTGGTGGTTTCATGGTAATTTATTTTACATAATGAGGTTACCAGTGACATACACAAACCTGCTTAATCACGTTACTTTTACGACTTGCACAGTATAATACAACCATCATATTCTTTCAGAAAACGAAGATATTATGAAACAAGGCAGAAGATTAATTGGTTTGGCCACGTGACACAACAGCACTAAATAGTATCCTTCAGAAAGCAATGCTATACAGATATAATGGATACAAAGCCAATGGCCGACCATACAAAAGATGAATAACAGAAATAACAGAAGCAGTAAAGCTCCCCGTGTACGAAGCACATATTAGGGCCTAGTCAAGAAACCTCTTCATAACCTAACACTGAAAGCCTCAAGCACATACTAGGGCCTAGTCAAGAAACCTCTTCATAACCTAACACTGAAAGCCTCAAGCACATACTAGGGCCTAGTCAAAAAACCTCTTCATAACCTAACGCTGAAATGCACAAGCACATACTAGGGCCCGACAGAGAAACCTCTTCGTAACCCGACGCTGAAAGGCACACACAGGACAAAATAGCGAAAATGTGGGACTTGGGCGAACACAGATTCGATTGGGCTTACTCCGGTCAGCTTCACTTGTTTCTTCTCTCTTAACAAAAAACCTTCTTTCTTTGAGAGTCTTTGTATTGGTTTTTATTTTGTTAATTCAGTGTTGAGGTTGTTGTGGTTTTGATAACTTCAACGGGGTGGGCTAGACGGCCACATGCACAACCCTCCTGTTTCTCCTCGGTTATCCATTAGGGTTTTAACCTTCTTTTGGATGAAGATAAGCTTCTTTGAAGTACAGACACATTTCTTTTGACACATTTCTTTTGACTAGCAGTTTGAGTGAGCAATGAACGAATAGCTAACATCCAGGCTTAGACTCGTGTGCAGCGTTAATAAGCACTCAGCTCTGAAAAGGGCAGCTGTCCGAGCATGCCAACGGTCTGCACTGTCATTTAATGAATTGCATTACAGGTTACAGTTTTAACTCTTCTTTGCTCTCATTTCTGGTCAAGAATCGCACTGGCAAATAGAAATGTGGTATGAATTTATTCTCATTGGTGGGGTGGTCGAGTGGTTTAAAGGCTGATTACTGCTGATTGCTACGTCGTGTGCTGGCTGTTTGTTTACTTTACACCAACAGGACAAAATATGCCTCACCAGGGTCAGCAGACAGACATCGAAACTATTCGGTCACGTGATCCTTAAATATAACCTATTCTAGAAACATATTATTCTTCCTATGACCAGAAAATGATTGTTGACTGTTTTTATTTGACCATAATTTATTTTCCTTTCAGACCCAAAGGGTTACACCTCTCGCAGTTGTTTTGGGGCCTGAGTGAATGGTGTAAAGTTAAAGTCATGAGTTGATGTGTCTTCTACCCTTCAGAGGTTAGACCCCACTTTAGTAGTGTCTTGCGGTATGCTCTCAGTGTGGCACTCGTCCTATTATTGTTTCTGTCAGTCTTCTAGACAGAAAAGAACAGAGTCTCATCTTTCAGTTTCATTCAAGACACACTATAATCAATAACCTCTTAAACCGCATCTATCCTCAGCATCTGCCCTTATGCAGACACAGCTCTCAATCTGAAGAAACAGGCAGATATGAGGAAAATAGTTGTACAAGTGCTAGCGAAAATCACCAATTCTCTGTACGGCACAGTGGAACAACAAAAGAAAACCTGTATTTGTATGAGAACGGCATTGGGTGACCAAGAGAATGCTTGCTCCGATTTGGGATATCATTTATTCATAGGTATCTCAGTCTTTGCAGACCATGCACGTGACACCCTGTGAGTAGCCTCTCAATGCGCAAGCCTGGGCCCTGAATATGGAGACCCTGGGCTGCCCAAACTGCAAGATCTCCCTCTCGGCCTCGCTGGTGTAATCCAAAGGAATGCAAAGCACGACAATTTGGCACCAGCTCAGCTGCAGGAGCTGCCGGAATGAGTTCGCAATTTTGAAATCATCTGCCTTAGGTACTACCACTCCCGTAGTCCTAGCCTCTCCCGAGGTTTCCACAAAATAGTGGGGTAGTTGCCCGCAGATGCTAGTTACTCGAGACATCCGATGATACTCTCATCGTCCTAAGACTAGCTAGCACTCTCTGGGACGTTGGTTTAAAATCAGAGTCCCCCCCCCCCCCCCTCTCATATGCGAACTGCCTGAACAGGCTAACGAGCTTCGTCTACCCGGGTTTAGTGTCAGAGTTTACCCTCTCAGATTGACTGCCAACCAAAGCTAATGAGCCCAATCTGTCCGCCCAGTTATACCGCCGGGTACTCGATGGCGCCCCACACCAGGCTCCATAAGAAACAGGGGGCCCCTCATGAAGGTGCTGATGGGGACAATAATGAAGGAGAGGCCATTTTCGTGGAAACTCCTGAACGGCAAGCTGAACAGTGCGTTTAGCGTTGATCTCTACACCTGGAGAGGCTATATCAGACGCTTCATGGGATATCAACAACAACAATAATGCATGCTCGCAGTGTGGCACTCGTGCTATTGTGGTCTCTCCCACAACCTGGAGTGGTTAGATCACACTGTTAGTCGTGACCGTTTGTCGCGTTTTATGACATGAATGCAGTGTGGCAGTCGTTCTATTGTCGTCCCTGCCACAACCTTCTATCCTGGAGTGGTTAGATCACACTGTTAGTCGTGACCGTTTGTAGCGTTTTATGACATGATTGCAGTGTGACAGTCGTTCTTTAACCGCCTCTGACACGCAATGCCGTCCCAGAAACCATATGAGCAACCAACCGCAGATACGAGCTAGCAACTCTAGATGCCTACTTAAGAAAGAACAAGAAATGAGCTATTCGAAAAATTCACAATTCGAGTGTATCAGTTGCATGAGCAATTACGAGGGGCAGTCAAAATGTAACCATAACGTTTTTTACATTAATTTGTATTGCCAGATTAAGATTATATTTTACTCCTCGTATTCCTGTGCCAGCCTTTCTTTTTATCCGGTTATAAATACACCATCGTAGCCGGCCTTTCGGTGTAAACTGTTTCAACTTCTCTTTCAATAGGGCACATAAAAGCGACAGCAATCGTAAAGACAAGGATATTTCAAAGCACTTTGGAAAAAACATATACTTACTTCACGCTGAACATTTCTCACGCGCGATCTGAAAATGGCAGGTGCTGCTAAATGTATCTGCCTTCATGAACCCGCGGTTGAAGGACAATCATCAGAAACGCTAGTTCGCACATGTCTAATAGTAAATATAATTTCAATGAGGAAGCCTCTTTTCACTAAAACTACGGCCATCAAAGGCACTTTTTGAAAGCGTTAATTGACAGCATTTAAAAGAATACATTTTGTTTACTAAGAAATCGTGAAAGCGCAACTTTGAAAGTGGAGTTATTCCGTCTTTCTCAATTTGAGTTAATGCTTTCTTTGTTGTGTTCGTTGTTAGGTAGTGTGGCTCTTCTGTTGGTGACCGAGTCGGGTGCTATCAGACTGCGTCTACCATCGTGATGGCAGGTGACCTGAGATTGGTCATGATAAGGGCTGACTTATTTTGTGTTATAGTGTACCTGTCAGAACATTGTGTGCTATAGTGTATGTCAGAACATGGTGTGCTATAGTGTACCTGTCAGAACATTTTGTGCTATAGTGTACCTGTCAGAAAATTGTGTGCTATAGTGTACCTGTCGGAACACTCTGTGCTATAGTGTACCTGTCAGAACATTATGTGCTATATTGTCCATATTTGTTGTCTACTGCTTCTCCTTTGGTCTTAGTTGAACCCTCGTTCCATATGACGATTACTAGTATTTTACGTCGCGATTATATCACTGTTACGTACAGAATCTTATTAAAACGATATTTATTATCAATTTTGTAAAAGTAAGAAACAAGCTAATTTTCAATCCAAAAATATAGGACAGGAAAACCAGTTTCGGAATCCTTGGATTTCTGAAATACCTGGATCTATCGAACATGTCAATTATGTCGTGGCCTAATCGTGCGATTGGGACGTGGCTTTACCGTTTAGTGTATCAAGAAACGAACGTGAACTAATAAACTGCAACACCCAATACCTGGAATCTTAATTGGGTCCTGTTTCCCGGCTAGAATATCGTTGTGAAGTGGCTGAATTCAAACAATGTGTCGTCCATTCAAGGCGTCCACAAAATTTGACAAGTATTAACTCTTCCCTTCCTCATGTCCAACTCTGTCCACTTCTGAGTGATCACTTCCCTTCCTCATGTCCAAGTCTGTCCACTTCTGAGTGACCACATCCCTTCCTCATGTCCATGTCCACTACTGAGTGACCACTTCCCTTCTTCATGTCCAACTCTGTCCACTTCTGAGTGATCACTTCCCTTCCTCATGTCCAACTCTGTCCACTTCTGAGTGACCACTTCCCTTCCTCATGTCCAACTCTGTCCACTTCTGAGTGACCACTTCCCTTCCTCATGTCCAATTCTGTCCACTTCTGAGTGACCCATTCCCTTCCTCATGTCCAACTCTGTCCACTACTGAGTGACCCCTTCCCTTCCTCATGTCCAACTCTGTCCACTTCTGAGTGACCACTTCCCTTCCTCATGTCCATGTCCACTTCTGAGTGATCACTTCCCTTCCTCACGTCCAGCTATGTCCACTTCTGAGTGACCACTTCCCTTCCTCATGTCCAACTCTGTCCACTTCTGCTTGGAATGCATTGCCACGGGATGTGGAGGCAAGTCAGTTAATGCACTCAAAAATAAATTGGATGCTCAAAGTATTGGTGGAGTGGAATGAACTAGTTGTCTATAGACTCTGTAGAGCCTTTTAAACCAGTATAATGAAGTTAAGTTAAGTTAAGTTAAGACCACTGTCCCATACCAGGACTTATTAGCCAGTGCATGGATGCTGGCGTGTGCATCTGTTTGTAGTGTGTTCGTATTGGTCAGTGTGTGGATGAGCATTTGTATCTATGTGTAATATTTTCCACTATGGCAGTTTTGCTGACCAATAGTGAAGAAGTGGTCATACTGAGGAAAATCCTCGACATGCCCAGGCAAAATGGACACAAAGTGGTTTTGATCAAACACACAATCTTTAAGCTCACATGTTTTAATCCTACTTTACTGTAAGACCGTTTAGTTCTCGCAATGGGATTAGGAGCTGCCATAATACCTTAACACAAGAGGTATCACAACAGCTGTGACGGTTGCCCCCAGATAGTAAATATTATATTAAGGTTGTTTGTTCAAGATAACAGGAGCATAGGAGCATTTCCGTATCAGAGAATGGAGTTTAGAAAGATTGGATGGGCTAGAGGGACACTTTCCAAAGGTTTAGCTGGACAGTAGGGGAAAGGACACTTATTCCTGGTCAGGCAAACCATGCTGATCAGAGCCTGTTAGTCAAGGTCAGGCAAACCATGCTGATCAGAGTGTGTTAGTAACGGTCAGGTAAACCATGCTGATCTGAGCATGTTAGTCAAGGTCAGGCAAAACATGCTGATCAGAGCATGTTAGTCACGGTCAGCCAAAACATGCTGATCTGTGCATGTTAGTCAAGGTCAGGCAAACCAAGCTGATCTGAGCATGTTAGTCAAGGTTAGGCAAACCATGCTGATCAGAGTATGTTAGTCACGGCCAGGCAAACCATGCTGATCTGAGCATGTTAGTCACGGTCAGCCAAAACATGCTGATCTGAGCATGTTAGTCACGGTCAGGCAAACCAAGCTGATCGGAGCATGTTAGTCACAGTCAGGCAAACCATGCTGATCTGACTATGTTAGTCAGGGTCAGGCAAAACATACTGATCGGACAATGTTAATCAAGGTCAGACAAAACATACAGAACGGACAATGTTAGTCAGTACCAGACGAAATATGCTGACCGGGTAATGTTAGTCAGGGTCAGGTAAAGCATACTGATCGGGCAATGTTAGTCGGGTAAAACATACTGATCGGGCAATGTTGGTCAGGGTCACACGAAATATACTGACCTTCACCCAGGTCTCTCTAGAAACAAGCTAATATAAGGCAGTCCGGCTATAGAGTTGGGGGATCGACGTGATCTCCGTGGTAGTGAGCGACACCCAAATGATGCCAAGGATAACACAACCGGATGAAGGACCACGACTACATCCATCCATCACGCTCGGGATGTGAGGAAAGCTACTTATCACCCTTTTCAAATAGCAAAAAAAAGTAGTTACTCATTGTGGCATTCAACAACAACAACAAGGTTTTGGCAAAAATGCCTGTGTATGATACTATTCTACACTGTGCAAAATTCAAGGCCTTAATTAAAGCGGTGCACGATGAAGATTTAGATATTCACCGTTAAACATATTTGCCACCACTGTTTTAGCATTTCAAAAACGTCTATTGTTGTTTTGCCAATGTTTCCCAACCTTATGGCGAATGTAAACGTATTCAATCACAGAAGTGTGGATTAGGTTAAGTCTGAACTTTCAAAACATTTGACGATCAATAAATGACAAATTAAATCGGAAAGTAGAGTAACCAGACACCGCAGGGTAACTTTTAAATTATATGCCTACTTTAATTAGGCCTATGTCTGCCATATGTAGCGCCATCAATGACTGCAGTCGTGGTTTTGTCATTCAGTTTAACAAAAACAAAACCCAAAGCTGTCGCGGTGTAGAAGGTGAAAAAGTCGATAACATAAATATGTATGACACAGATACCGCAGTTTGACAGAAACAAAGTCAAGTTTACATTGCACGTGTGTGTTATGTCTGCAGGTGTGTTCTTTATTGCAACGAAACATGAGTGCTGTATCTTTTACCACATGAGAACCGGCTACAAACATGCTACTTGTATACAGCAATACGTTATCATTGTGAGACTTGTCGGTTGTGGACTTCATGGACATCAGTTCATGATGATCAGCCGAAATGACAGCAAACAAAGGTGTAAGAGGGCACCTAAAAGAGCAGTCAGTCTGGCAAACTCTCTAGAACGTTGTCTGTACACGAAATTAGTCAGCGGTATCCCCAACTGTAGTCTCGTAGACTGTCTCGATAGTTGCTCATGTCAGGTTGTACGAAACGTTTGTATCAGGGACGGCAGATGACAGAAGGGACGGCCATAACTCCTCTGATCGAAAGTGAAGTGTACCATAAGAATCCTCATGGAGCACACTCACAATGTTCGGGTAAGAAATATGTTGTTCCACGGCAGAGTTTAGCGAAGCTGCCGATTGTTGGATACCAGCTGCAGATTGTGAGAGAGAGACCAGCTGCAGATTGTGAGAGAGAGACCAGCTGTAGATTGTGAGAGAGAGACCAGCTGTAGATTGTGGGAGAGAGACCAACTGTAGATTGTGAGAGAGAGACCAGCTGCAGATTGTGAGAGAGAGACCAGCTGTAGATTGTGGGAGAGAGACCAGCTGTAGATTGTGAGAGAGAGACCAGCTGCAGATTGTGAGAGAGAGACCAGCTGTAGATTGTGGGAGAGAGACCAGCTGCAGATTGTGGGAGAGAGACCAGCTGTAGATTGTGGGAGAGAGACCAACTGTAGATTGTGAGAGAGAGACCAGCTGTAGATTGTGAGAGAGAGACCAGCTGTAGATTGTGGGAGAGAGACCAGCTGCAGATTGTGGGAGAGAGACCAGCTGTAGATTGTGGGAGAGAGACCAGCTGTAGATTGTGGGAGAGAGACCAGCTGTAGATTGTGGGAGACCAGCGGTAGTTTATGGGAGACCAGCTGTAGATTGTGGGAGACCAGCTGTAGGTTGTAGGAGACCAGCTGCAGATTGTGGGAGACCAGCTGTAGAATGTGAGAGACCAGCTGCAGGTTGTGGGAGACCAGCTACAGTTTGTGGGAGACCAGCTGCAGGTTGTGGGAGACCAGCTGCAGATTGTGGGAGACCAGCTACAGTCTGTGGGAGACCAGCTGCAGGTTGTAGGAGACCAGCTGTAGAATGTGAGAGACCAGCTACAGGTTGTGGGAGACCAGCTGCAGGTTGTGGGAGACCAGCTGCAGATTGTGGGAGACCAGCTACAGTCTGTGGGAGACCAGCTGCAGGTTGTAGGAGACCAGCTGTAGAATGTGAGAGACCAGCTACAGGTTGTGGGAGACCAGCTGCAGGTTGTGGGAGACCAGCTGCAGGTTGTGGGAGACCTGTCACATCGCCAGATGAGGAACGGCACTATAGGATCACACGACAGATAATGAAATAGAAGAATATTTGCATATTGCTAATCAGTAACAGAAGAGGAAAGTAACAGAAAAACGAACTGGGTGCAGTTTCTGAGACTCGACCAAGCAAGGTGCTATCATATATCGATAGTAATATTATTAATATATAGATAAGCAATAAAGTTGTAAATGACTTGATATGAAATAAACGAATGATCTTGTTTGTTGTATCCTAAACAAGTTTTAGTGTTGTCTGTATTGGCATTGTGAGAAAAGGATAAATGAGTTGATATGGAGATAGGCCGCTATAGGACAGAGTAAGTAGAGAGTAAGAAATGGTTCTGCTAGATAACTTTATGAGAAGAGAGACTGTTACATGATAGTAGAAATTGGTGCAGTGAACAGTGATCTCTAGATTAGCTAGTAGAGGGTGACGTTGTACAATTGTTTTGCAGAAGCTGCCCGTACTAAATTCTCGACTTTCTAATTTTCTTTAATCACAGGTTTGTACTAGTTCTTCTTATATTTGCGTGGTGCTGAAGAGCGTCAACTCGAATACTGGCTGTACTGCAATGTACGGTTGTTGTTTTTGTTATAGGATTACCAAAATCGGAATCACCTATTCCACCCTCGTCGTGTTCCTGTCACAGAACCTGTTTCCATGTGCATAGATGGACGCAAGATGGAAACCTTAGCCAAAATTTCGCCTGGCCACGATGTTAGCCGTAGTATGTACCAAAATGCATCACAGCTGTACCAGAGTTTATCACGGATGTACCAAAATGCATCATAACTTAACTTAACTTAACATCTTTATACTGGTTTAGAAGACCCTGCAGAGTCTGTATACAACCAGTTACATTTACATCACCTTGCTCTAAAATCTATGCGCATCCAGTTTATTCTTAAATGCATTAACTGTCCCTGCCTCCACTACCTCCCCTGGCAATGCATTCCAAGCAGACACCACTCTCTGACTAAAAAAATATTTCCTAATATCTAACCTGGACCTCTCTTTAATCAGCTTGTAGCTATGCCCTCGTGTTATTTTAGGTGGCTGTATTTTAAAAAACTTGTTATAGTCTAATTTATCGATTCCTCTGATCATCTTATAAACCTGTATTAAGTCACCACGAATTCTTCTCTCTTCGAGACACTGTAGGCCGGTTTTTCTGAGTCGTTCCTCATAACTGTAATTCTGGAATCCCACTATCATCTTTGTCGCTCTTTTTTGTATTCTTTCTAGCATGTTTATGTCCCCTCTATGATAAGGACTCCACACCTGTACACAGTACTCCAATCTAGGTCTAACTAAAGCTTTATACAGTTTGACGATCACTTCCTTGCTCCTATGTTTAATATTTCTTTTTATCATACCTAACATTGCATTTGCCTTTTTCACTGCTACCTTAACTTGCTCACTCACCTTTCCTGTATGATCTATTATAACCCCTAGGTCCCTTTCCTTATCTATCTTTCTAATATTGTTTCTCCCATAACTGTATCAGAGTTTATCACGGATGTACCAAAATGCATCACAACTGCATCAGAGTGTATCACGGATGTACCAACATGCATCACAGCTGTATCAGAGTATATCAAAGTTGTACTAAACAAGCATCGCATCTGTACCAGAGTGTATCAAGGCTGTAAGAGAGTATATCGGCTGTACCAACATGCATCACAGCTCTACCAGAGTGTATCACGACTGTATGTGCATAACGGCTTTACCAAACATACATAACGACTGTGGGATCTCTGTGGCGAAGTGGGCAAGCCGTTTGCCTCGTGTTCAGATGGTCGGGGTTCGAATTCGAGCTACGAAGGTCGGTCCATGATGGCAATTTTTCCGGAGATCACTGGGTTCATCGCTGGAGCTATGGAGCTCGTGCTTTGTGCGATGCTTTCAGCAGGCGGGGATACCTTTCTGCTGGGAGAGACTGGGCCCTATGGGGAAGCCCGAGTCGATGAAGTCGAACCCTCGCCTGGGATCAAGATGCTGCAGCGGTCAGCGACCCATAGCTGACTGCTAGCATCAGGGCCAGCGAACCATAGCTGCCAAGACCCTTCTATACCTCCACGTGGTGATCCTGGATAACAGGCTGCAGCAGGGCAGACTGGCTAAGGAGAAGGGATCGAAGAGGGAATGCTAACCCGGTACTCAAAAAATGCTTGCTGAAGTCGGATGTGTTGACTGAAAGGTGCAAATATCGCAGCCAAGCTGTAAACTACGACACAACGCATTCCGTTCTCTGGAATACATTCTACTACTTAAGCCCTTTCAGGGATTGGTAGTGGGAGATTGAGAACGAAGAAGAAGAAGAAGAAGGAGAAGAAGAAGAAGAAGAACCCTCGCCTTTAACTTTTAAAATAACGACTATACAATACATACGTCACGGCTGTATCGAGCATTTCAAAAAGATAAAACACACTAGGTCTGTTCAAAAAGTTATAGAACTGGTTTACTGGCTTATCTGGAACCCTGTTAGTCTTGTCGCTGTAGACGTCCGCCCCCGTTCTATAAATACTTCGTTCCCAACGCCATTTCCTCCTGGCAAACTTTTTTTTTCCGGAGTGGGAAGGGGGTTGGGTTGAGGGGGTGGTTGGGTGTTGCAATGTTTATATTCGTCTGCCAATTGAACTGAATTTCTCCTCTGGTATGAAATCGTCTTCCTTTCAAGCTGGATTTCAATTTGGGAAATAGACAACAATCTACTGGGGGCAAGGTCAGATGAGTAAGGTAGCTGTAGATGCACACTTGATTACGTTTTTGTCAAAAATTCTTTAACTAACATCGCAGTTTGAGCTGGTGCAATGCCATGGCAGATGGACCAGCAGTTGTTTCGCTGTAACTGCGGTCTTTTCTTGGAGCATTTCTGTTATAATGTCGTGAGGAAATCCTACGGAGACGTATTTTTCTTCTGCTATTTCCCAGACTATTACACGAGGATTGAAACGCACCATCTAACCAACCAATGTAACACCTGTGTGGTAAGATGATGTTGCATGTTGTCACCAACGATATCAAATGTTAACTGCAGACCATCCTTAAATCACTTAATATTTGTCTTCTTCTACTTCTTCTTCGGTGTTCGGCTCGTAGTTTACAGCGACGCTGTTATATCTGCGCCTGTCGGTTCCACACATCCGGTTTCAACTGCCATTTTTTAGTGTCGGGTTTATCTTCCCCTATTCTCTTAACCAGACTACACTTGTGCAACCTGCTTCCAGGACCGTCGTTTGGAGGAGGAATAGGCTCTTAGTCATCTCTGGTTCGCTGACCCTGATGCAAGCAGTCAGTAATCAGTCTCTGGCTGCTGTCAGCTTCTTCACGGTGCTGCATATTCGGCCTCACAACTATTTTAATAACACGTACGGCTCATGCACTGCTTACCATAAACATGGTTTAACATTTCGTGAGTCAAAATTAACGTCTTCCAGAGATTGAAACATAACTTGTTGACTCTCTGCCCATTTAATTCGGGGATCTCTGTACGAACGTAAATAACCGGCTACATGACGATAAACTACATAGAAAAACGGTAGGTAGCTTTGCAAAGTCATCACTAGGCAGATCCACTGACAGGAAGTTCATACGACATCCGTCGCATTGGCATGCAATTTCAAAAGTTCTTGAACTTTTGGGAAAAAAACTTTGCCCATCAGGGATATATCAAACATGCATCACGGATGTATCAAGCATGCATCATGAATTTATCAAACATGCATCACGGATGTATCAAACATGCATCATGAATTTACCAAACAGATATGACGGATGTATCTCACAATTCAAACATGCATTTTAGCAGTATGCCAAACATAGACCAGGGTTGTATCAAACGAGCATCAGTATGTACCAAAGCTGCATTACAATTGTGTCAAACATCACGTCTACATCACATAATTATATACCACCCTTGTACTTCAAAGACAAACAACACCCAAAATAATCAAACAAACAGCTGTAACCACTCGAACATAGTCACTCCAAGTGACATGTTTCTAATGGGCATGTCGTTGCATAGCAACAGGGGCGCGCTACTCAACGCGCTGAAAGTATGTGTCTATTCGCAAAGGGCCTGAAAGCAAATATACCACATGCCATACTACAGTTTCGTCTCAGGAAAGACGTTCCGCCACCACAGCCCAGCCGTGTACTATCAATACTTTCTATAGACCCAGATAGGATATGTACATATCAGTATGTGAAGTTCGATCATCGAAATGACTTTAGGAACACAATCTGCTGTGAAAGTTTTAGAAAGTCCGGTGGTTATTTCAATGATCGTTTTGGAAATAGAATTCAAAATTACATAAATTCTAGAAAGGTGAGCTTTGTTTTTTCGGTAAGTTGGTGTATGATTTACTTCTTGAATTTAACCAACACGTTTTCTTAGTTTTAATTTTGAATATTTGCGTTACACCCGCAAGGTCTCCGTCAGGGACTAAGAACAACATACTTGAAAATGTCTAAACAATCTAACCAAGAAAGGTAATTACGGATATGGTATTTTAAATGGTCAATTCAAGTATTGTTTACACTCGATTTGTAAAATAAAAACGCAACAAGAAAAACAAGCAAATACAAATTGCATATGTGTCACTGAGATTTAAATAACGGAAGCTTTTTAAAAAACAACCAACAACAGATGTATCACCTTTGAAAAAATGTACAATAGATTCACAAACAATTGTTTTCGCTGACCACAAACATGTGCCAGATTTTACTCTGCATACGTGGTCGTCCAAACAAATAGTTGTTGGCTATATTACGTGCCTGACATAGCGGAATAAAGGGTATCCTATAGACTATTATTAATATATACCGGGGCATAGGGCCAGCAGCACTATAGCTGGCCTTCTTCAGAAAGAAATGTCAACGCACTGTGTGTGCTTTTGCAGTAATAATTGATGTACATAGGTTTTAAACTATGAGGCTGCTGGATCCATTCACACCCCTCTTTAGTCACATTAAAAGACATGAATGGATGCGCAGGGATCCTCTCTTTCACTTCATCACGCCCCCCCCCCCCCGCCCCCCAAGTAACGGTAACGGGTGACTATGAGCAACTTCGACTATCTCGGCTCGACTATATCGGCTCGACTATCTCGGTTCGACTATCTCGGCTCGACTATCTCGGCTCAACTATAAGCAACAACGACTATATCGGTTCGACTGTCTCGGCTCGACTGTCTCGGCTTAACTATCTCGGCTCAACTATCTCGGCTCGACTGTCTCGGCTCGACTATCTCGGCTCGACTGTCTCGGCTCAACTATCTCGGCTCGACTGTCTCGGCTCAACTATCTCGGCTCAACTATAAGCAACAACGACTATCTCGGCTCGACTATCTCGGTTCGACTGTCTCGGCTCAACTATCTCGGCTCGACTGTCTCGGCTTAACTATCTCGGCTCAACTATAAGCAACAACGACTATCTCGGCTCGACTATCTCGGTTTGACTGTCTCGGCTCAACTATCTCGGCTCGACTGTCTCGGCTCAACTATCTCGGCTCGACTGTCTCGGCTCAACTATCTCGGCTCGACTGTCTCGGCTCAACTATCTCGGCTAAACTATAAGCAACAACGACTATCTCGGCTCGACTATCTCGGTTCGACTGTCTCGGCTCAACTATCTCGGCTCGACTATATCGGCTCAACTATCTCGGTTCGACTATCACGGCTCAACTATCTCGGCTCGATTATAAGCAACAACGACAATCTCGGCTCGACTATCTCGGTTCGACTGTCTCGGCTCAACTATCTCGGCTCAACTATAAGCAACAACGACTATCTCGGCTCGACTATCTCGGCTCGATTATAAGCAACAACGACTATCTCGGTTCGACTGTCTCGGCTCGACTATAAGCAACAATGACTATCTCGGGTCGACTATATCGGCTCTACTATCTCGGCTCGACTATAAGCAACAATGACTATCTCGGCTCGACTATAAGCAACAATGACTCTCTCGGCTCGACTGTCTCGGCTCGACCGTCTCGGCTCGACTATCTCGGCTCGACTATGAGCAACAACGAAGACCGCCAGAAAGAAGTCAGCTAAGAATCTAAGAATGGCCATGACACTACAGAGATTAGCTAAAATGAAAAACGTAGGCAGCAGCACACTAAAAAATGGCAAAAATAAAGAAATCAAGAATTTGCATCTTCATGATGCGAGACATGGTTAACCTAACAAACCATACGAAAATTGAGCGAATCCTTCAAGCTAAAATTCTGCAGGCAGGTGCTCAAATAATACGGATAGCGGAAAACAATCACAAAAACCCTACAAGATCTCGATATAGAACAAACTGGCGTCTAAGAAATTAACATAATTCAGCCACATCAAAAGTCACAATGGTCTAGAAAGAACGATACTGGAGGGCATGGTGCTTGGTAAAAGAGAAAGAGAGAACGATAAGAAGATGGACAATGGACGTTACAGAGACTCTGAGGTTGGCATTGGGAAAGGTTGCAAGGGACTGAATGTATTTCAGATCTGCTGTCACGAGAGCGACGTTCTGCAAAGGATACCACCATCATCAACAGTCCCATAACATAGAAGGTCGTTGAGACACCGTTAATGTCGAACAAGTTTCTGCCAGACGTCTCGATTTTTCGCCAGGGTATTAGTTTCATCTATAGACCTTCCCGTCCACTCTTTTATATTGTCCCCCCCCCCCATCTCTTTTTTTGGTCTCCCTCTCCCACGCTTCCCAGGCATGATGGTCTTGGTCAGCACCACCGATCGTGATATATGGTTTTTATACTGGCCTAACTCCTTCCTAACAATTTCAAAAACACTCTCGTTTGTAACGTAATCCAGATATGAAATGACAAGAATTCTTCGCAAGCATCTCATTTCCATTGCGCCAAATTTACGTTCTAGGATAGCCGTCAGAGTCCAAGTCTCACCCGCGTAGAGGTATACCGAGGTGACCATTGTATACATTAAATTCAGACGCGATTTAAGGCTAATGTTCTTGTCTTTCTAGATTATTCGCAGTCTGGTCGGTGCGACCATTGCCATCGCTGTCATTGACTGGATCTCCGCTCTAGACCCCTCTGCATTCATTTCTGCTCCCAGATATTTGAACCGCGTAACTTTCCAGAGGTTCACCTTTAAATAGTGGCCGCGAGATCTAAGCTCATGGCATGTTCGCTTTGACATGGGCTTAGCTATATTTGTTTCTTTTTGCGAATGGATGGCCCTTTTAATCTCAGATATGTATTCCTTTAAGTTGAACTAAGACGCGTCAGCAATTGTATGGATGCATGTGTGTATCTGTATGTGTCTGTGCTATGCTGAGGTAGAGCTTGCTGCTACCAAACCGTTGCTGAACAATGTTTTGGGGATCTCTGTTCAAACACAAACCGTTGACTTGGTCGGTCACAAGTTTTTAGTTTCTATTGACAAGCTCGCAAGTTAATGGCAACCAACAAAAAATGTTATTTCAGATGTGAGATAACCTGTCTATAATTAGTCGCAAACACGTGGTTTTCAAGAAGGGGATATCACTCTTATCAACAGAAAAAAATTGTGACAGACATAAATTTAACCAGCTACCAATATCTGTACTGTACGGTTTCCACTTCGCAATATGCAAACACTGCCCGTAGAATGTCTGAGTAGCAGTGTTTAAATTTCACTTTGAACGACAAAGGTACCACTTCGATCTCCGTTATTAATACGCTCCCAGTCGACCCAGCCGTAAATGGGTATCTGGGCTTACTGTTAGTTAAGGGAAAAAATCGGGGAAGGGAGCTGGCCACATCACCAAATATAATGCTGATAACTAATAAAATAAAGTTTCCAACACGCCATCCCCGACAGCAGTGTCTATATTGGGACTATCTTTACGTTTAGTGGTGAATGCTTGGAATGCATTGCCACGGGGGGGGGGGGGGGGGTAGTGGAGGCAGGGACAGTTAATGCATTTAAGAATAAATTGGACGCACATAGCATACATTATAACGGTCATCGAACACCTGTATAACAAGGCGTCTAGCGCAGTTCTTGTGAATGGGAGGCGAGGAGACTGGTTTCGCACATCAGTTGGTGTGAGACAGGGGTTTACACTCTCTCCAACTCTTTTCAATATATTCCTTGAAGTAATTATGAGTGAGGCACTTGTAGGTCACGTTGGTACTGTCAAGATAGGGGGCCGAACGATTACCAACCTTCGTTTTGCAAATGATATCGACGGGTTGGCGGGTTCAGCTGCAGAACTCCAGGAATGGGTCAGAAGGTTCGATGAAACAGCTCTTGACTATGGTATGGAGATAAACGCTGGAAAGACAAAATTAATGACCAACAACGCTACGGGTTTCAACAGCAAGATAAAAGCTAACGGTCAGGAACTCGAAGTGGTTGACCGTTTTAAATATATTGGGTCGATTGTCAGTGATGAAGGATCAAAATGCGAAGTGTTGGCCAGAATAGCACAGACAATAGCGGCGCTTGCACGGCTTAACAAAATCTGGCAAGATAAACGGTTAGCACTACGCACGAAAATCAGATTAATGCGTACACTGGTCCTGTCAATATTCCTCTATGCGTGTGAGACATGGACAGTTACAGCTGACCTTCAACGAAGGATACAGGCCTTGGAGATGAGATGTTTCCGAAAACTTTTAAACGTCACGTACAAAGATCGAGTTACAAACGAGGAAATACGAGATAGAATTACAACAGCAATAGGGCCTTTCGAAGACCTCTTTGCAACTGTCAAAAGAAAGAAACTCACTTGGTACGGTCACATATCGAGATCAAATGGTCTTGCAAACACAATCCTCCACGGGAAGGTGCATGGCAGACGACGAAGAGGCCGGCCCAAAAAGAGATGGGAGGACAACAAAAAAGAATGGACCAGTCTCCGACCAGAAGAGTCACAGGCAGCGGCATCTGACAGAGATGGATGGCGTGGAGTTGTGAGGATGTCTTTATGTGTGCCCCAACGACCTCACCGGTTACGGGATGACCTGACCTGACATAGCATTTAGAGCTAGGTGATATAAATTAAACTGGTTGTATACAGACTCTGCAGGGTCTTCTAAACCAGTATAAAGACGTTAAGTTTAAGTTTTTTTTTAAAGTAAGTTTCTGTATTCTGAACACCCAGAAATATATAAGTTCTTGGCGCAAATTAGTCAGCATGCAGAGGTAACTCTTCTCTTTTCTATTTGTTCGTGCAGTATATGATCACGAATCTTCTCTCCCTTGCTCCAGTAATAACCACCATGCTCCGACAATGGCTGGGTCTGGAGGAAGAGTCCACCATGTTGATCAAGATTGTAAAACAAGACACGGACCATGACCTGGTTACTCGTCTAGGGGCCATGAGAAAAGATCACCTGTGTTCGGTGGTCACTCACATTGCCAAGGGCGGCGACACTGTGCTTCACCTAGCGGCAGTTAGAGGGAGAATAGATAGTGTTCGAGCTATGCTGGTCAACAAGGCAGACGTCAAAGTTCTGGACGGACATGAGCGCAGGTGAGGGCGCTTGTCAAAATGAATATGTTAAGTACAACGGGCTATGCTTGCAGCATTTAAGTACATTCGTCCATTGTTTGGATAACAATGTAAGGTTTTCATCTAAGATCATGCTTCGCTCGCCCCCGGTAGAGCAGAAATCTTCAGCAAATGCACACCAAGTCTTCCTGCACTGTTCAAACTTTCCACATCAATTCTTTATATCGTGTATAGTCATCTGTATCCATTTTCTTCATTTGTTTTCGTCTATTTATTTCTCTATCCCTGGGCATTATAGAACGAAACAGACTGTCTTGCCAATTTGGTAATTTCCTATTTCTGCTGCCGCTTGTTTAGCCTTTTCCTGTTCGCACTGTGTACGGACATGTTAGGTACCAATTCTAGATATCAATACATCAAAACCAGAGACAATGAATATATGTGATAACAATGAATATATGTGACAACAATGAATATATGTGACAACAATGAATATAGCACACCACACTTGATGTTCGTGTAAATAAGGAACAAATAAAGCAGGTACAAGAATTTAGGAATTTTTTACTGAAGACGGCAGACTTGATACAGAGAAAGAGACGAGAGTGCAGAGAGCAAACGCTATTTCTTACCAGCTGTATCCAGTACTAAGACACATTAAGATTTCCCTACAAGCAAAACAAGCAGATGATAAATAGTATCTTCATTCCTACCCTGTGCCATCAATGCCAGACATGGGCATTGGATAGACCTCAGTAAAGAAAAGTTAGCTATACGCGAAATATGGTGCCCATGAAATGTCACTAACACCGGAAGAGACAGAATCACAAATAGGAATATTCAGGAGAAGTTTGGAACAATCTCCTGCCTACTGTACATCCAGCAATAGAGAAGGAATTGGTTAGGCCACATTGTGAGAATGCAAGTAGGTCACATTGTGAGAATGCAAGTAGGTCACATTGTGAGAATGCAAGCAGGCCACATTGTGAGAATGCAAGCAGGCCACATTGTGAGAATGCAAGCAGGCCACATTGTGAGAATGCAAGCAGGTCACATTGTGAGAATGCAAGTAGGTCACATTGTGAGAATGCAAGTAGGTCACATTGTGAGAATGCAAGCAGGTCACATTGTGAGAATGCAAGTAGGTCACATTGTGAGAATGCAAGTAGGTCACATTGTGAGAATGCAAGTAGGTCACATTGTGAGAATGCAAGTAGGTCACATTGTGAGAATGCAAGTAGGTCACATTGTGAGAATGCAAGCAGGTCACATTGTGAGAATGCAAGTAGGTCACATTGTGAGAATGCAAGTAGGTCACATTGTGAGAATGCAAGTAGGCCACATTGTGAGAATGCAAGTAGGTCACATTGTGAGAATGCAAGTAGGCCACATTGTGAGAATGCAAGTAGGTCACATTGTGAGAATGCAAGCAGGCCACATTGTGAGAATGCAAGTAGGTCACATTGTGAGAATGCAAGTAGGTCACATTGTGAGAATGCAAGTAGGTCACATTGTGAGAATGCAAGTAGGTCACATTGTGAGAATGCAAGTAGGTCACATTGTGAGAATGCAAGTAGGTCACATTGTGAGAATGCAAATAGGCCACATTGTGAGAATGAAAGTAGGTCACATTGTGAGAATGCAAGCAGGTCACATTGTGAGAATGCAAGTAGGTCACATTGTGAGAATGCAAGTAGGTCACATTGTGAGAATGCAAGTAGGTCACATTGTGAGAATGCAAGTAGGTCACATTGTGAGAATGCAAGTAGGTCACATTGTGAGAATGCAAGTAGGTCACATTGTGAGAATGCAAGTAGGTCACATTGTGAGAATGCAAGCAGGTCACATTGTGAGAATGCAAGTAGGTCACATTGTGAGAATGCAAGCAGGTCACATTGTGAGAATGCAAGTAGGTCACATTGTGAGAATGCAAGTAGGTCACATTGTTCATGCAACCTTATACAGGAGAACATCAAGAAGAAGGGCAAGAGGTAGACCGTGGAAAATGTGGATAGACAGCGTAAACGAGACATGCCGGAAAATTGGGGGAAAATGTCACTTGGGCCACGAGAGAAGTAAAAGACAAATACATACCACGACAATGGGCTACAACTCGGTAGAAAGTGAGACGACACTGTGCTACAACCTGGTAGAAAGTGAGATGACACTTGACATAACCACGTAGAAGGTGAGACGACACTGGACTACAACCCGGTAGAAAATGAGACTGGGCTACAACCCGGTAGAAAGTGAAACGACACTGGGCTAACAACCCGGTAGAAAATGAGACGACACTGGGCTACAACCCGATAGAAAGTGAGACGACACTGGGCTACAGACCGGTAGAAAGTGAGACGGACGACACTGGGCTACAACCCGGTAGAAAGAGAAAAGACAAAAGAAGAAGAAGAAGAATTCTAGAGAATTTCCGAGACACGTAACCAATATGTCAGTACCGCATACATCTTGTGGACATATCTGCACTGTGCCATCAGTTCTCCAGGCAGAAGACCATCTTCTATCTTGAGTCGTATGTTTATCTTGTAGTTGATATGTCCATATACTTTGTCGTTTTTGTGACATAGTTTCTACAGTGTTTTTCAGATAGCTTCATCTATAACTGTGACATAATGTGATATGGCTGCTCTTACGACAGTCCATAACTGATATAAAGTGACACAACGGTGTTTCTCTGATACTTGCATCCGTAATTGTGACATAATGTGACTTAGTTGCATCTATGAGTCCATTTCACATAAATGTGACAAAACGTTGTTTTTTCATCTATAACTGTGTCATAATATAACATGATTGCTCATAAGACAGTCAATAACTGAGATAATGTGACTTAACTTGCTTTAGCTTTTATTATTATTTGCAACTATGTCACAATCTGACAAAACATCATTTCTGCGACTGTACATAATTGTGACATACTGTGACAAAACGTTGCTTCTCTCATAGCCCGTTGCACGCATGTTTGCGCCACAATTCAGTGTCGTCAGCCCGCCTGCTAGTGAACTTCGGAGCCGACGTGAATGAAACTGTGTGCAGACGGACTGGTGAATCTCTTCTTCACGTAATGGTGAAAGGGAACAAAATACTTGCAGGTAAATTGAGGTAGATCGGTATACATTGACATGTGTTCTTTGTTCTGTCCCATCAGAACTTGATAGTTCTCCTCTTCTTCACGTAATGGTGAAAGGGAACAAAATACTTACAGGTAAATTGAGGTAGATCGGTATATATTGACATGTGTTCTTTGTTCTGTCCCATCAGAACTTGATAGTTCTCCTCTCCTTCACGTAATGGTGAAAGGGAACAAAATACTTGCAGGTAAATTGAGGTAGAACGGTATATATTGACATGTGTTCTTTGTTCTGTCCCATCAGAACTTGATAGTTCTCTTCTTCAACTTGTCTGTTCTGGTTTTTGGACGGTAATAGCTTCTTCTGTGCGTAAGATTAGTCTCATTACAAGAATGTCTGGAGCGGGGCCTTTTCCAGTTCAGTTAAATTTCCCATCTACGTGTGCCATGAAGCACCGTAGTGAACTTACGTTGTTTCTCTTTGGCAAAGTGCGCAGCGTCCGTTATCGTGAGCCCGTGCCGTTCTAGGATCAATCTGTCACGCGACCTGCCTCGATCCCTGATTGCAGGACCTCTTGGGTTTAAGTGCACAGCGGGAGTTGATATTGTCGTATCTGCATGAGATGGCCCAACCATCGCTTACTGTAGATACGGGATTTCTGATTTCCGGAGAAAACCCTTTGAAAATTCACATTCCACGGCTAACTAAATAATAAAACGTGCATGTGTCAACTATCATTAATAGTTGTCTATCGTTGTCGATGAGGACCGCCGACATCATCCTTGTCACAGTTTTCCCTGTTGCGCGAGTGCGCATGTGGCTGAACAAGCCAACGCGGGCACGAAAACATTTGCTGCATAAACGGTAAACGAGGTCTGTAGAAGGTGTTGGTGTTCCCGCTGTTCGTGATTTCCAGGTCTCGCGTCTGCTCTGGGCTTTCACAACACGGTCGTCTTCGCTGGTTGCTACATCCAATTTGACTGCGCTTCTCCAGTCAGATTTGTTTTGCGCAAGACATTCCCAGTTGTCGATGTCTATCTGGCAACTTTTCAGTGAGTCTCTCAGAGTAAAACAATGATGTGTATTCGTCCTGACACTTCTCAGCATGATGTTCGCGGCCACGATGACAGACGCCTTCAGATCACTGGAGCTTGGCATACCCATAAAGTACCCCACGGATGGCAAGCTACTCAATCCTACTCCTATCTGGCCTGACCATAAATGCCAAGAAAACAGACGTCATGAACCAACCAGCACCAGGCATGCCGTACACAAAACCTGAGGTCATGAACCAACCAGCACCAGGCATGCCGTACACAAAACCTGAGGTCATGAACCAACCAACACCAGAAATGCCGTACACAAAACCTGAGGTCATGAACCAACCAGCACCAGGCATGCCGTACACAAAACCTGAGGTCATGAACCAACCAGCACCAGGCATGCCGTACACAAAACCTGAGGTCATGAACCAACCAGTACCAGGCATGCCGTACACAAAACCTGAGGTCATGAACCAACCAGCACCAGACATGCCGTACACAGAACCAGAGACTACAGTCAGCGGGCAGACGCTGAATGTCGTAGACAAATTCACATATCTGGGCAGCACGCTGTCGAGATCTGTCAGCCTCGACGATGAGGTGGCAAGCAGAATAGCAAGGGCCAGCACAGCCTTTGGTAGAATGCGCTCGATGGTGTGGGAACGTCGTAGTATCAGCGTCAAAACCAAACTCAAAGTCTACTGTGCAACCATCATTCCAACCCTACCCTACGCCTGTGAAATCTGGGCTGTAAACTCTGGACAAGCAAGGAGATTAAACCACTTCCACATAGGTTGTCTGAGGCGAATATTCCACATCCGATAGCAAGATCGTGTCACTGACATCGAGGTTCTATCGAGGGCTGACATTTCCAGCATCCATGCACTGATAGGAAAAGCACGACTAGGATGGGCCGGGCATCTCGTTCGTGTGTTAGACAAACGACTCTCAAAGAAGCTTCTCTGCGGTGAGCTGAGAGAATGATGGCGAGAGAGAGGGCGCCCAATGAAACGTTTTACAGACGGTCTGAGAAACTCACTGAAAAGCTGCTAACTATCAGTGCAACTATAATAGCGTGTTCGGGAAACAAAGATGGAAATACCGTTGATTTCAGTGAAAGGATCCCTCTCAACAGTGATGTGTTGTGTTGTGTGTCGTGAATTTGTTTGATTTCTCTGTGTGGAGCATGGATTTATTATAAACCTTGGCACAATATGAGTTATGTTATTTAGTCCCATGTGGAATCTGACGTTTCAAGGGGTTTTTCCGGTGAGTCAACTAAACAATCGCAATTTCTGCTCAGAAATAATAATAAAAATAGTTTCCCATCGCAAAGCGAAGATGGCGACATCATCAGATTTGTGTTTTTCGGAAGCTGGATCTTGAGTTTGAATAAATTAAAGTGAGAAAGTTTTGCGCTGGATTAGCTTTATTCTCTCGTCCCCTGGTACTTGAATCCGGTGGCATGATGTAGTCAAGACGACTAAAGGGATGAAGATTTTTCCTCAGGGTCTACTCCCTAGTCCTTCCCGTAAACAGGTGACCCGTATTCAGCATAAATAGAGTTTACATGCGTCTTAATATTACCCAATTGACTATGGTCTGGGGTGGAATAGGCATGCTACCGCCAGCATTAACTAGTGTGGCAAACACGTAAATTAAAAAATTAAAAAGGAGTTTCCGCCACAACTCGTCAGAATCTCTTATCTTATCTTTCCTTATGACATATTTTCCTTCCGGTGACATTTCATTTCACGTGTAAAAATCTTCCTTTTCTTATCCTTGGATAAGGACATCGTCTGAAACTGAAAGCAAAGACTTGGCCATTGTTTTGTAGCCAATCTAATGTTGGGGTTCTTTAAGCAGTGGTACCAAGTGAAAAGTAACAGCACAGATTCTCTGACATCCAGAGTCGATTACTTCCATCATCTGTAAAAATACAACTCATGTAGCTTTTAATGACAGAAGCTATGTTTCGGGACGCCTTTGCAGCCTTTGGTTAGAATTGAGGGATGTTCCTCAATATTAAATCTAGGTTCAATCAGATAGGTGGCACTGACGAATGCCCATGTGGTACCGGGAAAATGACCGCTGAACATTTGCTGCAAAACTGCCCGACATACGAAGACCAGAGAGAGCAGATGTGGCCATCACCAGTGGCAACACTAGACAAGCTCTATGGCAGTGTCGACATCCTCAGGATGACCGCTGCTTTTTTCGAAAAAATAAAGGTTGATGTCTGACTGCGTACGATGAAGAAGAAGAAGAAGAAATCTAGGTTCAATCCACAATTAGTGCGGTATATTTTTTCCATCGCAAACGGCTCCCGGGGTCGACCCAGCCTTAAGAATTGGGTACCAGAACAAGTCTGGAAAGTAAAGGCTGCCGGTGTAATGCTTACCATATCGCACCTTGTTGGTCAGGAAAATATGGACCTAACACTATATTCCCAATATGCCCCATCGGAGTGTAAATGGTATATTGACTTTTTTTTTAAAAACTCAATGCAACTACAGCGTAATTAAAGCATTTGGGATCTTCCTGATAGTGACTCACTGTCTGCTTTTTGTTTGAAGTTGGTTAACCAGTTCCAGTTTTAGTGCAATGCCTTCCCTATCTAGTTGTTAGTCAAGTGCCCGTTGGCAGCTGGGTAAAATGGAGTATTTCAAGACCGGGGCTCGAACCCTTACAATCAGATGCAAGATTCTAACAACTCCATTACGGTTATCAAGTAAGAAAAAAGTAATTGCGAACACATTTCTTTGAGTAACATTACCCTTCATTATATCCCTTCTGCAGTTCGTGTAGGCAGATAACACATTGCACAGGAAAGGGGGGGGGGGGGAGAGAGAGAAATATGTTTATTATCGAGGAGTCTCGGAACTGAGATGCTAGTCCTGTCGGGCACAACATACTGACCAGGACGTCGCATCAGGGCCAGGCACAATATACTGACCAGGACGTCGCATCAGGGCCAGGCACAATATACTGACCAGGACGTCGCATCAGGGCCAGGCACAACATAATGACCAGGACGTCATATCAGGGCCAGGCACAATATACTGACCAGGACGTCGCATCAGGGCCAGGCACAACATACTGACCAGGACGTCGCATCAGGGTCAGGCACAATATACTGACCAGGACATCGCATCAGGGCCAGGCACAATATACTGACCAGGACGTCGCATCAGGGCCAGGCACAACATACTGACCAGGACGTCTCATCAGGGTCAGTCACAATATACTGACCAGGACGTCGCATCAGGGTCAGTCACAATATACTGACCAGGACGTCGCATCAGGGTCAGTAACAACATACTGACCAGGACGTCGCATCAGGGTCAGGCACAATATACTGACCAGGACATCGCATCAGGGCCAGGCACAATATACTGACCAGGACGTCGCATCAGGGCCAGGCACAACATACTGACCAGGACGTCTCATCAGGGTCAGTCACAATATACTGACCAGGACGTCGCATCAGGGTCAGTCACAATATACTGACCAGGACGTCGCATCAGGGTCAGTAACAACATACTGACCAGGACGTCGCATCAGGGTCAGGCACAATATACTGACCAGGACGTCGCATAAGGGTCAGGCACAATATACTGACCAGGACGTCGCATCAGGGCCAGGCACAATATACTGACCATGACGTCGCATCAGGGCTAGGCACAACATACTGACCAGGACGTCGCATCAGGGTCAGTGACAATATACTGACCAGGACGTCGCATCAGGGTCAGTCACAATATATTGACCAGGACGTCACATCAGGGCCAGGCACAATATACTGACCAAGACCACTTTCTCTCTTCCATGTAGCGTTCCCTTAAACAAGCTGTTGTCAAGGCAGCCTGACTAACGGGGTGTGGATCGATGTGATCCCTGTAGTAGTGAGTGCCACACAGAATAAGCCAAGCATGACACAGCCACCTAGAGGACCGCGGTCTACCTTCATCAGCATGCTCGGGATATGAGGAAAGCTACAACTCGCCACTTGACGCCCTTGTCAGGGATACACACAAGAGTAAACGTACGTATTGTGGGCATTAGACAACAATAACAACAACTAGGAGCCAGGTAAAAAATATAGGAGCCACGAGTAGTGCTGGATGAAACGTTCCTCGTGCCGTTGTGCAACATGTCTGAGAGTTTGGGTGAATTGTTCTCAAAAATAACAATTCTAAATGTACAAATTTAAGTTTACTTTCAAAGTAATACTGGCCTGTTTCCTGTATTCCTTTTGCTTTAGCAGCGACGTAACACGGCACGGGCAGGTTCCTATTGAAAGTCGGCGGAAGGAAAGGAAATTATGCCTGAAAATATGATCGCTCGTGTTCCTTAAAACTTAGAGATGTTTGAGATTGTGCGAGTAAATTCGAGATTGGTCGAGAAACGAGTTGCCACAGCAACATTGTTTAGCTGATCGTCCACAATTCACGTCTGCGCTCCAGGAATTATGCTCTGTCACAGCAGTCTATTCAACGTGGTGGGAATCGACACTGTAATCCCCATAGTTGTCGGCTTATTGAGGAGCCTCAAATTGCACTACAGCCAGGAGGACCATGGTCCATCTTCTCGAGTACGCCTTGCGATGTAAGAGGAGCCACTGTAACATGTTACCAAGTGTTGAGTATCTTTGAACAATAACATCTTATATTAAGCTGATATCAGTGCACTCCAGACAGAGATGGGTGATCAGTCGTTTACCGTATATAACAAAAGGTATGGATAATTATGGTCCTGTAGCTCGCTAGTTGTACACACTTGTAATCAGACCTCCTTATTGCTTACAATTTGTATATTTCATTGTCGATTTCCTGTACACTTTACGGATATGTGTCATGTAATTCCTTGTACATCTCTTTTGACTAGGAGAATTCCTTCTTGGAGCTGGTGCCGCACTAGAGACGACTACGAAAGATGAAGACACACCACTGCACTTCGCTGCCCGCTACAACCGCCCCAAAATGGCTCGATTCTTAACTGTAATGGGTGCAGATATGAACGCTAAAAACTCCAAACAAGAGACGCCTCTGCACGTGGCTATAAATAATCGAAGTGTGGACGTGGCCAAATATATGTTGAAGGTTTGTGTGGCTCAGTCTATATTTGTTATCGCATCAGGTCAAAGTTCAAGACAGTTTCATAGCAGAGGGTAGAGGAGAACTGGTTCATGCGATACAAGGGTCTTGAGAGAACGGTAATGGAAGATATGGACAAGACAGGTAGAGACAGAACAAGCAGGCGATGGCTCCAAGATGTCAATGAATGCTTGAGCGTGACTCTGGAGCATGCTGGGAATTTGACAAAAGATCGTTTCTTTCGGACGGTCTATAATGGGAGCGACATTCTACGATGAACATTCTACATGAGTCGTTAGAGATCAAGTATGAAAGTACAAATTATGATTGGGAAAGGCAATCCCGTGTCAGACATTGGTTAGTTCAGAATAGGCAAGTGGTCATCAGGGAAGGATGGGGAAGGGGGGTGGGGTAGAAGAAACGCTACAAAGTCTTACTTAAACCACCATTGATATCACCTCCCATAAAATTGTTGCACATGACCGCTCCGCCTGGTCCACTACATCCCAAAATGTGCTCAAATCAGTGAGTAGAATCAACTGACGACTCAAATCAAGTGTTATAAGAGTGTGTCGCTTGATATAGGACCATTTGCACCTGGATAGGGCTTTTACAGTCATTCCTGTTTGCGATGGGCAGCAATTATTACAGCTTAATGCCATGGTTCCCAACCTAGTATACATGGACTCTGGTTGGGGAAGGGGGCAGAAAAAGGTCGTGTGTGTGGAGATGGAAAGAGGAGGGGCAAGAAGCATAGGGACTGTCAAAACTGGATATTAAATGTCGATATAAACATATCAAATGTCGATATAAACATATCAAATGTTGATATAAACATATCAAATGTCAATTTAAATATATCAAATGTCGATATAAACATATCAAATGTTGATATAAACATATCAAATGTTGATATAAACATATCAAATGTCGATATAAACATATCACATGTCGATATAAACAAATCAAATGTCGATGTAAACATATCAAATGTCGATATAAACATCAAATGTCGATATAAACATATCAAATGTTGATATAAACATATCAAATGTCGATATAAACATATCAAATGTCGATATAAACATATCAAATGTCGATATAAACATCAAATGTCGATATAAACATATCAAATGTTGATATAAACATATCAAATGTTGATATAAACATATCAAATGTTGATATAAACATATCAAATGTCGATATAAACATATCAAATGTTGATATAAACATATCAAATGTCGATATAAACATATCAAATGTTGATATAAACATAGACCAGTAGGAGTCAGTTCGGCGTGGGCACAACCAATTACGATTAAAAGGTCTTCTTCAAGGACAATAGTCAACACAGCTGACAACAACTAGCAAATAAAAAGTGGGATGAGAAAGAGAATAGAAACGATGTATCTTAGCCCTGATGTAGAAGCCTGCGAGAAAACAATATATCGGTGTCTAAATTATGTTCAAGTAAGCAGATAATTAATGTAATATCACTTGACGTGGAAGAGCAAAGGGCCGCAGAAAATGTTCTTTGTGTTCAGGGGGTCCATGATCAGACAAAAGTTGGGAAGCACTGGAATTTGTTTGTTTTTTGGGGTTTTGTTTTTTTGTTTTTTTCCCCGCCTTATTTATCTATTCCCCAAGGCGGCGTGCGTTGCACTATGGTTTTTATTTTGTGCCTGTCGGACCAGTGCATCTGACTTCAGCGTGGTCAGCATGCATTTTATATAAGGGTCTGCTTCCTCCTGCATTTTCTAAGGGTTTGCTTCCCTGGGGTAACGGCCGGTACTGGGATTAAGATCGAACCCAGCACCTTCGGTTGTGAGCCGTGTCCCTTGACCATTAGCCCACGCCATCCCCTAACCACTGGAATAAGGGATAAAGTGTTGGAAACTTCATTATCCGAGGCCCTCAGCTTTCTGCTATCGTCAGACTTGATTAGTACGATAAACATGCACATTTATAGCCAGTGCCTCATACACGTATATTTAAAGTCAGTATGAAAAACATAAGTATCTTTATAGCTAGTGCCGAATAATCATATTTATAGCGATGCCAAACCCATGTGTATTTATAGACAGTGAAGAACATTTACAAATTTAATTTAGTGTCAAACTTGCGCATATTTATTTCTTGTACACGTACATGGATACATAGGCTATCGCTACACACATGTACATTTATAGCTAGTGAAACATGTGCGCATATTTATTGAAAGTGCCAAAGGCATGCGTAGTTAGATAGTTCTAAACAAGCGGATATTTATTTATTGTGTCAACCATATGCATGTTTATAGCTAGTAACACATGCGAGCGCGTTTATAGCTTGTACCAGACTTGCATTTATAAAAATAATGTTCGCGTATTCGTCAAAGGACCGTTGCGTCGATCGACCACTACCAAGTCCAACTTCTGAGGCTGTGTTCATGTGTAGCTTGTCACCGAAATCTCTACAGACTCCCCAGGTGGAGCCGCGTGCTCCACTGCCTTAGGATGAGGGCCGCGAGGAGTGTGTTAAACCAATGTTTGTGTCAGGCTTTCCGTGTCTGTCCTGTATTTCCGTGTCCTACCGCCGAGGCTTCTGATTGCGTCCACCTTTTGGTCATCGTGACCTTTGCTGTACTGAGAATACGAGGTTGGGAGAGGTATCGTATAACCTCCGGTGGAGGGAGGGACGGGCAGTAGGAAGTCGGCTTCAGTCTAAGCAGAAATGTCCTTGAGTAGTGATAACCTGAACTGAATTCTGGTGTGCAGTTAAGCGGAACGTTGAACTTCATCATGGACTGGTCTCCCACGGCTTAAGCCAGCCATGAAATGCAGCGAAATGCAGAATAACAAACAGAATAACAAACAGGATAACAAACAGGATAAAAAACAGGATAACAAATCGAAAGCACATCAATTCCACAGAATAAAGTCCGTGATACCACCTGACGAAATAGTTGTGAAATATAATCCGAATAGGAACCACCAAACATCGGAAAATGACTAAAACAACGGAGCGAGTCGAGAGCGCAGCAGTTAAGGTGCGGCCATCTTACTTTTTAAAATATTTATAGCCATCATCAAAAACATGTATTTATATCTATCACGAAACACATGGGTATTGACACTCAGCTAACACATTTATATTTATAGCTGTCACCAAACATATGCATATTTATAGCTAGCACCAAACACGTGCATGTTCAACTATATACGCACAATGAAGTATGCCTCCGTTGACTACAACGCCTCTACTCCATGTATTTTATCTAAGAACAAGGTGACTGTCACGGCCAAAGATAGCCAAGGGATGACAGCTTTACACTTAGCTGTCGCTACAGGTGACCTTGAACTGGTTCAGCTCATTTTGACAATCAACTCCACACAGATCAATAGCAAGGTCAGTCATCAATGTCTTATCATAAGAGCTATCTAGTACCCGAGAGACACCCGGTTTGAAAAGAGTTATCTCACTATAATCCAAATACAGCGCACGTTACATGATCAAGATAAGCAAAGGCAAAGGCCGCCGTCCATCGTAAACGATGATGTCATAATTTATTTTGCTAGCGCTATTTTTAGTGAGGATTAACTGCGCTACTTTTTATCCTCACTCTCTCGTCTCGTGTCGCCCGACCCCAGTGGTAAGTAAAGGACAAGACGACTAGGGGGCGACTACGAGATGCAGTGGACTCCTGCATCAAGCACCCGTGAAAAAGACGGCGGAGTCCGGAGTCGAACCCACACCACCTGATCACGAGGCCGACGGCTTAACCACTTCGCCGCCACGGAATCCATCAAGATAAACCCGTCTGATATTGTTGTCATCATTGCTTGCGATGGGCAACTAACTTCAAGGAGCACGAATGATAACGTAAGGGGGGGGGGGGGGATGGATTGATCAGTACATTTCACCTGACCCTGATTACACTTCGCTCACAGTATTTATTGAACTCTGTTTCCATACAAGGGTGACATTTCTTAAGATAATAACCCTGGCGCAGAATCCCGGGAGACTGGAGGCAGGACAATATCTCCAATGCAGATGTATTGGAGAGAATAGACACTATCGTGGTCTGTTCCATACTAGACTTCGAATGCTCCAATGGCTGGGATACAATCGGGGGATGGATGATCGAAGAATAGCAAAGGATCTTCGCTATGGGGAGTTGCAGTTGAGGAAAAGTTCTCGGGGCCGGCCACTACTTCGGTACAAGGATGTATGCAAGCGGTATATGAACAATGCGGGCATCGATTTGGAATCATGGGGACAGGACGCCATAGATCGTGTTGCATGATTAAGCATGGGATACAAACAAAGAGGATACTGAATGCGGTTCGGCCAAGAACTCAGAATTTGAGAAGGAATGTCCACACCATGTGATACCGCAAACAATCCTGATCGTCCTTGTACACACTGTGAAAGACGCTTCTATGCTAGGATTGATTTTACGACTCTTATTTGTTATCGTTATGGACTGCAGTTGCATCCCTTTTTTTAAAGCCTAATTACTATCGTCTGACAGGACGACAAGAGGCAATGAGGCTGATAATCCTAACAACTCAAAGCATGTACGTATGGCATTTTTTTTAAATCAACTCTTTAC
The DNA here is from genome assembly GCA_036924085.1 of Ariolimax columbianus. Classification (NCBI taxonomy): domain Eukaryota; kingdom Metazoa; phylum Mollusca; class Gastropoda; order Stylommatophora; family Arionidae; genus Ariolimax; species Ariolimax columbianus. The sequence continues at coordinate 31,677,700 of JAVGWX010000010.1, read as the reverse complement.
GCGTATATATATTACGCCATTATTCGGAGCGAATAATATTTGCCTGTTCAACACAGCTGTAAAATAACTTCTGCGATGTGGCTCACAATTTTGACATGTATTAGTTGCCCATTGCAAGACATGAGGGCGACATCATCAGACGGTTTTGTCTTGATGTAACTTGCGCTGTATCTGGATTATACTGAGGAAGAAACTGCGCTGACCGTCGACCTCACTTTCTGGTCTCAAGCTACATTGAGCCAGTGGCAAGACATAAGTCAAGACGATAGGAGATAACTCATTATCCAGGTACTCTGGTCCCACCTTCCGTAAGACTAGTGGTTACTTGAAACTTGCAGAATTCGATCCCCGCCTTTTCCGTTCATCGCTTTGAGAGACGAGTGCCTTACCTCTCGATCACAGCGACCTCCCCTTAGCATATAATTAAGAATATCACAACCGATTGTAGACATTCACCAACTGGTGCCTCCGCTGCAGACATAACAACCACCAAATACATATGGGGATTTTGGAGAGGACGTGAAGATGACTAAGACACGCGTATAGAAAGAAAACTTGAAATACACCCAGGCATGCGCAGGATTGAACGTGCAACGGAAGTAACGAGGGGGAAGGCCAAAATTCACCTGATAAAGAACAGTAGAAGAGGAGGTCAAGACTACTGGAGTCTCGTAGGTGGAATTCAAGAAGATGGTCCAAAAATAAGAATAGGTTGAAGGTATCTATTGCAGCCCAATAGCCAAACATTTCATATGGAAGATTTTTTTCCTTCTTCGATCATCTGATGCTATGCTTCTAGCCCGGTGTGGTTCACGAAGGTGATTGTCCGTTTCAAGTTTTATTTTGTTCCCACAATGCTTTTCGAGCATGTTCGCTCGCCCGGGCCAGCTGCTTCTCTTGTGTCTGCATAAGTGGGGCAGTCCTGCAGTATAGGTTCTGGTGTTTGCTTGGATACTCCACAATCGCACGTGGCGATGTCTCTAATACCTATTATGTGGAGGTGGGCCTAGAGTCTACAAAGTGCCTTTCTGAGTCTGCAGATCTTTGTCTGCCCATCTCTGCCAAGCTTGTTTATGCTGTCATTTTCTGCATATGTAAGCGAATCATGGACAAATAAGGTAAAGATATTCCAAGCGTTGGCCATGACCATTGTACAGTAAAGTAAAGTAAATATAACCCCATGAAAGCTACTGTTGTGGAGGATGAAGTGTTAGATGTTATTGTACGAAGACACCGCTTGTTTATGAGGCGAGGTGGCCAGTTCCTCTTTCTCACTGAACTTCCTTCTCTAACGGCAAGCCAGGTACCCATTTACGGCTGGGTCGACTAAGTTGAACCCCGCACCTCTGACACGAAAAGCGTGTTCTCTACCACACCGCTAATCAGACACGTCGATTAGTGTGACTTCCAGTAAAATCCGCGCCCTGACGACATCCATAATGACCTAAAACCCCGAAAGCTTATTAAGCGCCATCTTGACTTCAGACTGCTCATGATTGGTTGGCAGAATAGAGGGCCCAACTCTATAGTACTCAACAGGGCGAGACTCTCTGTCGTCCATACGCTGCTACAGAGAGCTCGAATCAGATGGACAGTGCATGTTGTTCGCATGTCAGACGAGCGCCTCCCTAAGAAACTGGTGTACGATGAGCTCAGGGCAGAGCTCACATTGGTACAAAGTAAACGATACAGGGACATTCTAAAAGTTTCTTTGAATAGTTTATCCATCTATGTTGCTGCCTGGGACCTGCTTGCACCGAACCGCTCTGTCTGGCGCACTGCCATCACACATGGTGCTTGCACCGCTGAGCAGAGGACCATTACGGAGGCGCAGGAAAAGCAAGCCGCACGAAAGGAAAGAATGCAAGACTGCACAAATACAAATCCTTGTCATGTATGCCCCATGTGCGGTAGAGTTTGTCACGCTCAGGTCGGACTGTTCAGTCACATCTGAATAAACATGTCTGACGCTGTCACCATCTTTGCTTACGATAGGCAACTAACTAACCAATCAGACAACGCTTCGTGGACAAAAAGCAGGAAGGTCCTAGATGTTGTTGTTGTTATTCCATAGCTACTGAAAATGCCTGCTCTTGGCAACCCAATGTCATTCTTAAATAGATATAGGGGACGGCGTGGGCTAGTGGTTAAGTGACACGGTTCACAATCAGAAGGTGCTGGGTTCGATCCCCATCACAGCACCGGCCGTTACATCGGGTGAGCAAACCCTTAGAAAATGCAGGAGGAAGCAGACCCTTACATAAAATGCATGTTGAAGTCAGATGCACTGGGCCGACTGGGGCAAAATAAAAACCACAGTGCAACGCACACCGCCTTGGGGATGAGAGAAATAAGGCGAACGCAATTTTTTTAAATGATTTAATACAAAATAGATATAGATCGCCTTTAGTTGTTTCACAGATCGCCTTTAGTTGTTTCACAGATCGCCTTTAGTTGTTTCACTGCTCCGTACAGCGTATTGGCAATTGTTGACAGTCCGTGTAAGAATCTTTTCCTCATGTTCGCAAGCGCCTTGCACTCAATGTGTAGGTGCTTGTTTCAACATGATGAGGGCAATGTCTGCACAAAGACAGGTGCTGAGAATTGATGCGGTTCGAGTGGCTATTGACTCTGGTGTGTCCTGTTCGCAACTCGTAGGTGAGAATTTGATCTCTTAAACGTCATTTACTTATGCCATCATTACTCTTTGGTTGGTGTTGGCTGGTCAGGCAAAAAATACTGGTCAGACATGTTAGTCAGGGTCAGACAAAAGTTCCTGGCCAAGACCCTCCCCTCAGCTTCCTTGTAGCCCTCCCTGGAAACAGGCTGTTTTCATGGCGGCCTGGCTTACGAGGTGAGGGATCGACGTTATCCCCTTAGTAATGTGTGATACGCAGATGGAGCCAAGCATAGCACAACCGCCCGGAGGACCCCAGTCCACATTCATCAGCACGCTCGGGATGAGAGGAAAGCTACTACAACCTGCCACGTAACGTCCTTTTCCTTTTCAGGGCGCATAAAAGAGTAACCTACTCATTGTAGGCATTCAACAACATCACTTTGGCTGACATTTCGCTAAATACACTGCGACCTGTTGTTCCAGCCGCTTACATGTTCATCCAGATGTCCCTGGTATTATTCTTAATAATTCTTTTTACTGTGTAGTTACTGCAGCGTCTAATAAATTGTTTTTTTTTGGAGGCTCCTGTTTTTGCCAATCTGTCAGCCTTTTTTGTGTCCTGGTAGCCCGCTATGTTCAGGGATCCATTGGAAGGGGAAATTAATCCTTTGAGCAGTAAAAATGTTGCTGATCTCCCTGCCCACAAACAATATATTCTTTTTTGTTGTATGGAGTGTGCTTCAGCGATTCCAGAACCGATTTGGAGTCATTGAAAATCACAATTTCTATCGGTGTCAGTATTCACGAGTCAAGATGCTAGATGCTAAGCAGCGCATGAGCCACCCATAGTTGACTGCTAGCGTCAGGGCTTGCGAACCAGAGCTGCAAAGACTCTTCTACGCCTCCACGCGGTGATCCTGGATAACAGGCTGCAGCAGGGCAGACTGGCTAAGGAGAGGGGATCGAAGAGGGAATGCTAACCCGGTACTCAAAAAATGCTTGCTGAAGTCGGATGTGTTGGACCGAAAGGTGCAAATATCGCTGTCAAGATGTAAACTACGACCCAACGCATTCCGTTCTCTGGACTACATTCTACTACTTAAGCCCTTTCAGGGTTTGGTAGTGGGAGATTGAGAACAAATGAAGCCAAGCCAAGACAATTTTAACAGGTCACAAACTATTGGTGCAAAATGTGAACTGTTGTGTTTATAGCCTCGGCCTCCACTTCATCATGTTAACACTTTTCGTCTCACGAATCACAAAACTCATCAAAGTATTTCATATGGATACCATACCGTGCAAACGAGGGTATTAAAAAAAAACAAGAATTCATAATTACGTGGACACCAAACGCCAAGAGAAGCAAGCTCACAAAAGAAAGAAGAAGTTCCTATTAAGAATCATATCTGAGAATGAGAGTCTGAGAAACGTTTAGCTGAGCAGAACGTTTACCAGATTGGTTCCCCGTTATCCACTTTCCAGTTGACCCCGCTGTAACTGAGTACATGTTTGTAAGACAGTGGGTAAAGGAACTGGACACCTAATTGTATTTAAAAACTGAGGTGTAGTGCAATTAAGTCTTTAACACTTCATCCATGACAGCCGTGTTTGTCATGGAACAATCGTTACCTTCAACCAGTGAAGAAGGAGATGTTCAAGTGGTTTTAGTTGCGCAAGACCTTATAGCTGTGTCCACACACAAAATATCAAATAAACTTCATTATCATCAGGAATCTGTGCTTGGGAGAACGCCGCTGTTTCTGGCATGCACAATCAGCAGCCCAAAGATGGCGGCCCTGCTGCTGAAGTATGGAGCAGACGTCAACCTGACGAACAACTACCGGAAGTCAGTTCTGCATGTGGTTGCTAGCTCTGGCAAGATCAATCTTCTGTCTTCTGTTATGAAACATGCGAGAAACCTGAACGGATTTACAACACACAACAATGTATGCGTATGTATGTCTGCTCGGCTGTTCCTCTTCTTGTGAGTGTGTTCGTCTGGTGCCGGTCCCAGAAATGGGAGCAGATAATCTGTCAAAAATGTCATAAGAGGGGACAAAGAAAGGTTGGGAATGGGGAACGCTACCCGCTCCTATACAAATTTAAAGCCTCGAGAAAAAGACCCCCCAAAAAAACTCTACTCCATGGTAGATGAGGTGTGACTAAACATCCCATGGTAGATGAGCTGAGACTAAACATCCAATGGTAAATTAGGTGTGACTAAACATCCCGTGGTAGATGAGGTGTGACTAAACATCCCATGGCAGATGAAGTGTGACTAAACATCCCATGGTATATGAGGTGGACTAAACATCCCATGGTAGATGAGATGTGACTAAACATCCCATGATAGATAGGTGTAACTAAACATCCCATAACAGATGAGGTCTGACTAAACATCCCATGGTAGATGAAGTCTGACTAAACATCCCATGGTAGATGAAGTCTGACTAAACATCCCATGGCAGATGAAGTGTGACTAAACATCCAATAGTAGATGGGGTGTGACTAAACATCCCATGGTATATGAGGTGTGACTAAACATCCCATGGTAGATGAGATGTGACTAAACATCCCATGATAGATAGGTGTAACTAAACATCCCATGGTAGATGAAGTGTGACTAAACATCCCATGGTAGATGACGTCTGACTAAACATCCCATGGTAGATGAAGTGTGACTAAACATCCCATGGTAGATTAGGTCTGACTAAACATCCCATGGTAGATGAAGTGTGACTAAACATCCCATGGTAGATGAGGTCTGACTAAACATCCCATAGTAGATTAGGTCTGACTAAACATCCCATGGTAAATGAAGTCTGACTAAACATCCCATGGTAGATGAAGTCTGACTAAACAGCCCATGGTAGATGAAGTGTGACTAAACATCTCATGGTAGATTATGTCAAACGAGTGGATGTCAAAACGTAACCGTAATATTTCGATGTTTGGGGAGGAGACTAACATCTGGTCATTCACGACATTGTGATCAGACATGCTAGTAATGGTCAGACAATATATACTGACCAGGACCAATACTTCTGCTTCCACGTAGTTCTCCCTGGAAACGGATTGACCTCCTTGGCATTCTGGCTAGCGAAATGGGGGATGGACGTGATCCCTACAGTAGTGAGTATTACGCAGATAAAACCAAGCATTACACAACCGCTTGGAGGGTCCCTGTCCCCCTTCATCAGCATGCTCGTGATGTTAGGAAAGCTACTGCAAACTGCCACTAAACGTCCTTTTCATGACGCACAAAAGAATAAAACTACTCATTGTGGGTTTCACAACAACGACAACATTTGGATGATTGGGTCGTATTCTGATTATGACAATAAATCCACATAATAACAATCAGATTGTGCTGGGAGAGACGGTACTGCAAGCGCTAGATTCGTGCATATATCTTGGTAGTAATATGCGAGGCATGTTCAAATGAAACCAGACCTAACTGTAACAAGTGAACACACGTACTATGCTCGTGATGACGTCACTGCTGATGTAAACGGCACATACCAACCGTAAATTTTGCAAAATGTCGTTATCCTCCGACTCATAGTTTCCTCAGCAGACCGTTTAAAACATGGCGAGTGTGATATGGAATCCGTCCAGAGTTGATCAGCGAGCGGTGATTCGGTTTCTAACCGCTGAAGGATGTCGGCCAGTTGACATTCATCGCAGAATGATGACAGTGTATGGTGACAAAAGTGTGTCGAAGACAACAGTGAAGAACTGGACAACGGTGTTTAAAGAAGGACGTGAGTTAACGAAAGATCTCCCGAGACCCGGTCAGGCGCATATTGTTGCGCCAGAAAATGCCATCGCCAAAATTGATGCATCAATTTGGGTGGACCGTCGCTGCAGCTTAAGTTCGTTAGCAGAGGAATTCGCTATGTCGATAGGGACAGTTCAAATGGTTGTTAGCAAGAAACTGAAGCATCGGTACCCACTGTGAACAGCTTTCTATACTGCAGTTTCTTGCTAACCACCATTTGAACTGTCCCTAGCGACACAACGAATTCCTCTGCTAACGAACTTAAGCTTCTATTTCGTCTCCAAGTGGCGACCCTAAAAACAGGCTACACTAGTGTAGTCTGGCTAAGAGAGTATAGATCGCAGAGGAAAGGCAAATCTGGTCCCAAAATGCCGTGCTGAAATCGAATGTGTTAGGTCGATTTACACAGATATCACAGTCTCGTTGTAAACCATGACACGAAGTCATTTTCTGGACAAACACCGAAGAAGAAGAAGAAGAAGAAGAAGAAGAAGAAGAAGAAGAAGAGAAGGAGGACGAAGAAGAAGAAAAAGAAAAAGCAGAAGAAGAAGAAGAAGAAGAAGAAGAAGGAGGACGAAAAAGAAGAAGAAAAAGAAAAATCCGAAGAAGAACGAACGAACGAACGAAAATCTCGCCCAAATGTCAGTGTAAAGACATTTGTGTTGTAAAGTAGGTAGTAGTAGCCTCTTTCAGTCATGACTGACTATAGGATGACTTCGAGTGGTAATCAAAAAATATATATACTTAGCTTTCCTTGTTTTCTTTCTCCTTGCGGCCATGTCTTTTCACTTGTCTGAATTGCTAGAACGTCTCCTCACCAAGCGTGTTGTGGTCCTTCAAGGTACATCTCTTGTGGCCCTTCAAAGTACATCTCCCATTGAATTGGTCAGCAGCTTCGTCTTCCCAGGCTGTCAGATTCATGTTCAAGGCCTTTATCTCACGCTTACACCCATCTTTGAACCTCAAGTGTGGTCTGCCGACTGTTCTCTTGCCATCCACCAACTGTCTATAGAGGATATCTTTGAGAATGCGACCATCTTCCATGCGAGGAACATCACCAACCCATCGTAGTCTTCGCTGCCTAAGGAGAATGTAAATGTTTAGGAGACCGGTGCGAGAGTGTACCTCTGCATTTGTCACTCTGACCCTCCATGTGATTCCAAGAATGTATCGCAGGAGCCAAGTAGGTATCGTTTGTGTGTCTGCTCATGTGCGGTATCTGAGTCGTACCTGTCCATATGATTACACTTTTGGGCACTTGCTGAAACACGATAGGGTTTCTTGTTTATATTTTCGTTCATTTCTCGCCAGACACCACTTCACTGTGCAGTAACAGCGAGTCACACTGATGTCGTCAAGATGTTGCTGAGTGCGGCGGTGAACGTCAATGTGAGAGATATGGATGGTAACACAGCCTTACACGTGGCCTCGCAATCTGGCAACAATGACATCGTCGACGTCCTGATACAGCACGGCGCATATGTAAACATTACCAACATGCTTCAGCAGACATCCCTCCATCTAGCCTCCATGGCAGGCCATGAGACGACCATCTTAATGCTCCTCAATGCTGGATGTGAATCAGAAATACTGGATGTGCAACGAGCGACTGCTCTGGACTATTTTAACGAGTTTCTCTACCAATCAAAGGAAAAAACTGATAACGTTGACGCAATAAACAATGGGATTAGTAAAGTGCGTTTGTGGGATTCCATTGTTCAGGAAGACGAAGCTGAGGAGGATGGAGGACCAGGTGGGTGTAGCAACGGAGAATATCAGTTCAATGATAATCTCAGCACACTTTGTGAAATCCGTGACATTAATGCACCGGAAGTCGTTCTTCTAGTCCCTCCAATATCACACACGGATTTATTTAAAGATGTGACCAGCCATCACAATGAAGAAGAAATCAGTACAAACAATAATGGCACCGTGAATAAATATAATGCAGATAACAGCAGCGTTACCGCGCAAGAAGATGGTTCAGATACTTCTACAGAATCGGGGGTGCGGTATTCTAAGGAAGAAAAGGGCGGCAATCAGAAGCGGTTTGTGCATCGCTCTAGACGTGGTCGTCGTAAATCTAGAAAATCTCAATCAGCGAGTAGTAAGAACACTCAAACTGGACCAACAGAAGTTAAGAGTGAAGATAAGCGAAGAAAAGCAAGACAGACTGAATGTGACCAGACAAGCAAGGGCAGCTACCAACGTCACAGAAGAAAGGGGGTCGCTATTTTAAATAGTTCCTTGTTCCTGCTGTTCTAAATCAAAGATCATTTGGAGGCAATAAACTGTGGGTGTTACAATTTTAGTCTACAAATACTTTGTCTGGCAGTTAAAAAATTGATTATTTGTCTATAGTCAATCAATTGTTGATGTGACGTTTTTAATTTATAAATTTATTATTTGTCTGATAGTCAAATGTTGGTGTGACGTTTTTGATCAATAAATTGATTGTTTGTTTGGTAGCCATACAGTATAACTTGTTGGTATGACGATTTGGATCAATAATATGCTGGTATGACGTTTTTGGTCAATAAATCGTTGATGTGACCGTCTGATAATCAATAAATTTACTATGTGTCTGGTAGTCATTACAAATGTTGGTGTGACTATTTGTCTGGTAGCCTAACAATTGTTGGTGCTACTATCCTTGTCAATAAATTGTTGGTGTGGTTGTCTTAGTCAATCAATTGTTGGTGTGGTTGTCTTAGTCAATCAATTGTTGGTGTGGTTGTCTTAGTCAATAAATTGTTGGTGTGGTTGTCTTAGTCAATAAATTGTTGGTGTGGTTGTCTTAGTCAATAAATTGTTGGTGTGGTTGTCTTGGTCAATAACTTGTTGGTGTGGTTGTCTTAGTCAATAAATTGTTGGTGTGGTTGTCTTAGTCAATCAATTGTTGGTGTGGTTGTCTTAGTCAATCAATTGTTGGTGTGGTTGTCTTAGTCAATAAATTGTTGGTGTGGTTGTCTTAGTCAATCAATTGTTGGTGTTCTTGACTTAGTCAATCAATTGTTGGTGGGGTCTCTGTGGCGAAGTGGTCAGATCGTTTGCCTCGTGTTCAGACGGTCGGGGTTTGCTTTTGAGCTGCGACGGTCGGTCCATGATGTCAATCCCTGGGTTCATCGCTGGAGCTACGGAGTTCGTGCTTTGTGCGATGCTCTCGGCTCTCTGTCGAGAGACACCGAGCTAAAATGGGCAAAAAACCCAAGACAAAGAAGTCGAGCCCCCCGCTGAAATATTTTTTTTGTTTGTTAGTCAATAAATTGTTGGTGTTGTTGACTTAGTCAATAAATTGTATATGTGGTTGTCATAGTCAATTAATTGTTAGTTGGGTTGACTTAGCCAATAAATTGTTGGTGTGGTTAACTACTGAGGTGGATTTGGTGGTGCTTTTGCTGCTAAAATTGTTTAATTGTATGTCAGAAACTGTTGGAAAGATGTTATGGAATAGCCCAATTAATTGTCAACAAACTAAAGTGTAAGCTAGCTGGGTTGGGGGATCAGTGCTATCGATGTGTCCACCTTGGGTGTCGGAGTTTGAATCACGGTGGAGACCTGGTATTTTTCTCGTGAATCTTCTGGTAAAATTTCCCCTGATCTCTGGGTAGTGAGATCGGACTCTCGTGCTCAGTGTCGAGCAAGTTAATCCCTTGGCAGCTAGAAAATGAAAATAGCAGGCTTAATGGCCGCTGCTCGGACAAAATTCAAAAGTTCTAGTTGAAAATCTACCCAAATTATTTTTATTCCCCCCCCCCCCCCCCCCCCACCCACCAGGCCTAGTAAGCCATCTCTCATGTAGCATGTCCTTTGTAGAACGTCGCTCCCATCACAGTCTGTCTGAAAGAAACTCGTTCCCTTGCCAAAACTCCAGCTTCCGCCACTGTCATACTCAGGCACTCCTGGATATCTTGGTGCCATCGTCTTCTTGGTCTACCCCTTCCTCTTTTGCCTGGCACCATACCTTCCATCACCGTCCTCTCAAGACGTGTCTCTTGATGTGACCAAAGTATTTGCATTTTCTAGCCAAAATGGAATTGATAAACCAGTTCTCCTCTATGCTCAACTCTTGCCGAATGTCTACATTTGTTTTTTTCTCTGTCCATGGTATTCTGAGGATCTTTCTGTAACATTTTGACTCGAAGGATTCGATTCTTTGTCTAGAAGTTTTGGTAATCGTCCATGCTTCACAGCCATAAGCTGCCACAGGAAAAACACAGACTCCTAAGACTTTTACTTTTATCGTTTTGTTGGTGCCCTGCCATAATTTCTTCAGGCTGTTCAGTCTCTGCATTGCCATAGCTAGTCTTCTTCTGATTTCTTTCGAGCAGTCACCATTTTTGTCAATTCTGGAGCCCAGATATTCGAAATGTGTGACCTGATCTATTTCCTCACCACCCACTGTAAATTTATGCTGACATTGTGTTTAATCGGTGGTCATTATCTTTGTTTTGTTTATGTTTATGAACAGATTTTGATCTTTACTATGTCCATTAACGGCTGAAAGTAGCTGCTCTAGCCCTTCCGCACTTCTTGATAGTATCACTGTGTCATCTGCATATCGAAACTCTGGAATCTCGTACCCCCCAATCGTAAATGGGTCGAAACTTTCAATGTTCTCATCTTCTCAAACATTTCTCATTATACATTCCGCATATATGTTGTACAGATAAGGTGAGAGGATACATCCCTGTCGGACTCCCTTTTGTACTGCAAACCAATCGGATGTTTGCCCAGATACTCGGACAGCGGCTTGTTGATCTTGGTATAATGTTTCAATGAGATGGACTATATGCAAAGGAAACCCCATTTCCTTCATGATTCTCCACAGATTTTGATGTTTTACCGTGTCGAAGGCCTTAGTCAAAGTGTAATCAATGAAACATTTAAGCCATAGGAAGTTTTAAAACACCTACTACGTATATAGCCGAAGCCTTCGGCTATCTGCCAACAGACATTAGTATGCTTATTTGAATACCAAGATTTCAAGTATTCTAAGCACTCAAAAACTGTTGATTAATCAAGATTTCAAAATACTGTTGAGCTATCATATTTCAAACAGTTAAGATTTCTTCAAACTGTTCCTCAATCCCTATTTCAACAAACTGTGCACGCCAATCAATATTTAAACAAACTGTCCAACAATAAAGATTTCAACAAACTGTCCAACAATAAAGATTTCAACTAACTGTCCAATCAAGATTTCAACAAACTGTCCAATAATCAAGATTTCAACAAACTGTCCAATAATCAAGATTTCAACAAACTGTCCAACAATAAAGATTTCAACAAACTGTCCAAAAATCAAGATTTCAACAAACTGTCCAAAAATCAAGATTTCAACAAATTGTCCAACAATAAAAATTTTCACAAACCCCAAAACTCAAAAAATTAAGAATATCAACAAACTTTGATCAAATCAAATAAATGTGAATCATTTGGAAACTTGCTTCATTTTATTGATTATGTATTTCTCGGGCGATGAACCTGATTTCACATACACAATGAAATTTGACAGTTTTAACAGAATTCAGGAGCTCCACGTCCACAAGATGACATACTAGTGGTAAAAGTGAGTGTCTTTTGTGGTGGATGACTGGTTCAATTTCTGGTCTCCACATGTTTTAGTCTACCCTGATTCACAGTTAGGGAAGGCATAGCTGCAAGGAATGGAGCTGGTCATCTTTTCTCAGAAAAGCTGAAACCTTGTACATTGTTGCCTCTAACACTTCATCCTAAGAACAGCAAACAACTTGGATGAACAGATTAGACATGGGAGACAGGTCTACAGACATTTGAAAAGCCATAATCTTAATGACAGCATCAATCAGCCCACAAAAAGGAATCAGAGCACCATTTTCCGGCTATGAACTCAATATATTCCACTTAACAGTCACCTGAATAGAATCCAACAACATTTTCTAGAGTGCCAGCTATGTACACACCCATACGAAACTGCTGATCACATTCTCTTTGGGTGCCAGGCAACAATCCCTTTAGTATTAATTACATTCATTGTTGCATCTCCATAGACATCAATAGGACCTCCAGTTTGGAAACCACTGAACTGCTGGTTCACAACATACACAGACTAGCTTGTCTGACATCATCAGATCTGAGAGTGTTTTCCTAGTACGGTCAATTAAAAACCTATGACAACTTGAATACAGATCCATTACATCAAAGTCTATATTATGGAAAAGTCTTTTTTTAACTGATAAAGTAGTTTCATGTATGCCGGTTCTGGTACAACAACATATTGGATCTGTAACAACATATTGGATCTGTAACAACATATTGGATCTGTAACAACATATTGGATCTGTAACAACATATTGGATCTGTAACAACATATTGGATCTGTAACAACAATATACTGGATTTGTAACAACCTACTGTATTTGTAACAACATCATACTGGATCAGTAACAACATCATACTGGATCAGTAACAACATCAATCTACTGGATTAGTAATAACATCAACCTACTGGATCAGTAACAACATCAACATACTGGATCAGTAACAACATCAACCTACTGGATCAGTAACAGCATCAACCTACTGGATCAGTAACAACATCAACATACTGGATCAGTAACAACATCAACCTACTGGATCAGTAACAACATCAACCTACTGGATCAGTAACAACATCAATCTACTGGATCAGTAACAACATCAACCTACTGGATCAGTAACAACATCATACTGGATCAGTAACAACATCAATCTACTGGATCAGTAACAACATCATCCTACTGGATCAGTAACAACATCAACCTACTGGATCAGTAACAACATCAATCTACTGGATCAGTAACAACATCAACCTACTGGATCAGTAACAACATCAATCTACTGGATCAGTAACAACATCAACCTACTGGATCAGTAACAACATCATACTGGATCAGTAACAACATCATACTGGATCAGTAACAGCATCAACCTACTGGATCAGTAACAGCATCAACCTACTGGATCAGTAACAACATCAACCTACTGGATCAGTAACAACATCAACCTACTGGATCAGTAACAACATCAACCTACTGGATCAGTAACAACATCAACCTACTGTATTTGTAACAGCATCATACTGGATCTGTAACAACAACCTACTGGATCAGTAATAACATCAAAATACTGGATCTGTAACAAAATATTGGATCTGTAACACCAAAAACATACTGGATCAGTAACAACCTACTGGATCTGAAACAACAATAAAAACATACTGGATCAGTAACAACCTACTGGATCTGAAACAACAACAAAAACATACTGGATCAGCACCAACAACCTACTGGATCTGAAACAACAACAAAAACATACTGGATCAGCACCAACAACCTACTGGATCTGAAACAACAACAAAAACATACTGGATCAGCAACAACCTATTGGATCTGAAACAACAACAAAAACATACTGGATCAGCAACAAAAATATACTGGATCAGCAACAAAAACATACTGGATCAGCAACAACAACAAAAACATACTAGGGGGGATGGCGTGGACTAGTGGTTAAGTGACACAGCTCACAATCAGAAGATGCTGGGTTCGATCCCCATCACAGCACCAGCCATTACCTCGGGGAAGCAAACCCTTAGAAAATGCAGGAGGAAGCAGACACTTACAGAAAAATACACTGGGCCAACGGGCACAAAAAAAAACCACAGTGCAAAGCACACCGTCTTGGGGTTTAGAGAAATAAGGTGAACGCAAAAACAAACAAAAATACTGGCTCTGTAACAACAACACCCTATTGGATCTATAACAACATCATACTGGATCAGTAACAACATCATACTGGATCAGTAACAACATCATACTGGATCTGTAACAACATCATTAACATATTGGATATGTAACAACATATTGAATCTGTAACAACATATTGGATCTGTAACAATATATTGGATCTGTAACAACAGCAACATATCAGATCTGTAACAACAACACCCTATTGGATATGCAACAACATATTGGATCTGTAACAACATATAGAATCTGTAACAACAGCAACACCATATTGGCATACATGTAATTACGATTGTTTGGATATATGACATTAATTTCGGTCACCACGTTTCATAAGTTTGTTGCACTGTGTTTACTTCCTTACAACCAAGTAGATCCAACTTCATGACACATTTTTAAATAAGGGTTCACAGACTATAACGGTATGACCTTGTCAGTTCATGAATTCAAACAACTCACAGTGGTCTCGAGGTAAGGTGTTCGCCTCAGGTGCTGGAGCTCGCGAGTTCAAATCACGGTGGAGACCTGGATTTTTTCACGTGGATCATCAGGTAAAAATATCCCCTGATCTCTAGGTAGTGAGAACAGACACCCGTGTGCAGTGGCGTGCATGTTAAAAATCCCTTGGCAGTTGGAAATTGAAAAGAGTAGGCTTAAAGGTCGCTGCTCAGGCAAAATTTAAGCTAAATATCTACTCAAATTATTCTAGGGATTCTCGCCCGACAAAGAATATGTGGCAAATGGGTACTGTGTCGCTATAACATCAGGTCTTGGTTATGTGGTTAGCGGAGCAGCATAGATGGCGCCTTGCAGGTTGCAGGTCTACCTTGCTCTAATTTACACTTCCACCACCACCAGTCCCAAAAAGGCGATTGTATATTCCAAGGACAACCAACCTAACACTCGGTAATAGATACTGGGATAGGTCTGGCAAGTAATCAGCTGATTTTTTCCTGCCACAAATAAATGAAACAAAGGAGGTGACAGTTCTCCACGACGTCTAACGACACAAGTGGACTGAAGATGGATAGAAAGTTTGGTTTGTGAGCCATGCCAATAACTACTTAGCTACACTGCCCCACATTAATGAATTCAACCCTACGAGTTGCATCAAACTATAACACCAGACTGCAGAGCTTTGGGGTAGGAGGAGAACAATGAAAATGATGGATTATGGTGTCAAAGAAACACTAGAGAGAGAAACATTAATACAGCAACAACTCACACAAGAAAATTGTATCTCCCCACGTCATCAATCCAAAGATTAGAATAAAATAAAGTAATTTTACAGAGAATGGATGTCTTCACATCAGTAATAAAATGACAGACAACCACAGAGTTGTTACGCAATGTGTAAGAAAGGCCAGAGGTTGAACAGCTGATGAGTGAGAATGCACTAGATAATGACGCTACCATACAAACACAGTACCAGTTTCTACGAACATCGAACTATTTGGATGCACACTCTTCAATATTTGATAAAAGAAACTGAGCTGTGATGTTGATTTTCTATAACGCAATATACAAAGCCCACATCAGATAAAAAAAGATCAACTCACCAATGTTTCCAGGGCAGGAGAACATGATCTGGATGGCACAGGAGTAGCACTGTTTTCGAGGATTAATTTCTGGGATTCCTCATAAGGAAAAGTTTTATCGGCTGTTTCTGACAAATCTTTATGGGGTGTCAGACTATTTTCATCTGATGTGTTGTTAAGCTGAGATCCGGTATCACTGCTCGTAGCAAAAACCTTATCAGTGCGAATGTTCTGGTTGTGGCTGTTGTTCTTGCAGAAGCCATCCTCGACCTCACGATAATTAAAGGAACAGTTGGGCTGGAAAATGAAACACAATTATTTTTAAAACTTAAATATGGGGAGGAAGACTAACATCTGGT
Organism: Ariolimax columbianus; assembly: GCA_036924085.1. Lineage (NCBI taxonomy): Eukaryota > Metazoa > Mollusca > Gastropoda > Stylommatophora > Arionidae > Ariolimax > Ariolimax columbianus. Next base: position 31,661,633 of record JAVGWX010000010.1, on the reverse strand, counting down.
CAGGCAAAACATACTGATCAGACTTGTTAGTCAGGTTCAGGCAAAACATACTGATCAGACATGTTAGTCAGGGTCAGGCAAAACATACTGATCGGATAACGTTAGTCAGGGTCAGGCAAAACATACTGATCAGATGTGTTAGTCAGGTTCAGGCAAAACATACTGATCAGACATGTTAGGGTCAGGCAAAACATACTGATCGGATAACGTTAGTCAGGGTCAGGCAAAACATACTGATCGGATAATGTTAGTCAGGGTCAGGCAAAACATACTAATCAGACATGTTAGTCAGGGTCAGGCAAAACATACTGATCAGACATGTTAGTCAGGGTCAGGCAAAATATACTGATCAGACATGTTAGTCAGGGTCAGGCAAAACATACTGATCAGACATGTTAGTCAGGGTCAGGCAAAACATACTGATCGGACATGTTAGTCAGGGTCAGGCAAAACATACTGATCAGACATGTTAGTCAGGGTCAGGCAAAACATACTGGCCAAGAACCTCACCTCGATTTCCACGTAGTCCTCCCTGGAAACGGGTTGTTAACATAGTAAACAGGCTAACAGGTTGGGTATCATTAGTAGTATTCCTAGTAGTGAGCAGCAGCAGATGAAGCCAAGCATAGCACATAGCACAACAGCCTGGAGGACCTACGTCTACATTCAACAGCATGCCTTATGTCTCTATTCCCCAAGACAGGATGCGTTACAGTATGCTTTTATTTTGCTCCTGTCGACCCAGCATGACTTAGGCATGCATTTTATGTAAGGGTCTGCTTTCTTCTGCATTTTCTAAGGGTTTGCTTCCCTGGGGTAGCAGCTGGTTCTGTGTTGGAGAGCGAACCCAGCACCTTTGGATTGTGAGTCGAGCCCCTTAACCACTAGACCACACCATCCTCCCTTCTGTGCAGTACACTGCTGAGTTTACTACACTCAGTGCAGCACAATGTCAAGCTGGTAATAAGACACTGGAGGTCTACCATCTCAACCAACCCACAAGCCCGAGAGAGAGAGAGAAAGAGAGAGAGAGAGGGAGAAAGAGAGTTCTGCCTTCATCAGCTCCACAATGTTTCAGTTTTCCAATTGAGCGCAAGACACTCCCAGAGCTGTTCAATGCCAAGGTGGGTACTCAGCTCAGTGCAATCTCGAGTTTGGTACCCTCAGTGCAGTGCAGTGTTGAGTAGACATGCCCAGCACACTGCAATTCCAAGCTGGTACCAAGGCCCTGGCACATTTACCACTTCCACCAATCCGATACGGTTAACCTACACATACTACAACAAGTTAACATAAAAGTACTGCAGCGATATCATTATTATAAATGCAGTCTGAAGATTTAGTGAAAACATTTTCGACAAAGGCTTTCGCAGTAGCTCATTTTGTGGAAATCCATAAAAGAGCTCTTTCCACAAAGGTCGAGGCTCAGTAAGCATGTATTAGCTCCAGAATTGCCACAGTTATCCAAATAGGCATGTCATCTAAGGAACCTGGACTGGTTCCCTATGAAATAGTGTGAACTTAGACATGCATGACTTAATCTCCATGTGACAGATTTAGTTTTGCCAAACAAATCTTGTCTCAGTATTGACAGTTCTTAGTTTTGCTAGAATTACGACTGCAAGCGTAATTATATATTTTCTTTAAATTAGAGGTGGACTTTCCACAAGACCTGTCCACTCACGTCAGCAAATACCGCAAATGTGCGGATTAATATAGGCGCATGCTAACCGAAAGAAGAAAATGACGCCATTTTGAAATGGCTTTGGCAGAAAAAATAGTCCGGGTGTTATAATAACCACGGCAAACCAGGAGCCAGGACATTCAGAGAGAGACAGTCAGAGAGAAAAATGCTGGAAGAGTGAACGTCGCATTGACTGAGTTTCAAACAGTTTACAGAAGTAAGGTGTTACCAATTTTACTTGTGTGTCAAAGTAATTAGAATTTCATCAGTCATTGTAGATTTCTCAGAAGCAGCCTAGCTAGAAGAGAACAGGCCTTCTACCAGTTTTATATCGGCTACGAGAAAATTGCACCATTTTAACACGTGGCCAAACTGCACCATTTCAACACGTGGCCAACCTGCACCATTTTAACATGTGGCCGACCTTCACCATTTTTACGCGTGGCTGCCCTCACCAGTTTTTTAGTCATCGCAGAACCATCGTAGATTTCACAGCAGTAGCCTAGTCTTTCTACATCCATCACGCAGATCGACAGTCCTGGTTAAGGAACAGAGCCAAGGATGTTTACCCGGGTTTAAGCTTCGAATTTACCATCAGTGTCATAACACCATAATTCGGATCCCCGTTACAGCAGGCCAAGTGCGAAAAGTAGACTGATAACAATAATTTAAGGTTTAGCGGTAGTTAGTTTTAAGTCATAGATAACCTTTAGCGTGTAGGAAGTTGTGTATGATAGAAGAGTGGAAGAGAAGTTGTGTATGATAGAAGAGTGGAAGAGAAGTTGTGTATGATAGAAGAGTGGAAAAGAAGTTGTGTATGATAGAAGAGTGGAAGAGAAGTTGTGTATGATAGAAGAGTGGAAGAGAAGTTGTGTATGATAGAAGAGTGGAAGAGAAGTTGTGTATGATAGAAGAGTGGAAGAGAAGTTGTGTATGATAGAAGAGAAGTTGTGTATGATAGAAGAGTGGAAGAGAAGTTGTGTATGATAGAAGAGAAGTTGTGTATGATAGAAGAGTGGAAGAGAAGTTGTGTATGATAGAAGAGTGGAAGAGAAGTTGTGTATGATAGAAGAGAAGTTGTGTATGATAGAAGAGTGGAAGAGAAGTTGTGTATGATAGAAGAGAAGTTGTGTATGATAGAAGAGTGGAAGAGAAGTTGTGTATGATAGAAGAGAAGTTGTGTATGATAGAAGAGTGGAAGAGAAGTTGTGTATGATAGAAGAGTGGAAGAGAAATTGTGTATGATAGAAGAGAAGTTGTGTATGATAGAAAAGTGGAAGAGAAGTTGTGTATGATAGAAGAGAAGTTGTGTATGATAGAAGAGTGGAAGAGAAGTTGTGTATGATAGAAGAGTGGAAGAGAAGTTGTGTATGATAGAAGAGAAGTTGTGTATGATAGAAGAGTGGAAGAGAAGTTGTGTATGATAGAAGAGTGGAAGAGAAGTTGTGTATGATAGAAGAGAAGTTGTGTATGATAGAAGAGTGGAAGAGAAGTTGTGTATGATAGAAGAGTGGAAGAGAAGTTGTGTATGATAGAAGAGAAGTTGTGTATGATAGAAGAGAAGTTGTGTATGATAGAAGAGAAATTGTGTATGATAGAAGAGTGGAAGAGAAGTTGTGTGTGATAGAAGAGTGGAAGAGAAGTTGTGTGTGATAGAAGAGTGGAAGAGAAGTTGTGTATGATAGAAGAGAAGTTGTGTATGATAGAAGAGTGGAAGAGAAGTTGTGTATGATAGAAGAGAAGTTGTGTATGATAGAAAAGAAGTTGTGTATGATAGAAGAGAAGTTGTGTATGATAGAAGAGAAGTTGTGTATGATAGAAGAGTGGAAGAGAAGTTGTGTATGATAGAAGAGTGGAAGAGAAGTTGTGTATGATAGAAGAGAAGTTGTGTATGATAGAAGAGAAGTTGTGTATGATAGAAGAGTGGGAGAGAAGTTGTGTATGATAGAAGAGAAGTTGTGTATGATAGAAAAGAAGTTGTGTATGATAGAAGAGTGCAAGAGAAGTTGTGTATGCTAGAAGAGAAGTTGTGTATGATAGAAGAGAAGTTGTGTATGATAGAAGAGAAGTTGTGTATGATAGAAGAGAAGTTGTGTATGATAGAAGAGAAGTTGTGTATGATAGAAGAGAAGTTGTGTATGATAGAAGAGAAGTTGTGTATGATAGAAGAGAAGTTGTGTATGATAGAAGAGAAGTTGTGTATGATAGAAGAGTGGAAGAGAAGTTGTGTATGATAGAAGAGTGGAAGAGAAGTTGTGTATGATAGAAGAGTGGAAGAGAAGTTGTGTATGATAGAAGAGTGGAAGAGAAGTTGTGTATGATAGAAGAGAAGTTGTGTATGATAGAAGAGTGGAAGAGAAGTTGTGTATGATAGAAGAGAAGTTGTGTATGATAGAAGAGTGGAAGAGAAGTTGTGTATGATAGAAGAGTGGAAGAGAAGTTGTGTATGATAGAAGAGAAGTTGTGTATGATAGAAGAGTGGAAGAGAAGTTGTGTATGATAGAAGAGAAGTTGTGTATGATAGAAGAGTGGAAGAGAAGTTGTGTATGATAGAGGAGAAGTTGTGTATGATAGAAGAGTGGAAGAGAAGTTGTGTATGATAGAAGAGTGGAAGAGAAGTTGTGTATGATAGAAGAGAAGTTGTGTATGATAGAAGAGTGGAAGAGAAGTTGTGTATGATAGAAGAGAAGTTGTGTATGATAGAAGAGTGGAAGAGAAGTTGTGTATGATAGAAGAGTGGAAGAGAAGTTGTGTATGATAGAAGAGTGGAAGAGAAGTTGTGTGTGATAGAAGAGTGGAAGAGAAGTTGTGTATGATAGAAGAGTGGAAGAGAAGTTGTGTATGATAGAAGGGTGCAAGAGAAGTTGTGTATGATGGAAGAGTGGAAGAGAAGTTGTGTGTGATAGAAGAGTGGAAGAGAAGTTGTGTATGATAGAAGAGTGGAAGAGAAGTTGTGTATGATAGAAGAGAAGTTGTGTATGATAGAAGAGTGGAAGAGAAGTTGTGTATGATAGAAGAGAAGTTGTGTATGATAGAAGAGTGGAAGAGAAGTTGTGTATGATAGAAGAGAAGTTGTGTATGATAGAAGAGTGGAAGAGAAGTTGTGTATGATAGAAGAGAAGTTGTGTATGATAGAAGATTGAGAGAAGTTGTGTATGATAGAAGAGAAGTTGTGTATGATAGAAGAGTGGAAGAGAAGTTGTGTGTGATAGAAGAGTGGAAGAGAAGTTGTGTATGATAGAAGAGTGGAAGAGAAGTTGTGTATGATAGAAGAGTGCAAGAGAAGTTGTGTATGATAGAAGAGTGGAAGAGAAGTTGTGTGTGATAGAAGAGTGGAAGAGACGTTGTGTATGATAGAAGAGTGGAAGAGAAGTTGTGTATGATAGAAGAGAAGTTGTGTATGATAGAAGAGTGGAAGAGAAGTTGTGTATGATAGAAGAGAAGTTATGTATGATAGAAGAGTGGAAGAGAAGTTGTGTATGATAGAAGAGTGGAAGAGAAGTGGTGTATGATAGAAGAGAAGTTGTGTATGATAGAAGAGTGGAAGAGAAGTTGTGTATGATAGAAGAGAAGTTGTGTATGATAGAAGAGTGGAAGAGAAGTTGTGTATGATAGAAGAGAAGTTGTGTATGATAGAAGAGTGGAAGAGAAGTTGTGTATGATAGAAGAGAAGTTGTGTATGATAGAAGAGTGGAAGAGAAGTTGTGTATGATAGAAGAGTGGAAGAGAAGTTGTGTATGATAGAAGAGAAGTTGTGTATGATAGACGAGTGGAAGAGAAGTTGTGTATGATAGAAGAGTGGAAGAGAAGTTGTGTATGATAGAAGAGAAGTTGTGTATGATAGAAGAGTGGAAGAGAAGTTGTGTATGATAGAAGAGTGGAAGAGAAGTTGTGTATGATAGAAGAGAAGTTGTGTATGATAGAAGAGAAGTTGTGTATGATAGAAGAGTGGAAGAGAAGTTGTGTGTGATAGAAGAGTAGAAGAGAAGTTGTGTGTGATAGAAGAGTGGAAGAGAAGTTGTGTATGATAGAAGAGAAGTTGTGTATGATAGAAGAGTGGAAGAGAAGTTGTGTATGATAGAAGAGAAGTTGTGTATGATAGAAGAGAAGTTGTGTATGATAGAAGTGGAAGAGAAGTTGTGTATGATAGAAGAGAAGTTGTGTATGATAGAAGAGAAGTTGTGTATGATAGAAGAGTGGAAGAGAAGTTGTGTATGATAGAAGAGTGGGAGAGAAGTTGTGTATGATAGAAGAGAAGTTGTGTATGATAGAAGAGAAGTTGTGTATGATAGAAGAGTGCAAGAGAAGTTGTGTATGATAGAAGAGAAGTTGTGTATGATAGAAGAGAAGTTATGTATGATAGAAGAGAAGTTGTGTATGATAGAAGAGAAGTTGTGTATGATAGAAGAGAAGTTGTGTATGATAGAAGAGAAGTTGTGTATGATAGAAGAGAAGTTGTGTATGATAGAAGAGAAGTTGTGTATGATAGAAGAGAAGTTGTGTATGATAGAAGAGTGGAAGAGAAGTTGTGTATGATAGAAGAGTGGAAGAGAAGTTGTGTATGATAGAAGAGAAGTTGTGTATGATTGAAGAGAAGTTGTGTATGATAGAAGAGTGGAAGAGAAGTTGTGTATGAGAGAAGAGAAGTTGTGTATGATAGAAGAGTGGAAGAGAAGTTGTGTATGATAGAAGAGTGGAAGAGAAGTTGTAACATGTAGAAATAAAGAATTTGTTTTTATTGTTTTGAAATAGTGTCCTTACTTTATTGAAGTGAGTGTTAGTTGAAGTCAGAGATTTAAGACTGCAAAAGTGGAGAGTCAAGGTGAGTTTTCAATGAGCCGGGAGAGCAGAACCTCGTTCTGTCTGCTACATCTATACTGAAATCTGACTTAGAGATGTTCAGCCATAATCCCTCAGATGGCGCCAGGCACCACTGCTTATCAGACAAGCATATGAACCAAATATCTGAACCTGTGGTTCCTCTCGAACTGAGCAGAATTACTGCAGCATTCAATTTATCCTTTTACATACTTTTTATTCAGTCCATTTTTGTTGATACGTGATGCTGGAATCTTGATATTGGGATGCAATTTCTTCTCTTGAGTTTAATATGATGCGTTGGTTATAGTAAGCTTGAGCTATAACATTTCATTTATATTGTACCATCTTTCCATTTTCCTTACAGGAACCGGAACATTCCTACCTCCTCTGTTGCACCAGGCTGGAGTAAGCCCATGTTATTGTAGGATTTCTTTTATATAATCCATCATTGTGTTTTATGGTCTTCCTCATGCCCTATAACCAAATTGTTATACCTACTGATATAGGTGCACAGTAGTGTGAGCAAGTTCCAAGCTCCTGAGAGAACTGCATCATATATATATATATTAATCAATGACATATTATGGTCTGTTTTGTCATTATTACAGAACAATTACTAGCTTTACTAAATTACCAAAGTAGTTGTTATTTTCGCCTTTGTAAAAGCAATGTAGGTAAGATAAATACATTTATATTCTTTCTCATTTGCATTCACCTTTTCTTCTAATGTCATGTGCATTGTACAGTGATTTGCGTGTAATGGACCAGTGCATGTAGCTTCAACGCACATTTTTTAAATGACGTTTTTTCCACATAAAGGTATGACTTTGTTGTTTATTTAGAAATCGAATCCAGCATGTTTGGGCTGTAAGCTGTGCCATTCACCTCTTAGCAACATTGGCACTTGGATAAATAAATATGGAAAATGTTGTTATAGTATTCAGTGAAGAGCAATATTGTTGTACAAGGACTTACATTAGTATTCTGGATGCCTGCAGAGAAGGCATTTCTGTATTTGGTTTTCTTCTCAGTCCCTGGAGAAGTCTGGGGCCGTTCTTGACTCTAGAATATGGAAATAGTAAGCATCTTTGAAAGGCAAGAAACGGATGGGTTAAAGATATTATCCAGGAAAAATAATCAGATGGAGACAAACACATGAGATAAGATATTAAAAGACACAAAAACTTACACACTTCTTCCCCTTTGCTTGTGTTTCTCTCCAAGCTTTTTTGCTGAGCATAAAATATGAGGATTTCCATGAATGGTCAACTGTCCATTCAGACTCATGGTGAGAAGGGTAAATTCTTCAATCAGATGCATCATGAATTTGTACTAGAATGTTGTGCTGTCCATTCAGACTCATGGTGAGAAGGGTAAATTCTTCAATCAGATGCATCATGAATTTGTACTAGAATGTTGTGCTGTCCATTCAGACTCATGGTGAGAAGGGTAAATTCTTCAATCAGATGCATCATGAATTTGTACTAGAATGTTGTGCTGTCCATTCAGACTCATGGTGAGAAGGGTAAATTCTTCAATCAGATGCATCATGAATTTGTACTAGAATGTTGTGCTGTCCATTCAGACTCATGGTGAGAAGGGTAAATTCTTCAATCAGATGCATCATGAATTTGTACTAGAATGTTGTGCTGTCCATTCAGACTCATGGTGAGAAGGGTAAATTCTTCAATCAGATGCATCATGAATTTGTACTAGAATGTTGTGCTGTCCATTCAGACTCATGGTGAGAAGGGTAAATTCTTCAATCAGATGCATCATGAATTTGTACTAGAATGTTGTGCTGTCCATTCAGACTCATGGTGAGAAGGGTAAATTCTTCAATCAGATGCATCATGAATTTGTACTAGAATGTTGTGCTGTCCATTCAGACTCATGGTGAGAAGGGTAAATTCTTCAATCAGATGCATCATGAATTTGTACTAGAATGTTGTGCTGTCCATTCAGACTCATGGTGAGAAGGGTAAATTCTTCAATCAGATGCATCATGAATTTGTACTAGAATGTTGTGCTGTCCATTCAGACTCATGGTGAGAAGGGTAAATTCTTCAATCAGATGCATCATGAATTTGTACTAGAATGTTGTGCTGTCCATTCAGACTCATGGTGAGAAGGGTAAATTCTTCAATCAGATGCATCATGAATTTGTACTAGAATGTTGTGCTGTCCATTCAGACTCATGGTGAGAAGGGTAAATTCTTCAATCAGATGCATCATGAATTTGTACTAGAATGTTGTGCTGTCCATTCAGACTCATGGTGAGAAGGGTAAATTCTTCAATCAGATGCATCATGAATTTGTACTAGAATGTTGTGCTGTCCATTCAGACTCATGGTGAGAAGGGTAAATTCTTCAATCAGATGCATCATGAATTTGTACTAGAATGTTGTGCTGTCCATTCAGACTCATGGTGAGAAGGGTAAATTCTTCAATCAGATGCATCATGAATTTGTACTAGAATGTTGTGCTGTCCATTCAGACTCATGGTGAGAAGGGTAAATTCTTCAATCAGATGCATCATGAATTTGTACTAGAATGTTGTGCTGTCCATTCAGACTCATGGTGAGAAGGGTAAATTCTTCAATCAGATGCATCATGAATTTGTACTAGAATGTTGTGCTGTCCATTCAGACTCATGGTGAGAAGGGTAAATTCTTCAATCAGATGCATCATGAATTTGTACTAGAATGTTGTGCTGTCCATTCAGACTCATGGTGAGAAGGGTAAATTCTTCAATCAGATGCATCATGAATTTGTACTAGAATGTTGTGCTGTCCATTCAGACTCATGGTGAGAAGGGTAAATTCTTCAATCAGATGCATCATGAATTTGTACTAGAATGTTGTGCTGTCCATTCAGACTCATGGTGAGAAGGGTAAATTCTTCAATCAGATGCATCATGAATTTGTACTAGAATGTTGTGCTGTCCATTCAGACTCATGGTGAGAAGGGTAAATTCTTCAATCAGATGCATCATGAATTTGTACTAGAATGTTGTGCTGTCCATTCAGACTCATGGTGAGAAGGGTAAATTCTTCAATCAGATGCATCATGAATTTGTACTAGAATGTTGTGCTGTCCATTCAGACTCATGGTGAGAAGGGTAAATTCTTCAATCAGATGCATCATGAATTTGTACTAGAATGTTGTGCTGTCCATTCAGACTCATGGTGAGAAGGGTAAATTCTTCAATCAGATGCATCATGAATTTGTACTAGAATGTTGTGCTGTCCATTCAGACTCATGGTGAGAAGGGTAAATTCTTCAATCAGATGCATCATGAATTTGTACTAGAATGTTGTGCTGTCCATTCAGACTCATGGTGAGAAGGGTAAATTCTTCAATCAGATGCATCATGAATTTGTACTAGAATGTTGTGCTGTCCATTCAGACTCATGGTGAGAAGGGTAAATTCTTCAATCAGATGCATCATGAATTTGTACTAGAATGTTGTGCTGTCCATTCAGACTCATGGTGAGAAGGGTAAATTCTTCAATCAGATGCATCATGAATTTGTACTAGAATGTTGTGCTGTCCATTCAGACTCATGGTGAGAAGGGTAAATTCTTCAATCAGATGCATCATGAATTTGTACTAGAATGTTGTGCTGTCCATTCAGACTCATGGTGAGAAGGGTAAATTCTTCAATCAGATGCATCATGAATTTGTACTAGAATGTTGTGCTGTCCATTCAGACTCATGGTGAGAAGGGTAAATTCTTCAATCAGATGCATCATGAATTTGTACTAGAATGTTGTGCTGTCCATTCAGACTCATGGTGAGAAGGGTAAATTCTTCAATCAGATGCATCATGAATTTGTACTAGAATGTTGTGCTGTCCATTCAGACTCATGGTGAGAAGGGTAAATTCTTCAATCAGATGCATCATGAATTTGTACTAGAATGTTGTGCTGTCCATTCAGACTCATGGTGAGAAGGGTAAATTCTTCAATCAGATGCATCATGAATTTGTACTAGAATGTTGTGCTGTCCATTCAGACTCATGGTGAGAAGGGTAAATTCTTCAATCAGATGCATCATGAATTTGTACTAGAATGTTGTGCTGTCCATTCAGACTCATGGTGAGAAGGGTAAATTCTTCAATCAGATGCATCATGAATTTGTACTAGAATGTTGTGCTGTCCATTCAGACTCATATTGAGGTCAGGACGGCATGAGCTAGTGGTTAAACACAAATTACAGCACCGGCCGTTACCCCGGGGAAACAAACCATTAGAAAATGAAGAAGGAAGTAGACCCTTACATAAAATGCATGCCAAAGTCGGATGCACTGGGCGACAGGCGCAAAATAAAAATATAGTGGCTCAGGGAATAGACAAATAAAAGTGTTTTTTTTAATGTATTAATACAATCGCGCACATATGAACATGTATAATACTTGGACCAATGAGTATGCGCACTCAATCATGAACATGTATAATACTTGGACCAATGAGTATGCGCACTCAATCATGAACATATATATCAAGACACACATATACATATATACATTTTTTTTAATCCATATATGTACATACAGACACATATAAAAATAAACTGAAATGGATTCATAAACATAATAATAGTTCTTCTTCTACATTCGTTTTCAATCTCTCGCTACTAAGCTCTGAACAAAACTTTGCAAGTAGCAGGATGTAGTCCAGAGAACAGAATGCGTTGTGTCACTAGTTTACAGCTTGACTGCGATATTTGCACCTTTCCATCCGACACATTCGTCTTCAGCAGGATAATAATAGTAAGAGAGAGAGATAAAGAAAAAAGAGGTGGAAGAGAAAAGGAGGAATGATATAGAGAAAGAGATGAAAGTGTAGGCTAAATGGGTATAGGTTGGGGCTGGTTGGCCCCACTCACTACAAACTATAAGATAAGAACAAGAAACAAAATCTACCCCTCCCCCTCCTGCTGCTGTTGTTATTGTTGTTGTTGTTGAATGTCCACAATGAGTAAAAGTAAAGTATCCCATAGCATTACTGCCGTAGGGGTGTGAGGTGTTAGCGATCTCACATTTCAAAGGCTCGGCTATATGAGGGCGGTAGCCATCTCCTCTCTCTCGCCGCTTTTACTTCCCGGACTGAACCGGTAACAATTTAAGGCTGGGTCGACCAAGGAGCCATTGCGGTCTGATAAAAACACTACCGCCTCAACTGGGGAATGAACCCAGGACCACTCAGATGCGAAGCCAGCGCGCTAACCACTGCGCTACGCGGCTCCCTATGAGTATGATTACTCATTTGTGTGCCCTGAAAAGGGCATTAGGTGGTGGGTTGCAGTAGTTTTCCTCACATGACAGGTGTGCTGATGTTGGTTGGCCGGGGTAGAAAAGCAGCTAGGTCAAGTCAGACTAAGGATGGTTGAGCATATGGCTGGATATCCTTTCCTATAGACATCTGATTAGCAGCAAACATGGCTTAAGATCTATTTTTCTGTTACGTATTGAGTACCACTAGGGCCATGCATTTGACTTAAATTCACATTAGTCGACGACTTAACCTGTATCCATAGAAACGTGATGTGGTTACCATTTGGATTAAATTAGTTTGCAGAAAAATGCCAAAACATATCACTCACACGTTCAGAGCAGCAGTGAGATGTGATGCCCCTATGACCTCTTAGGGTTACGAGCAAGATGAGACAAGACAGAAGCTACCAGAAGCCACAAAGAAAAAGAACAAAAGACATGTATATCTCATGGTGGAAGAGAAGCAACTAAGCGAAGACAGACTATGGGAGATCGGGCAGGGTGTCAATTACCACGTTCTTTTGAAACTGTAAGCTACAGGAAAAGGGAATGAAGACCTTTACACATCCCATAGTTGAAGGGGAGCGACTAAGTCAAGTCAGACTATGGAAGGTCGGGCATGGCGCCAGCTACAACGTCCTTTAGAAACTGTAAGTCTCAAGAAAAGGGAATGAAGACCTCTACACCCCATAGTTAAACTTAAACTTAACATCTTTATACTGGTTTAGAAGACTCTGCAGAATCTGTATACAACCAGTTTCATTTACATTTCCTTGCTCTAAAATCTATGCGCAACCAATCTATTCTTAGATGCATTAATTGTCCCTGCCTCCACTACTTCCTGTGGCAATGCATTCCAAGCATTTACCACTCACTGACTAAAAATAGATTTCCTAATATCTAATTTGGACCTCTCTTTATTTAATTTGTAGCTATGCCCTCTTGTTCTTGTAGGTGGTTGTATTTTGAAAAACTTGTTATAGTCTAATTTATTCGATCCTTTGATTATCTTATAAACCTGTATTAAGTCACCTCAAATTCTTCTCTTTTCTAGACACTGTAGGCCTGTTTTTCTTAGTTTTTCTTCATAACTGTAATTCTGGAATCCCATTATCAGCTTTGTCGCTCTTTATTGTATCCTTTCCAGCATGTTTTTATCCTCTCTATGATAATGGTTCCATGCTTGTACACAGTACTCCAATCTAGATCTAACTAATGCTTTATACAGTTTGACTATCACTTTATTGCTCCTATCTTTAGTATTTCTTTTTATCATACCTAACATTGCATTTGCCTTATTCACTGCTACCTAGACTTGCTCATTCATTTTTCATGTATGCTCTATTATAACCCCTAGGTCCCTTTCCTTATATATCATTGTACTATTTTTCTCGCCCATTCTGTAATTATGTTCCATATTGGATCTACCCATATTGGATGAATGTACATTTATCTATATTAAACTCCACTTGCCATCTCACAGACCAGCCTTGAATTTTTTCTAAATCCGATCTCAATATATCCACCACTGCTATAGATGAGTCACTACTGCATAGTATTATGTCTTCAGTAAATTTTGCAATCATGGATCTGACATCAATGTTCAAATCATTTATATATATCAAGATCAAAATTGGTCCAAAACTGAGCCCTGTGGCACACCACTTTTCACTTCACACCCCTCAGAGTACTCCTTATATATATACCGACTCTCTGTCTTCTGCCCATTAACCAATTTTCAATCCATTTGGCAACTTCCCCACCTATTCCATGTGATTTTAACTTTCGAAATAATCTTTGATGAGATACTCTATCAAAGGTCTTTGCAAAATCTTGATAAATAACATCCACTGGCTCCCCTTTATCTATCATTTTAGTAACCTCCCCCATTAATTCTAAAAGATTTGTTAAGCACGATCTCCCACTAGTAAATCCATGCTGACTATTTCTGATTAGATTAAACTTGTCTAAATGCATTACAATATTTTCTTTGATTATTGACTTTACAGACTATGCTTGTTAAACTCACCAGTCTATAATTTGCTGGATCTTTTTTTTTTACCCTATTTTTAATTAGGGGATCACTCTTGCATCTTTCCAATCCCCTGGAACAATCCCTTTTGCAAGTAATTGAGAACATTATATAGCCAATAGTTTTGTTAGTTGGTCTCTAATTTCAAACAGCAATTTTGGATGAATACCATCTTGATCTAGACATTTATCAACCTTTAACCTCTCCAATTTTGTAAAAACCATTTCCTCTGTAATACAGATTGATCTCAATCTCGCTGTATCCATGTCTCTTTGAAAAATATCTATAGGCTCTGGGATCTTGGAGCAGTCTTTTTTTGTGTAGACTGTGCCAAAGTACTGATTGAGTAGAACTGCCTTCTTATTCTCACTTATTATTTTTCTTGTGCTATCTATGAGCGGGCCTACTTTGTCTTTCATTCTTTGTTTATTTCTAACATAAGAAAAGAAGCTTTTACTATCAGTCATGATCCCCTGAGCAAGTTTTTTTTCTAAGTCTATTTTTACTGCTTTATTCACTTTCTGGGCTATATTTTGCTTGTCCTATTATTTTAAATATGTTTCTTTTGATTTACCAGTTTCTATATATTTTTGTTATGCTTTATTTTAAGCTCTTCTACATTTAACTACAAATCAAATCCACTTTTTACGCTTGGTGTTTACCTCCCTACATGGAACACATTCTTTTAACTTTTCTAGAACTGTTTTGAAACTCTCCTACTCATGTTCAACATCTGTTCCTCCAACAATATCTTTACAGATTATGTGGCTCGCTGCCTCTTTCATCTTCTTAACATCTGCCTTAGAGTAGTCATATGTTCGCATGTGTATGTTTACTTCTTTCCCTGTGTAACAGTTCCAGCCTGAGCATGAGCGTTAAGGGCAGGGGTGATGTGGTCGGCGACTCTGAGAACAAAGGTACCTGAATGCGTGCCAAGGTCACTCTCTGTCTGGACACTATGCCAAGGTCACTCACTGTCTCAACAAATGAAATCGGAGTTGGGGAAAGAATGTGTACAGGTAGGAACTGACCACTGGCATTCCGATTTGGGTAATGGGGGATGAGTGACAGACGGGAGGGCAGAAGAGCTTGCTGCGATAGATAAGTGACAGGTGTTCAGAGTAATTTGTTCCAAGAACGACTGAATAAAGCCATCCCCCAGAGATCCATTGGATAGCGCTGATACTGCTTGAGAGTATAAAATACTAGACAAAGTTTAGCTCAAGCAGGCTGGCCATGGAGAGGGAACGAGAGAGAGAATGTAGATAGGAGTCTGTTTAGCTCACCGACTTAGTAGAAGAGTGATTGATAGACTGTTGTATGAATGTTAGAGATAGAACAGGATCGCTCAAACAGCATACGCCATTGAGTCGGGGCCAGCCGCTCAAATAGGTGTGTGTTGGGCATTTTGTATCTAAAGGTAATCTGAACGTGTGCTGTACGCAGGACACCTTGTGAATGAGGTATGTCCTGACCAGTTAAGCGAGTGTGTAGATCGACTAGGTGAGATCTAGATGTGGATGTGCGTGTGTAGACACCAAGGGAACGATGTATGTTTCAGAGCGTGTGTATACGCAGATCGACTGAGTTGAGAGATGATATGTGAGTATTACGTAGAATATATTGAATGCATTATGTCCAGATCGCCTCCCTGAGGGGATTTGAAGAAGGAAGAGTTTTTGAGAGTGTGTTGAGAATGCAGATAAGGGGAGGGGTGTGTGATGTGTGTACGGCAATAGAATTGGGTTTTGATAGTTGGGAATTCCATCAATAGCTAATGCTTAAAATTTCCGCTTTAGTTTAATATTTATATTAACATATATATACTTATAATAATTTAGTTCAGATGATATTTCTTGTATTGTGTTGTAATTTCATTGCACTCACTTTAATAGTGTTGCAAAATTATGATATAATAAATATGCCATCTGCTGTGTGCTATATTATTTGCTGTGTGTGGTCATGAATGTTGTAGTTGAGTGTGGTAACATTTTAGTTAGAATACCCTAGTGCAAACAGTGGGTTCTGCTACACCTGCTATAAGATCCCAACGGATGATCTGATGGTCACTTGAGCCAAACAGTTCCCTAACGGTAACGTTTACAATAATATTTTCCTCTGTAGTAAATACTAGGTTTAGTCTGTTTCTGCCTCTGGTAGTTTCTTCTACATGCTGAATACAAAAAAAATTGTCAGTTATACACTTCACAAACGGTTTTTGACTCTACAAGTGATTCTGCCATATCCAATATATTTCTGGAAAGTTGAAATCCCCCATTAATAATAATTTCCATGCACTTGCCTTTTCTATGCTACTAATCAGCTTCTCATCTTCCTCTTATTGACTTAATGGACATCTGTAGCATACTTCAACTACTCTTTTTCACTCGCACTTTCTATTTCTCCCCAGACAATTTAATTTTCCATGGCAGATGATAGATCATTTTTGATCGCTATATTAACTGAAACAACTTGTCGTTGCGCATATCAATTTGTGGTTATTGAAACAACTTGTGGCAGCTGAAACAACTTGTGGCAGCTGAAACAACTTGTGGCTACTGAAACAACTTGTGGCTACTGAAACAACTTGTGGCTGCTGAAACTTGTGGCTACTAAAACAACATGCCTTTTCTATGCTACTAATCAACTCCTCATCATCCTCTGTTTGACTTGATTGACATCTGTAGCATACTACTAACACTGTCTCCCCTCCCCCTTCCTCCCACTTTATATTTCTCCTCATACACTTTCATTTTTGTTACCAGATGATAAATCATCTTTGATAAGTATATTAACTGAACTTGTACAGTATGATAAAATGCCCTTAGCCTTGTCTCCAACTATCCTATCTTTTCCTTAACATTGTGTATCCATTTCAAGTTCACTATCTGCAATGTCCTCATATGCCCATGAAGTAGATCAACAAGTCAAGTCAGTAAACAGAAAATTACTGCCAAGTTTACCTTTAGAACACCCGTAGAATACACCATGAGTGTGTTGGAGCGTGGCGTGTATATCAAAGGCTGTGACTTCTCTGTGTCATTTTTGAGAGCTTCCTTTTGAGTGATGGTCACTAGCTCGTTTGGCTCAATGGAATGAATGGTATGTCTGATGTGATAAATAAAAATATTTTGTTATTTCCAAGTTCCTACAAAACATGGTTTGGGTATGTGAGAAACAGCAGTTAGCATGAATATCAATGATGCTGAAAAACAAAAAAAGGAAACGGCAGGTTGTACATAAATAGGGTAAAAAAAGTAGTAATAAAATTTTGTTTTAATAATATTTTATTTGTACCTGCATTTTATCTCTATAACTATATCCTTTCATTCTGACCAATCAAAGCTTATTTCTATTTTACTTGTACTATTTCTTCCTTTCATGACTTCTTTATCTCCTTGTTCCTTACCCGCTATGCCAACATGTGCTAGTATCCACATAATGGTGGCATTGCAAACGTTTTTGGAGCAGGTATGTTTTTATTTATCCCACTATTTCAGGCCTTTGGCCGCCTCCATTTGTTCTCTTGTGTGATTGGACTGATGATGGTGAGTTTGAGTTTATTGAATTTTGGTGGTGGGTGTTTTTTTAAATTCTTTCTTCTTTTTCGTTCTCAAACTCCCGCTACCAAGACCTGAAAATGGTTTTGCAAGTAGCAGGATGTAGCTCAAAGTACAGAATGTGTTGTGTCATTGTTTACAGTTTGACTGCGATATTTGCACCTTTCAGTCCGACATCTCAGACTACAGCAGACATTTTTCAGGTACTAGGTTAGTCTTCCCTCTTAGATCCCTTCTCCTTAGCCAGTCTGCCCTGTTGCAGCATGTTATTCAGGATCACCACACAGAGAATGATCTTGGCAACTCTGTGTTGCTGGCCCTGATGCTAGCAGACAGCTTTAGGTGCTGACTCCTACAGCTCATGCACTGCTCAGCATCTTAATCACATTATTCTTTCTAGTTCCGTTATGAAGATTGTTGTGTTGTACGAAGATATATTGTTGTTGGTCAAGGCACATCATCAGTAAATAACCTAACAAATTAACAAGACATGCACAGAATTGAAACCCACAAGTGAAAGATGGGGTGGTTCAAAAATACCTTTACAAACATCACAGTGTCAACTTTGCACATCATGTTTTTGTCCAGTTCAGACATATCATTGTGTACAGATATCACTGTGTCCACTTTATACACATCACTGTGTACAGATATCACTGTGTACACTTTATACCCATCATGGGGACAGATATCACGGCCCTCTTTATACACATCACTGTGTACATATATCACTGTGTCCACTTTATACACGTCATTGTGTACATTTTACAGGTGTGGCTATTTCCACTTCACACACATCACTGTGTCCATTTTACAGGTATGACGATGTCAATTTTACACACATCATACCGTCCACTTTATACACGTCACACCCAGTTTACACACACGCACATTCGTCCGTCCGTCCGCCCAAAGCCCCATGCACATCTACCCCACCTTGATCAAGTCAGGTTTGCACTGACAATCTACCTCAAATTACCGAAAGGAAACAAAATGGTCTTCTTACGTGTTTCCTTCAGTTTTGATGGGCCTCCACATGCCAATATCCCTGGCAAAGCACAGACCTTGGAGGTCCACGTAGGTGTAGTGGGCATCACCAACTCTGAGTTTGCTCTCAACGGCCCCATTCGACACTGAAAGGAATACAAGTCATGGCACAAAATAGAAAATAGTCTATTTTTGTTATTTATCTAATTTCTTCTTCTGTCCTGATTAACATTCTCTTGCAGTTGGTTTGCTTTTACTTTTTTGTATATCCTGAGGTGTACTGAAGTAAGCATATATTCGTCCTCCTGGCTGTTGTGTAATACACAGTATTTCACATGCAGTAAGTGCCCAAAGAAATGGTTTTGAAGATATTAAACACAAACTGACATGTGCCCTTGATGGCATTGCCAGATTCCAGGTAGCTTCAAAAAGTTCCAGGAACTAGTGGATTGTTTAGAAATAAGTTGCAATAGAATTATCTACACTACACTTCCTTTAAAGTAGTTTCCTCGGTAGCTGAACACTTTTGCCAATGTGCATACAGTTGCTGAAAACATTCATGGAACTCTTTCTTAGACACATCTCTCAATGCGGTCTTGTCGCATTGGTGATAATGTCCTGAGAATCCTTGAATCGCTGTTCTTTCAATGCCAATTTCAGTCGAGGGAACAAGAAAAAATCAGCCAGTGCCAGGTCGGGAGAATATCACATTGTGCTTTGCGAGGTACTGCTTCACCAGTAGGAATTTATGTGCTGGCACATTGCCATGCAGCATAATTCAACTGTTTATTCTCTATTTTTCTGGTCGTTTTCTTCTGATTGCCTCTCTTAGACGACAGAGGATATCAAAGTACATTTCCTTGTTAACCCTTCGGCCTTCAGGAATGAAATCATGGTAGACAATACCCTTGGAATAAAAAAAGACTTCCAACATAACTCTTCCTTTGCTCTTGTCCAAACGAAATTTATGTGTCTGGGGATACGTGGGAGATTTCCATTCAGAGCACTGACGTTTTATCAGAGGATCGTACAAAAAACACCAGGTCTCATCTCCTGTGATTATGTTGTTGAGAAAATTGCTATTTTGATCCGCCATTGTGATTAGGTCTCCTCCTAGGGTCAATCTCGTTTCTTTCTGTTCAGGAGATAACATTTTGGGAACCATGTGTTGATAAACACGGTGCATGTGCAGTTCATTGTGGAGGATACTGTGGCAACTTCCAACTGATATTTCAACTTCTGAGACTATTTTCTCAACGCTGTCTTCTGTCAGAATACGCTCAATGTTTTTATTGTTGATCAAGGTTGACAGTCGTCCACTACATGCTTCATCATCGACACTAACACGACCTTCACAGAAACGCTTGTGCCACTCAAATACTTGTGATTTCTTCATTGGGGTATCACTATATGCTTTATTAAACAATGTTTGTGTGTCTGAGGGAGACTTCTCAAGCAAAACACAGAATTTGACATTTGTACGTTGTTCAATAAAGGACATTTTCAACTCCGATGTTGCAACGAGCACAACACACAATCAAAATTCTGTAACTTTTGTTCAAGAGTATATGTGAAGGTCATGTCTGCCAATGTCATTTCGTCAAGGTCACTACCAACTTATAAATATATATTCTCCATCATATCATTTTTCATTCAAACTTGAGTCTATTATACCATGAACTTTTTGAAGCTACTTCATATTACCACAAAATCACCTCAAATGAAACTCCACCTAAACCCAAATATGATCTTTCCACCTCAGAAATAGAGAGGTAAAAAGAAAACTACAGATCAAATGGCAAAGACAGAAGTTGGAACACGGTACGACTCCAAAACTACCCGGGCGTAAAGTTGGATTGCACACTGTCCTACGCTGCCAGGAAACAATTCAGAAGATACATAAGAGAAATGATATCATCCAAAAATTGACTAGCACAACATTGTTAGCTCAATTAAGATACTTATCACACAACTTCTTTTAAAGTGACTCCTATACTCCATATTTCTCCTTCAATATTTAACCTGCCAGAGCTACAACATTGTTGAATTTTGGAATAGCATATCTACAACCAACACATAAATATGTAGCACATAAATATGTAGCACATAAATATGTTTATTTACAAGTTCAAGAATTTAAGAATCACAATGATTACGAGCTCACTAACATCAAAGTTTCACAGCTGGAATTAAATCAATCATGCGTTCCACTTATGGATATGGGGAGAGGAGACTAACCTCTGGTCAAACATAATATACTGACTAGATAATGTTAGTCAATGGCAGGTAAACATACAGAAGATAACCATTTGCCCCTTTAAGGCCCCTTTTTGGAGGGAGGGGGGGAGAATAAAGAGACAGAAAGCATAAATACAATAACAGAGAATAAACAGGAGCACAGTGAATGAGCTGACAGCGGCAGTCAGAGCCTGGCTGCTTGGATCATGGATCAATTTGACTGAACACGTCCAACACTGAAATGATTGACAGGCCGAGAGCACTTTCGTTGGGTCTAATATGGAATGGGTGCTGGATTTAGACCCTCGAAAATCTTGGGCTAAGCTCTCTGTGGCTCGATTGGCCTGCACTCAGTGTTCGATAAAGGAATTGACGGAAGGGCACCACCATGAGTGGAGCCTGCGGCTTAACTTGACTCTACATGCCAACACTGTAAAATGACTGACAGATTGAGAGCACTTTCGTTGGGTCTAATAGGGAACGTGTGCTGGAATTAGACCCACGAAAGACAGATCAGTTTTACCCTCTAAATGAAAGAGCGTTGCTACGGTAATCCTGCTCAGCCCTAGAGAAATCGCAGGTTTCAGACACTTGGTCATTGACTGACTATAAAGCCCTCTATTGATTCATTGGGTCTAATCGTGAACAGGTGCTGGTATTAGACCCTCGGAAGACAGGTCAGTCTTACCCAACTAATGACAGGGCGTTGCTACGGTAATCCTGCTCAATTGGAGAGGAGTCGCTGACATTTGGTCCACGTGCTTGGCTGATAAGCCAATGGTGCGAAGCTACCATCTGAGGGACTACGGCCAAACGCCTCTAAGCCAGAATCCCGCCCTAAATCTCAGCATCGCTGTGATGGGAGGCTACGACATGGTTGGGACCTAGGGCTCGCGTCTCAGCCCGGCCCGGTCAAGCCACAGAAATGCACCTGGTTAAATGCACTCCTGCCTTGCTCTTTACCTCTGTCTGCTATCAGTCATCCCAATGGACGCAGAAGAGATGCAGTCCAGCGGACATTGCACCCCTGCCCTATTGTGACAACCTCCCAGGTGGCGGGGAATGCTAGGCGTACCATCACTGCAGATGAGCCGAGAAAATAAAGGAAGCAAAGAGATACCTCACTCACATGCATATGCTACGTTCCTGGAAGGACGTGACGATCCTGAGACACAGTCACACTGGACTGCCTCTCTTCCGGGATAGTACAAACTAGTACATAGTCCATCATATCATATCATTGCCAAACCCTATAGACACGAGTGGGGAAGACTCGATAGTCCTGCAAGACAACTTCCCTAAGAGAGACAACTCTGACCAAAAACAACTGCTGCCTTGCAGTTAGGCTGGGGACAGCTAAAGGCTAAAGAGGGCATCCCTACAGAAACGCCTGTTGAAATCGGATGCACTGAGCCACAGGCTTAACAAAATAAAACAGTGCAACGTAAATATGGCTGTAAACAGCGCACGATGAAGAAGAAGTAGAAAGATCATGCATCAAGGTCAGTAAACCAGAGCTGACCCAGATTTTTTTTCGCCTCCAAGTGACAGCCCTGGAAAAAGGCTGCACTAGTGTAGTCTGGCTAAGATAATAAGGATTGCAGTGGGAAGGAAAACCTCACACCCAAAAAAAGCCTACTGAAATCGAATGTGTTGGGATGAAAGCCACAGATATCTCTGAATAAATTTTAAACTACGACACAATGTCCTTTCCAGGACGAACGCCAAAATAGATAGGGAATAAAAACATTAGTTGATAGTTAATAGGTAGGGTTGGAGACTCCTTGAAATGCTTGTGATCGTTTTTGAAGGGAATCAGAAGATGAGGGGAGAGTGAAAACAAACAGCAATGGAAACAAATGTCTTAACCATTTTATATTTTGTTTGCTTACTCTACATGTATTGTATTTCTCAGTTGGCTCAGTGGATTTCCCACAGGAAGCAATCTAATGATACTTACAGGGGACAGCATCAATTTTAGCCATGGCAATTCCTCCTTCTAGAATCATAGTCAGCTCCCCTACAACCTGTAGATAGAAAATGGCGTCCAGAAATGAAATATGTATCATCATCAGTCCCGTAACCTAGAAGGTTGTTGAGGCATTGCAGTTTGTCGAACCAGTTCCCGCCAAATGTCTCGATTTTTCGCCAGGATATTAGTTTAAGCTGTAGACCTTCCCGTCCACTCTTTTATATTGTCTTCCCATCTCTTTTTTGGTCTCCCTCTTCCACGCTTCCCAGACACAGTGCCTTGCAGGACGGTCTTGGTGAGCCCCACCGATCGTGATATATGTCCTTACCATATCAATTTTCGTGTTTTAACTATAGTCCGTAGGTTTTTAAACTGGCCTAACTGCTTCCTAGCAATTTCAAGAACACTCCCGTTTGTAATGCCAAGAATTCTTCGCAAGCATCTCAATTCAATTGCACAAATTTTACATTCTAGGTCAGCCGCAAGAGTCCAAGTCTCACATGCGTAGAGGTATAACGTTCTAGGTCAGCCGTCAGAGTCCTAGTCTCACATGCGTAGAGGTAAAACGTTCTAGGTCAGCCGTCAGAGTCCAAGTCTCACATGCGTAGAGGTATAACGTTCTAGGTCAGCCGTCAGAGTCCAAGTCTCACATGCGTAGAGGTATAACGTTCTAGGTCAGCCGTCAGAGTCCAAGTCTCACATGCGTAGAGGTATAACGAGGTCACCATAGTATACATTAAAGTCAGCTTCGATTTAAGGCTAATGCTCTTGTTTTTCCAGATTATTTGCAGTCTGGTCAGGGCGACCATGGCAATTGCTGTTCTTGACTGGAAATCCGCTCTAGACCCCTCCGCATTCATTTCTGCTCCCAGATATTTGAACGTAACACTCTCCAGAGGTTCACCTTTGACCATAATCAGGTTTAAAATACCCTTTGGGACGTTGACCATGATCTTACTCTTCTCTGCACCAATTTCCATTTCAAATTTCTGGGCAGCATTGTTCAGGTTCTGTTCCAGCCAGACCGGTAATGTCGTTGACAAACTGGAGGTTGGTGAGTATGCGTCCACCTATTCAGACCGTCCCTACATGTTCATCCAATGCTTCTGACATAATGCGTTCTAGAAAACATTGAAAAGTGTCAAAGAGGGGAGACACCCCTGACGCACGCCAACTGTCATGCGGAACCATTCACCTGTAGTGCCGTTGGGGTAAACTGCACTGCTGGCATCAAAGTATAGTTTCTCAATGATGTGGGTGAGCCGCCATCTTATCTCGTACTTTCACAGAATTTCCCATAGGGCCTCATGTTCCACCCTATCAAAAGCCTTTTTAAAGTAAATGAAGACCTGGTACAATTTCTATTTTTGCTGAGTGTATTTTTCACTGATCAAGCGCAAGTTAAAGATTTGTTCTATTGTGCTTCGGCCAGCTCTGAAACCCGCTTGTTCTTCTGCCATAATTTCTTCCGCTCGTCGCTATAGTCTGTTAAGGATGACCTTGAGTCTGTAAACAACCAGTTTAATTTACATTTCCTTGCTCTAAAAGCTATGTGCATCCAATCTATTCTTAAATGCATTAATTGTCCCTGCATCCACTACTTCCTGTGGCAATGCATTCCAAGCATTCACCACTCTCTGACCAAAAAAATGTTTCCTTTGATTATCTTATAAACCTGTATTGTCACCTCAAATTCCTCTCTTTTCTAGACAGTTAAGGCCAGTTTTTCTGAGTTTTTCTTCATAACTGTAATTCTGCAATCCTACTTTCAGCTTTGTCGCTCTTTTTTGTATTCTTTTCAGCATGTTTATATCCCCTCTCTGATAAGGACTCCACACCTGTACACAGTACTCCAATCTAGGTCTAACTAATGCTTTAAACTTGTTTGACTATCACTTCCTTGCTTCTATGTTTAATATTTCTTTTTATCATACCTAACATTGCATTTGCCTTTTTCACTGCTACCTGGACTTGCTCACTCACTTTACCTGTATAATCTATTATAACCCCTAGGTCCCATTTCTTTTCTATCATTCTAATATTGTTATCACCCATTCTGTAATTATGTTCATTATTTGATCTACCCATGGTGATGATTGTTCATTTATCTAACATTAAACTTTATCTCCCAGCTCACAGACCATTCTCGAATTTGATCTAAATCCGACCTCAATATATCCACTTCTCATATGTGCATCTCATATAGCCTCTGTCAACAAAGTCCATCTCCTTGCCTTTGCGAGGCAGAATTGTTTTGACTAACAGGAGAAGGGCCGGAAGACGAGCCACTTGCGCCTTAAGACCAGTAGTTTCGGGTAGATGGGGCTCGAAAGCCTAGAAAGACAGCTCATCTAAGAGAAGGAAAACTCTGATTTCAAACCATATGAAGGGTACGGTGTGGGCTAGTGGTTAAGTGACATGGCTCACAACCGGAAGGTGCTGGGTTCGATCCCCATCACAGCACCGGCCGTTACCCCGGGGAAGCAAACTCTTAGAAAATGCAGGAGGAAGCAGACCCTTACATAAAATGCATGCTGAAATCGGATGCACTGGGCCGATAGGCGCAAAATAAAAACTACAGTGCAACGCACACCGCCTTGGGGATTAGAGAAATAAGGCAAAAGCAAAACAAACAAAAAATAAACCATCTGAAGCCTTGCAGATAAGATACTGGTGTATCTTGTCGAGTTTTGTCAGATATGGCTGTGCAACCTGTTTTCTTGCAATTCTGAAAGTTGGTCAGCGTCTACCAAACCTGACAACCGAAAATGTGGGAAGGAGCACACGCAAGAGGATACAAATGCCTTAACCTAGAGCAAGGAAAGGCAACCACAGCTGAGTGTTGTGGCAGACCAAGCCTTTAGCCTTGGTTGGCGGCTGGTCTAGGAGTGAAGCCCCGACAGGCGAACAGCTCTGCTGATCCGGCAGCTTCTACAGCTTGCCTTGTTCCAAATGCATTCGTGTAACCTTTCCTTTGGAGCAAACAAGGCAGACCGAAAGAGGGACCATACTGCATGGGCAACACATGGTCTCTATATTTCTGCCCGAGCTTTGTGCTAAAAGCACAATTACTATTGTCTGGCATGACAAAAAGAGAAAATGATAATATTCACTTCTGCTTTAGATGAGACACTACTTCATAGTTTTGTGTTATCAGCGAATTTTGCAATCAAGGATCCGATATCAATGTCCAAATCGTTTTAATATGCTAAGACAAAGACATGGATTGAAAACATTAGCAGCCACACAAACAGATGGTACACAAAAGAAGATAGCACTTCCTGACACTGTCTAAAGACTGATGAGATGTATAAAGGATTAAATCCTAATATTTTGAAAATAAAAACAACGGAGAAGCACAAGGAAAATGCAACGTAAATGTGCGATTAAAGTAGAAATATTAATGGTAAAACAAATAAGAATTGCAGACCCCAAGTAACTCTCGTAAATGAATACATGTTAATGTCTGTTGCCAGGTAGCCAAAGGCTTCCGCTATTCGTAAAAGATATTTTAAAACTTCCTGCGGCTTACTAGGCCTGGGGAAAGGTACACATAATTTGGGTATAGGTTTAAATAGAGTTTTGAATTTTGTCTGGGCAGTGGTCATAAAGGCTACACTTTTTAATTTCCAACTGCCAAGAGATTCTTAACGTGCTTGACACTGAACACGAGAGTCTGATCTCACTATCCAGAGATCAAGAAAAATTTTACCAGAAGATCCACATGAAAAAATCCCGGTCTCCACCATGATTCAAACCCACGACCTACGGCACCGAGGCTGACACTTTAACCTCAAGACCACTGAGCTCCCCTTTGAAGATGTATAACAGAAATAAAGAACAGAATACTGCAAGCTAATAAAAGCTTTTGGGAAAATAAAGTAACACATGAGCAACTAAGTCCAGAGTAGCAGATTAGTGAAATGTTTACTGTGGTCTGACCACTAGGCCATCTACGTTGTTGTCATGCTGTCCTTGGGCCAGTAAAGTTGTTCTCATGTGGCCATAAGGGTGGTTTCAGCTTTAGACCATTGACCTAATATATTACAGTAAAACATAAGAAAACTCAATCCTCAATGCGTGTGAGAGTGTACTTCTTCAGAAATCTCAATCCAATGCAATCCACAGGAATAGAACTTGAGGTAAGATCCTGTATGAAGTAATGTGTTACATTTAAGGATCACTAGAAGTAATATTCCTTTCCGTATTTATGTCATAAGAAGCTGTTTGGGATCAAGATGCTGGGCAGTGCATGAGCTGTAGTGGTCAGCGACCCAAAGCTGACTGCTAGCATCAGGGCCAACGACTCAGAGCTGCCAAGACTCTTCTCTACCTCCACACGGTCATCCTGGATAACAGGCTGCAACAGGGCAGACTGGCTAAGGAGAATATTATCAAAAAGGAAAGGCTAACCCGGTACCCAAAAATGTCATGCTGAAGTCGGATGTGTCGGACCAAAAGGTGCAAATATCGCAGTCAAGCTGTAAACTACAACACAACGCATTCCGTTCTCCGAACTGAATCGTGCTACTTGCAAAGCCCTTTTCAGGGCTTGGTAGCAAGATATTAAGAGTGAACAAAGAAGAAGAAGAATAATAAGGGGCTGTCTAACACAGATGTGAAATCAATCCTGTTATATTACTCTGACACATGGCATGTGACTAAATGTATCACATCCAGACTGCAGACCTTCATTAACAAGTGACTATGTTGTATACATTGTGTTAGATGACCAGAGGTAATGGCAAACACAGATCTGTAGGAAAGAACATGACAACAGCCAATACAGCGAGAGATTGGGGAGAGGAAGGGGGGATGGATAAGACACATTATCTCTCATAAAGAAGCCGGACAGCATAACCAAATATGCACTGATTTGGGACCCACAGGGAAAGAGATGAGTGGAAAGGCCAAAAAACACCTGGTGGTGAATGGTAGATGATGAATCAGGGTCTCATGGGTGGAATTCAAGAAGGCGACGAACAATAGGAACATAACTAGAGCATCTATTGCAATCCTATGTTCCAAGGAGAACCAGACGTATACATGATGATGATATATTATTATTTAAATTAATTTCTCTGGTCAAAATAAACGAGGACAAAACCACATGTACAATATTCTCGCTATCAATCAAACCCCAAAACACCAAATTAAGTCTAAATGGCAAATACCTTCAGCCAAACGACAACCCAAACTATCTGGGAGTCACATTTGATCGGCGCATGACATGGAAAAGTCAGATCGAGAGAAACCGAATGAGAGCCAGAGAAAGAATGGCAATCATGAGGAAACTTGCTGGCACAAGCTTGGGAGCAGACGAAAGCATACTAAAGAAACTGTACACTGGAAGAGAGACCAGTTCTCGAGTATGGCATTGCGGCATGGACAACAGCAGCAAAGGCGAACTTCGATAAAGTTAGCAAACTCCAAAACCAAGCCATGAGAGTTATAACAGGAGGCATGAAGTCAACGCCAATTGTAGAACTTGAAAAGATTACAAAACTGCAATCCATGGCCGACAGAAGAGACTGCAGAGCCCAGCTGCAATCAGAGAAACTCAGAAGACTGACTGACCATCCAATGCACCAGAGACTAAACAATTTCAGAAACTTGAAAAGATTACAAAACTGCAATCCATGGCCGACAGAAGAGACTGCAGAGCCCAGCTGCAATCAGAGAAACTCAGAAGACTGACTGACCATCCAATGCACCAGAGACTAAACAATTTCAGAAATGGGAAGCTAAACCGAAGAAACTTTGCAGAAATAGTCAAAGCAAAGATGAACGAAGACCCTATGAACGCACTAACCACACCAAAGCCCATCCCTACTGTACGAAAACCTACCTGGAGGCAGGATATATTTCCAGAGGTGGTAGAAAATATACCAGGTATTAGAAACAAAAACTGCCAGTCTGAAAAAGAAAGAAGAGATACTACCCTGAGTTTCATTACGGAAAACTACCCAAGCATGTACTGGACCCATGCATACACCGACGGTTCCGTAACAAATACAACACAGAACGGAGGGGCAGGAGCATTCCTGAGCCTACCAAATGGCAGAAAAATAACACTTTCATTCGCTACTGGAAAATACACTAGCAATTTCAGAGCAGAGGGCGGCAGTGGAAGAAATGGTGACAGGTAAAAGGAATGAAAGCCACATAGTCCTGCTTACAGATGCTCTGGCCGTAGTCACAGCACTGAAAAGCCAGAAAAATACTGAACTTAATGAATTAAGAGCAGTACTCTGTCAACTATGCCAGCAGGCCGCACCAAAAAGAGTAGTGGTGCAGTGGGTTCCATCTCACTGCAACATCCAAGGCAACGAGGAGGCAGACAGACTGGCAAAAGAAGGTGCAAGACTACCACAACCTGATACCAGTATGACATACGAAGAGTCAAAACGGCTTATTAGAGCTAGATACATGACCAAATGGGAAACCGAACATACTGGCTACACAAAAAAACGATGCCTATTACCAGTTGAACAGAAAAGAGCAGGTCGTGGTCTTCAGACTTCGCACTGGCCACAATAAACTCAGGTACCACCTATTCAACAAATTGAAGATAGATGGCACCGACGAATGCCCGTGTGGTACCGGCAAAATGACCGCTGAGCATTTGCTGCAAAACTGCCCGACATTCGAGGATCAGAGAGAGCAGATGTGGCCATCACCAGTGGCAACACTAGATAAGCTCTATGGCAGTGTCGACAGCCTCAGGATGACGGCTGCTTTTTTCGAAAAAATAATGGTTACTGTCTGACTGCGTACGATGAAGAAGAAGAAGAAGAAATTAATTTCTTCCTCTTCTTCCTCATTCGCGATCAGACATCCACATCAATGGCTCTAACCAAGTCATTTCTGAGTTTTATCATTATTAGTCGTGATTTTTGTTGGGGCCCAGCGCATCTATTTTCAGCATCCATTTGCTTGAGAATGTTTCCCAAGTCTTTGGTTGCCCAAGCCCACCTGTAAGGCCACCGTTGTTTGTTGCTAGAGAGGTGCCCCTATTCAGAAAGTTGTCTTACTGAACTACCAAGTCTGACCAACCCAGCATATATCAAACTTGTGTACCACGGAAGAATCTATTTCAACCAAATGTGGCCCAAAGTGGGATAGGTTGGAAATCCCATCTTTAGATTGTCTCTATTTTATTCAGTGCTGTGTCTTCAACACTTGACACATTTTGTTTCTGTAAATATTATCCCCAGTTCTGTCAGAGCCCTGTAGTAATTACAATGTGCTATAATATTTGGTGAACTATTTGCAATAATCTTTCTACTCCATGTTTTAGTCACTATGTTTAATATCAAAGATGTTCAGGAAAGGATTCCACTATGGTCCTGAATGAGTGAGAGGGTTAAACATTGACCAAGATTCTCAAGTACCTTCTCCAGGTGTGATATCCTAGAAATAGGGATTGTCTGGCTAATGCCCAGAGATTGTGTAACACCCACAATTACAAATTCCAGCATTGCATCATTTAGCCTGGAGGAACAGCATGCCCCCCCCCCCCCCCCACCCCGAGCTACATACTTCATATCAGATGGTTGGGAGAGAGCAATGAATAGTCAGCGTCAAGTGAAACATACTTAAATCGCTAGCTCATGTTTTATAAGCTTCTTTACATACAAGGGGGAGTCAAAATGTACCATAAATATCTGCATATTAACAGAATATAGCTTATGAAAGTTAATTATATCTCCTCTAATTACATCATGTGTTACTAGGGCCCGAATGGGGATCAAGGAATATTAAGCTATGACCTGCCAGGCATATTGTAAGAGGAGAGTATGAGAGGGCTGGGCATGGAGGTCGCCTATTACATCATGTAGAAACTATGTCATGAAAACTTAAAACAGATGTGGACAGGTCAACTACAAGCTAAATATATCTCAATCATCCAGAACAGTAGAAGGCTTATTATCAAGTGGGTTAATGACACATCGCAGAGAAAGCTGTAAGGAATCTGCTTCACTGACTTAGCCGTTTTTGCCCAGAAGCTCGAGATGGACATAGAAGCTATGAGGTGGAGCAAGCTAGAGAATATGGCACAGGACAGAAGGTCTTGGAAAATATTAGTGGAAGACTTGTGATCTACAGATTTGAAATGTATTGATTGATTGGCTTGGCTTCATTTGTTCTCAATCTCAACTAAGCCCTGAAAAGGTCTTTGCAACTAGCAGAATTTAGTCCACAGAACGGAATGCGTTGTGTCGTAGTTTGTTGCAATATTTGCACCTTTCGGCCTGACACATACGACTTCAGCAGGCATTTTTTCAGTACTGGGCTAGCCGTCCCTCTTTGATCCCTTCTCCTTAGTCAGTCTGCTCGGGCTAGCCGTCCCTCTTTGATCCCTTCTCCTTAGTCAGTCTGCTCGGTCTAGCCGTCCCTCTTTGATCCCTTCTCCTTAGTCAGTCTGCTCGGGCTAGCCGTCCCTCTTTGATCCCTTCTCCTTAGTCAGTCTGCTCGGGCTAGCCGTCCCTCTTTGATCCCTTCTCCTTAGTCAGTCTGCTCGGGCTAGCCGTCCCTCTTTGATCCCTTCTCCTTAGTCAGTCTGCTATGTTTCAGCATGTTATCAAGAATCCCTGTGTGGAGGTGTAGAAGGGTCTTGGCAGTTCTGGTTCATTGGCCCTGACGCTAGCAGTTAGCTATGGGTCGCTGACCACTGCAGCTCATGCGCTGCTAAGTGTCTTCAATTGATTGATTGATTGCTTGATTGATGTTCAATGTTATACATGTATTTATTTACCTGTGGGCCAAGCAGAACTTTATCTTCAATTTCTGAAATACACAAATTTGAAAAATTCATACAGGCTTCTTTGTAAAACACATATTTTTCTTCTTCTTTATCGCCTCACTCTCAAAAAACCACAACTATTTGCTTCAAAAACTTGGCTTCCCTTATCTTACACAGTAAAGTAAAGGTTTGTCCCATAGTATTTACTGCTGTCAGGAAATGAAGTTGTTAGAGACTTCAGTATACTAAGCCACAGCTTGTATCAGGTAGGGTCGCCAGTTTCCTTCCTTATTGCCTTTTACTTCCCTAGTCATATGCCAGGTATTCATCTATAGTTGGGGTGACTGAAGCATAACGATATTGAGATTCGTACCCAGTACTTCTGCCATGAAAAACTAGTGCTCTACCACCATGCTAATAGTACGATTAATCCTCAATGAGGTAAAAAAGAGCTGTGCTATCACTCTTTTTCTCTCATGTAGTCATCAGATTTGTTTTATTACTTGTTTGTCCACTACGCATGGACACTTAACTTAACGTCTTTATACTGGTTTAGAAGACTCCGCAGAGTCTGTATACAACCAGTTTAATTTACATTACCTTGCTCTAAAAGCTATGTGCATCAAATGTATTCTTAAATGCATTGATTGTCCCTGCCTCCACCACTTCCTGTGGCAATGCATTCCAAGCATTCAACACTCTGTGACTAAAACAATATTTCCTAATATCTAATCTGGACCTTTCTTTAGTTAATTTATAGCTTTTGCCCTCTTGTTCTTGTAGGTGGTTGTATTTAGAAAAAAACTTATTATAGTCTAATTTATCTGTTCCTTTGATTATCTTATACATTTCTGTGTATGCCATTTTGTATTTATTGAAGTATTTATTTGTGGGATTCCGTGGCGAAGTGGTTAAGCCATCGGCCTCGTGATTAGGTGGTGTGGGTTCGTCTCCGGACTCCGCCGTTTTTTTCACAGGTGCTT
Organism: Ariolimax columbianus; assembly: GCA_036924085.1. NCBI lineage: Eukaryota > Metazoa > Mollusca > Gastropoda > Stylommatophora > Arionidae > Ariolimax > Ariolimax columbianus. Next base: position 31,629,332 of record JAVGWX010000010.1, on the reverse strand, counting down.
GATGCGTAGTCCCCTGCATCTCGTAGTCGCCCCCTAGTCGTCTTGTCCTTGACTTGCCACTGGGGTCGGCCGGCTCAAGACGAGAGAGTGAAGATAAAAAGTAGCGCAGTTAATCCTTACCAAAAATAGTGCTAGTAAAATAAATTATGCCATCATCGACTACAACGGACGGCGGCATTTGCTTTTTTTGGGTATTTATTCAACATATTAAGTGTGAGTATCCTCTAGCCTGTTCACTATTTAAATAATGCCATTTTATCTCCTTTTTCCCAAGCAGCAGTATATTTCTAGTATTTCATTTTCTGTGTGTTCTGCCAACTTTCATTTCAAGGCTTATTCCCATTTATGGTGTCCATTGGAAGGATTTATAAAGCTGAGGAACAAAAATCACTTGTCCCTGCGGTGACCATACTGTGTGCAGGTTAGGCTTTTTATTTTACATCAGATAGAAAAGAACCTATGCTGTACCGAGGTTCTGAACATGTGTCCCCGAGGCTGGAAGACTAGTATTCAAACCATATGACAATGCGTTCCTTTTTCCTCCGATAAACACTGAAAATAATTACTTTAAAAAACACTGAAAATAGGTTCTTTGGTAAACACTGTAAATGATTACTTTGGCCAAAATTTACAATAATTACTTTAAAAAACACTGAAAATAGGTTATTTGGTAAACGCTGTAAATAATTACTTTGACAAACTCTGAAAACAATTATCATCATCTTCTATCCACTTGTGTTGTTAGATGTCATGGGGAGGTGTAGTTTTCTGTTTTGTGCCAGATTTGTCGCCGATGTTGTTGTTATTCTGTGTTTCCTCAGTGAGTCACTGACACCCTCTATCCATCTTTTTCATGGTTTTCTCTTGCTCTGCAACCCTGACGTCTGGTATTGTAAATATTAGCAGCTGGTAACTTTGATTTAATTCTTGTCAGGTGTCCGAATTATTATGTCTGATTACTTCAGATCGTACTCTGTCCTGCCTTGTGACTTCGACAACCTTTCTCAAACACCTAATTTCTCAAACCATGATTTTTCTTTCTTGTGCATTGGTGAGAGTCTATGTCTGTCTGACACTGGTAGCATAGAGATGGTATAAAAATACTATTTATCAACTGTCTCTTCATTGGAATGTGTTTTTTTAGTAATGGTGAGAGCTGAAAACAAACCGCATTAGCTTTCTGTGTTCTTGATACCACCTCTCCATCCAGTATTCCATCTTGTGTGAACACTACTCAAGTATTTGAATTCCCTGACCTGTTTGTTCTGTGCTTTTTACCTGCATATTTAGTGTTTTCTCTTAATGCCGATTTTCATTGTCTCTGTCTTTGCTGTAATAATCATCATATTATATCTATTGCAAGCATTGTCAAGGGCATTCATATATTCTTGGCGGTTATGTTCATAAAAATAATTATTTTGACAAATACTGAAAATTATTACTTTGACAAGGAATGAAAATAATTACTTTGACAAACACACAAAGTAATTACTTTGACAAACACTAAAGACTGGTTCTTTGTATACTTACTTACTTTGTTGCTCATCTCCTACTTTGGGATGTAGATGTTTGCCATAAAGAGCGCCTATTCTATCCAATGTTTTCCTTTTGGTCTGGTTCCAGCCTAGTCAACACTCTCTTATAGACTCTTATATTGTCAGTATTTGGATGAGGGCATCGATGAGTGTGTGTTAGACCAATGTTTGTGCCAGGCATGTTCCGTCCCTGAGACCTCTGGATTGTGTCCACCTTTGGGTCAGCATGACACTTGCTGTGTTGAGGATACAAAGTTGGGAGAGGTATTGTGCGACATATAGTGGATTATCCCTCTCTTCCCCAGCTGGTGCCTCTGGTTGAGTAAACAGGGTCACATTATAGGCAAACACAAGCTCTCATATATAGGTCTCATCTTCCAGTACCTCATTAAGTACTTTTTGGTCTTGTATTTACTTGCTTTGATGACATCATCCATGAATAGTTTGAAGAGGATTGGTGTTATAATGTCGCCCTTGCTTAAGCAACTGGTGGTCTTGAACTCTTGTACCACTTGATTTCCTGTCCTAATGTAGTTTCTGCAGGTCTTATAGAAACTCTGTATAGCACAGATCACAGGTACTGAGATGTTCTTTCTTTCTGGACAGTCCCAGAGCCTGCTCCAGGTAAGTTTATTGAATGCCTTTTCCTGGTCCAAGAAATAAAGGTGAATTTCATCATAATACTCAGGAGCTATTTCACTCAGTTGTCTGAGCATGGACATACAGTCTTAAGTTCATTGGTTTGTTCTGAAACCACATTAGGCTTTGTCTAGCTGCGGCTCAACCAGATGTCTTAGTCTCTGCTCCAGTATCTGGAGTAGGCTGTGTCTAGCTGTGGCTCAACCAGATGTCTTAGTCTCTGCTCCAGTATCTGGAGTAGGCTTTGTCTAGCTGTGGTTCAACCAGATGTCTTAGTCTCTGCTTCAGTATCCTAGAGTAGGCTTTGTCTAGCTGTGGCTCAGCCAGATGTCTTAGTCTCTGCTTCAGTATCCTAGAGTAGGCTTTGTCTACCTGTGGCTCAACCAGATGTCTTAGTCTCTGCTCCAGTATCTGGAGTAGGCTTTGTCTAGCTGTTGCTCAACCAGATGTCTTAGTCTCTGCTTCAGTATCCTAGAGTAGGCTTTGTCTAGCTGTGGCTCAAAAAGATGTCTGCTCTAGTATCATGGAGTAGGCTTTGCCAGGGATACTAAGGAGAGAGAGGCCTCTATGGTTTTCGCACTTGCCAGTTATCATATTTGAAAACTGGTATATTAAAATGGATGACTGTCTCCCAGTCCTTTGGTATAGCTTAATGGTGCTAGGCCACTGGGAGAACCTTCAGGAATAACAGTTCACCTGCAGTTCCCATGCCATTTACCACTTCTGGTGTTATACCATCATGCCCTGCTGCTATACCAACCTTTATTTTTTTGTGCCTTCAGCTCCTCCATTGTGATATTTTTCCCATCATTGATTTTGTCCTCTATATTAGGCCTGCCATACCTGAAACTTGATTTTCTTCTGCACGAAGTAGTGCTGAAAAATCGTCATTTGATCTATTCTGCATATCCCTCTGAGTGATAAAAAAAGCGCTTTGTATGGCTTTTAGAAATTTCAATGAGTACTTTTTTTCCTTTCTCGTGTTCTTTATGGTCATGCAGAACATCTTCTTGTTTTCTCTGACATTCTTTTTTCAGTTTTTCTCCAAAATCCTTTCAAGATTTGTGTTTTGTTTGTTAGTGTTTTCTTTGTTTCCATTTTTAAAGTGACATATTCTTTATATTTCTTTGTCCTGCTGCATTTCTAGCATCCACGTATTGCTTCAACGCAATCTCCTATTATCCTTTTTAACTTCTTCTGTCCACCATGGGTTATTCTTCCTCTATTTTCCTGTTCTAATTTCATGGCATGCCTCTGCTGTAGCTACTTTAAGGATATCCTTGAATTTTAACCAGAAGGTTTCCATATCCTCCTCTAATTCCTCTATACCTCATTTTGATGTCTCCTCTTAACATCTGGTTTTCTTAGTTTGTAGGCCTTAATTCTCTTGTCTTCCCTTGTTTAGTTTCTTGCATGGTGATGGGTGTTACCTTGATGGGGTAGCTTTTGTTGTTGCTCTCTATTTCCATTAATTGGTTGTCACTTTCTATATCTATTCCTCTCAACACTTAACTCGTACTTAAACACACTTTTCCTCACTTTCACATAATCAGTTATGGATTTAACATTTTATGCTGGTTCCCATCTTGTGTTGGCATAAATACACTTATGTGGGAACTATATGCTTGTAATAACAAGGTTTTTGTTATATGCTAAATTTTAGTAGTCATTTTCCACTGTCATTTAGAGCAACCTCGGCCATACCTACCAACTACTCTTCCCTAGCAAAATTAATTATGCGATCATCGTCTACGATGGACGGCGGCCTTTGCTTTTTTTTTTGTAAGCGTCAGGATGTTCAATTTTGTATCTCCTTATCTCTTCCATCAGTTCCTCTTTCTTCCCATTTCAATCAATCAATCAAAGCCCGTCGCTCCTCTCGGTGCATAGGCCACCTCTCGGTGCATAGGCCATTAACAACATCCCACAGCATACAAAATCCTGGGCTCCTCTTCATGCCTTTCTCCAGGTGTAATCATTTAATTGGACGCTTCTTATTTTCCATGTTCCGTAAATCGTGGTCCTTGGTTCTCACCAGCTCGTTTCACTTTAACGTCAGTCTGGTTTTCTCTGTTTCTTCTTGTTTTCATTTTTTAAACACACGTGATTAGCCTGTTGTGTCTTTGTATAGTGGAGGGGCTGCCTCTTTACAGCCTTCATGACTGCCGGTCTTTTTTTGCCCATGGCTGCTAATTTAATATTCACAGCTAGCCTCCAAATTAGAGGGTTATTCAGTAATCCGTAACCCTGCTGATGCACCTAACAGGTACACTCTTTCCCTGGGGTTCTTTGATAAACACTGAAAATAGGTTCTTTGATAAACACTGAAAATAGGTTCTTTGATAAACACTGAAAATAGGTTCATTGATAAACACTGAAAATAGGTTCTTTGATAAACACTGAAAATTTGTGGGTTTTTTTCATACATTAAAAATAAAAATTTTACAAATGTTCAACCTACTTGGCTGCTGGGGCTTTGGCTTGGCTGCTTCCCTGGCTGGGTACAGAATAGGAGGATCAAGTCTTGGGACACACTGGCCATGGGTCAGATATTCTGTGGCCCAAATGACTGAGTGCAGAGGTTTGATAGGAAGAGAGTCTGAAAGCTGTTGGGATTGAAGAAATATTATTTTATGTTATACAAGTCGGCATCACTGCACTCTAAGCAAACCAACAGGTGCTCAATCTTGCTCTATTTCAGCAAAAAGCTAATGTGCTCACCTATCAAGAAAGCACAAAATAGTCAGTGTTCAGATTCTGCAGGCTTTAAGTGAACCTTGGTGTCAAGAAAGGTGAGATCATGTGTCTAGTCCTATCGGAGATGGACGATAAACTCATATATCCCATGTAAAAGAAGCCTTAGCAGTTGGAAATTGAAAAGAACAGGCTGTTAGCTGATGTCCTGACAATATGGGGGACCATAGTGTCCCTCCCCACCTTGTTGGCCAAGCTGCACAGCATGTATCCAGGTCATGAGTTGAGGTTTAGATCAGTAAGTTTCACCTGGCCTTGACAAAGCTTTCGTACGTCTGGATGCTTATAACATGTATACTCGTAGGTAATGGCTCAGTGACTGCACCAGGATTAAAAACTATTTTATATGTTATGACCAAAAGACCTTCATCAACAACAAAGAACAGATGAAAACAGTTAACAAAAAATAGGACATGAGCGGTTTAACAGCAGCCATACTTGCAAGTCGCCAGGAACGTGTGAGCACGATATGCCAGTTATGAGTAGACAAAATAAGAAATGGTCAATATGATTTTATGTAAATATGATTTTACGTAGACAACAAAATAGATAAAAGCATGAATATTTTTGTCCTGGTGCGATCACTGAGCCAGTACCTCTATATATTTAAATAAACTTTTGAATTTCAGTTCTGCTTGAGCTTTGGTTTATTTATTTCGGAGCTCAAGACACAGCACACTAAATGAGCTGACAGCATCAGTGTCAGCGAACCAGAGCTGACCAAGATCTTATTCTGCCTCTAAGAGGCGGCCTTGGAAACAGACTGCACTAGAGCAGTCTGACTAAGAGCTTGCAAATAGGAAATACACTTACAAATAGGAAATACACTTACAAATTGGAAACACACTTACATATAGGAATTATACTTGCATGTAAGAAACACACTTACATAAAAGAAATACACTTACACATGGGAAATACACTTACAGATAGGTAGCGATCTCCGATTGGAATGTCCAACATTTTCAGGCTGATGCTGCTCAAGCGTTCATAGATGGCATCCATTATCATAGTCTTCACCATCTTGTGAGCCTTGCTGACGGTCATAACACTCTGATTTAAATAGTGCAGATTACATATCAATATTTCACCCAAGTGGTACCCGAACTGATAGATAAAACCACTGCAACCTTCCAAACATGTCATAAAATGTGACTACAGCTAGCAACCTGATCATGTAAAACCATTGCTTTTCAAACCATCACTGGAAATGTCAGGATACATGTTTCCAGCAAAGGTGCCAGCTGCAGTGATGGCCCTATGCTTCACTTGGAGAAAAACACTATTATTATTTATCATATAATAATAATAATCTTCGCTTAGGCGTCTGAGGCCCATTGCGTCGGTCGGCCCCATCCATGACCCACAGCTGTGACGTGGTTCCAGGCCTCATCCAGTGTGAAGCAGGAAGAGGCTGCTATTTGCTGGAGCCTCTAAATGTTGTAGCCGGTCGCGGCAGCATCTGACTGTCACCCCCCCCCACTACGCCAATTCGGAACGCCCGCCAGAGTGGTCAGCTCCAAACCCCCACCTGAGCTCCAAACACACAAACCCCCCGTACCAGACAAAGTCTTCCACCTAAATCCCTCATTTCCTTTGCCGACCTAGTGTCAAGACGATGATTGACCTTAGCACGTATTCAGGCAGCCTTTGTTCTTAGATTCACCAGCCCAATCTCCCCTGCCCTAAACGCCTATGCTCAAGCTGGAACTGTCACAACATATTAAACTAACACGGATCACATATAAATATTGAAACAACATAGGACAGGTCACACTCACACATAGCCTATTAAATATTTAAGCAAGCTTCTACAATAGAGACAGCTATAGTGGTTACCATATGCTCCTTCCCATTACATGAATCAAAGAATGCAATTTAATATTTCAAGCATGTTGTAATAGATGACAAAATAGTGTCCATGTGGCTAGCAACCTCACCATGAAAAATAAATCGCTACATAAACCACAACTACTTTGGTACAGGTTTCAACTGCAGTGGTGGCTCAACACTTTTGTCAGGAGTAAATGCAGACAAGAACATCCTCAAATAGCAAAAACTGACGAAATAAACATTTTGATACCTGCACGTGGCAGTAAAATACTACAATTGTGCAATAACTTACAAAGATGTCCTCAGACTCAAGCATAATCTCTTTTGCTTTAGAGATGATCTCCTGGTCTCCAGTAGCACAGGTCGCCAAGCTGAAGACTTCTGGGAAGCAATATTTAGATCAACATTATATTAGCTGTTTTATATTTGCCTTCTTCTCCTCTGTTATCATTGTTATCATCAAACAAAATTAAAAGCATGTTATGGAATACAGAAACAATACCATTGAACTACGAGAGATGATCTCCAGAAGCACAGGTCGCCAAGCTGAGGGCTCCTGGGAAGCAATATTTAGATAAGTTTAATGTAGATAAATATACAGTCATCCACGTGGATAGATCCAATTTGGAACGTAATTACGGAATGGGAGAGAACAATATTAGAAAGATAGATAAATAAAGGGACCTAGGTGTTATAATAGATCATACAGGTAAGGTGAGTGAGCAAGTTCAGGTAGCAGTAAAAAAGGCTAATGCAATGTTAGGAATGATAAAAAGAAATATTAAACATAGGAGCAAGGAAGTGATAGTTAAACTGTATAAAGCATTAGTTAAACCTAGATTGGAGTACTGTGTACAGGTGTGGAGTCCTTATCATAGAGGGGATATAAACATGCTGGAAAGAATACAAAAAAGATCGACAAAGCTGATAGTAGGATTCCAGAATTACAGTTATGAGGAAAGACTAAAAATAACCGGCCTACAGTGTCTAGAAGAGATAAGCATTCATGGTGACTTAATATAGGTTTATAAGATGATCAGAGGAATGGATAAATTAGACTATAACAAGTTGTTTTTTAAATACAGCCACTCACAAGAACAAGAGGGCACAGCTACAAGTTGACTAAGGAGAGGTCCATATTAGATATTAGGAAGTATTTTTTTAGTCAGGGAGTTGTGAATGCTTGGAATGCATTGCCAAAGGAGGTGGTGGAGGCAGGGACAGTTAATGCATTTAAGAATAAACTGGATGCGTATAGCTTGTAGAGCAAGGTGGTGTAAATGTAACTGGTTGTATACCGACTCTGCAGAGTCTTCTAAACCAGTATAAAGACGTTAAGTTAAGTTACCCTACAAGGGTTACTTTCCCTACCATTTAGCTAATTAAAAATCATAAATGATATGATTACTAACAGTTCCTTTAACTGTTGGTTGTACATAATTCTAATCTTTTTTCTCAGACCTTACCTGTCTCAGCCCAGTTCTGACTGTACGCTTGTGAAGTATGTATGCACCCATGTGTTACCAGGACTCCAAATGGTAGCAAAGAATATTTACACTGTAACCTACTAGGCATGTAATAAGAGGTGACTTAAGGAGCCGCGTAGCGCAGTGGTTAGCGCGCTGGCTTCGCATCTGAGTGGTCCTGGGTTCATTCCCCAGTTGAGGCGGTAATGTTTTTTTCCGACCGCAATGGCTCCCGGGTCGACCCAGCCTTAAATGGGTACCGGTTCAGTCCGGGAAGTAAAAGTGGCGAGGGAGAGGAGATGGCTACCACCCTCATATAGCCGAGCCTTTGAAATGTGAGATCGCTAACACCTCACACCCCTACGGCAGTAATGCTATGGGATACTTTACTTTAAGGAGGGTAGAACTCAAGATAAGTCTAAATGATATTGCTCTTCAACAAGTCCATGAGTTCAAGTATTTGGGCAGTATTTTTTCAGCAGACGGTAGAATCGACAGGGAAATTGAGACAAGGTGTCAGAAAGCATCTGTGGTGACTTTCCAGCTGTCCCAACTGCTTAGACACCCGAGCATTAGTTTGGCAACAAAGTAACAGCTGATAAACAGTATATTTATGCCGATTCTGTGCTACCAGTACCAAACATGGCCTCTGTCAAGAGCGTACGAGAGCAGAATTTTGACTTGTGAAATGAAGTGTTTGAGGAAAGTCATCGGTGTTACCAGAAGAGACAGAATGCAAATCGACAACATTCGAAGTATGGTCGGCACTATATCTTGTGCAGAATACGTTTCCAGGCAGAAAATAAGCTGGTTTGGTCATCTCATGAGAATGCACCCTCATCATCTTCCACTGATGGCTTACAATGCTGGTAGATCTGGCTACAGGGCAAGGGGTTGTCCACGAGGTAGGTGGATAGATGGCATTAGAGTGATTGTGTAACGACAAGGGCTCACATTGACCGACACAGCGCACTTGGCGCAGGAAAGATGACTTAAGCTCCCCACGATGCTAAACGGCACAAGTGGAAAGAAAACTAACTAACTAAGGAGGGTTAGGCATGTGGCATGTTATCCAATACTGTAGGAAGTATAACAACATAAGAACAAGAATATAATACTTCTACACTCCATGGATTATGCATAGGACCTGGTCCTTTTATCACACAGTCATAGTCAACATGTAGTGAATGCTTGGAATGCATTGCCAGGAGAGGTAGTGGAGGCAGGGACATTTAATGAATTTAAGAATAAATTGGATGCACATAGCTTTTAGAGCAAGGTGATATAAATGAAATTGGTTGTATACAGACTCTGCAGGGTCTTCTAAACCAGTATAAAGATATTAAGTTAAGTTAAGTTAATTTAAGTTAAGTTAAGTTAAGTTAACATGCAAGAAAAATTTAACAGAGTAATAGAACAGTCAGACTATTAGAATTGAACATCAGCATGATGAAAACCAAGCTCCTTAAAATTAACCTAATCATCAAAAAACTATAGCAGATCTATAACATCCTGGTTTCATGGACCATTTTCACATATACATGTGATAAAACTAGCATTTCTATCTGTCTGTGTGTTAAGATTTACAACATCTAATACTTGATGTTAAGACTTATAGAAATACAGAAACTCTAAAGCTTATAAGAACAATAAAACTAGATATTCATTTATTACAAATCTATGGTTTACAAAATGGTTAAAACTAACAAAATAACAATAAATCTTTCTATCTCAGTGAATGTTAGCATGATCTTAGATGGAATCTCTGGAACTATAAACCTAGTTCAATATTCTATGCTAATATCTATGATATTCTATACAAAACTCGTTCTACACTTTTTAACTGCTATCTATTATGTAGTCACGTGTGCCCGCTAGCAGTTGATAATGCTGTTGATCTCTGGCATTCATCGGTCCTGCATGGGCAGGATAATAATTTCCTACTTTTATTGTGGGGTTGCTCCTTGTCGTTTCAGATTACAACTCTTCGATCAGGGGCTATGGCTGACCCTTCTGACCATTCTGATTTAGATAAGGTTTTGATACAAGCTCAGATAAGCAGACGAGTCAATCTGCAAAGCTACTTTTTTAGATGCCACCCTTACACCTTTTCCGTACGAACCGACATGTGCTGTTGATCTCTTGCCCTCAACAGATCACCTCGATCTGATGACTGTGAAGACTACAGATATGCTTTGTCTCGTTATAACCATCGCCCTCAACAGATCACCTCGAGCTGATGACTGTGAAGACTACAGATATGCTTTGTCTCGTTATAACCATCGCCCTCAAGAGATCGCCTCGAGGTGATGACTGTGAAGATAACAGATATGCTTTGTCTCGTTATAACCATCGCCCTCAAGAGATCGCCTCGAGCTGATGACTGTGAAGACTACAGATATGCTTTGTCTCGTTATAACCATCGCCCTCAAGAGATCGCCTCGAGCTGATGACTGTGAAGACTACAGATATGCTTTGTCTCGTTATAACCATCGCCCTCAAGAGATCGCCTCGAGGTGATGACTGTGAAATTATTTCTACACCAGTCTGGCAGCAAGCCAGGAGACAGCATGGACCAAGGAAATTGAGATCAAGAAATGGAGATGAAGTTGGATCGTTACAACACTAAACTCAGAAAGAGACAAATGGTTACGAGAGAAATGAACTGGACTCCACATGCCTGACACTGATAACAGAAAGCTGGTGGTATGAATATTGTGATAGAACTAGGATTACTTTAATTTATCTATATGTGTGATCGCTGTTCCCCTAATTTAACTTAACGTCTTTATACTGGTTTAGAAGACCCTGCAGAGTCTGTATACTTCTTCTTCTTCTTCTTCTGCGTACGCAGTCAGACAGTAACCATTATTTTTTCGAAAAAAGCGGCGGTCATCCTGAGGCTGTCGCCACTGCCATAGAGCTTGTCTTGCAGTTCCACTGGTGATGGCCACATCTGCTCTCTCTGATCCTCGTATGTCGGGCAGTTCTGCAGCAGATGTTCAGCGGTCATTTTACCAGTACCGCACGGGCATTCGACGGTACACCCTATCTTCAATTTGTTGAATAGGTGGTACCTCAGTCTATTGTGGCCAGTGCGAAGTCTGAAGACAACGACCTGCTCTCTTCGGTTCAACTGGTAATAGGCATCGTTTTTGGTGTAACCAGTATGTTCGGTTTCCCATTTGGTCATGTATCTGGCTTTGATAAGCCGTTTTGACTCTTCGTACGTCATACTGGTATCTGTTTGTGGTAGTCTTGCACCTTCTTTTGCCAGTCTGTCTGCCTCCTCATTGCCTTGGATGTTGCAGTGTGATGGGACCCACTGTACCACTACCCTTTTTGGTGCGGACTGCTGGCACAGTTTGCAGAGTGCTGCTCTTAAGTCATTAAGCTCAGTGTTTTTCTGGCTTTTTAGCGCTGTGACTACGGCGAGAGCATCTGTCAGCAGGACTATATGGCTCTCATTTTCACTGTGTGTCACCATTTCTTCCACTGCCGCCCTCAGTTCCTCTGCCTCCGCTCTGAAATTGCTTGTGTACTTACCAGTAGCAAATGACAGTGTTATTTTTCTGCCATTTGGTAGGTTCAGGATTGCTCCTGCCCCTCCGTTCTGTGATGTGTTTGTTACAGAGCCGTCGGTGTATGCATGGGTCCAGTCCATGCTTGGAGTCTGTATACAACCAGTTACATTTACATCACCTTGCTCTAAAAGCTATGCGCATCCAGTTTATTCTTAAATGCATTAACTGTCCCTGCCTCCACTACCTCCCCTGACAATGCATTCCAAGCAGACACCACTCTCTGACTAAAAAAATATTTCCTAATATCTAATCTGGACCTCTCTTTAGTCAGCTTGTAGCTATGCTCTCGTGTTATTGTAGGTGGCTGTATTTAAAAAAACTTGTAATAGTCTAATTTATCCATTCCTCTGATCATCTTTTAAACCTGTATTAAGTCACCACGAATTCTTCTCTCTTCGAGACACTGTAGGCCGGTTTTTCTGAGTCGTTCCTCATAACTGTAATTCTGGAATCCCACTATCATCTTTGTCGCTCTTTTTTGTATTCTTTCCAGCATGTTTATATCCCCTCTATGATAAGGACTCCACACCTGTACACAGTACTCCAATCTAGGCCTAACTAAAGCTTTATACAGTTTGATGATCACTTCCCTTCTCCTATGTTTAATATTTCTTTTTATCATACCTAACATTGCATTTGCCTTTTTCACTGCTACCTTAACTTGCTCACTCACCTTTCCTGTATGATCTATTATAACCCCTAGGTCCCTTTCCTTAGCTATCTTTCTAATATTGTTTTCTCCCATTCTGTAATTATGTTCCATATTGGATCTGCCCATGTGGATGACTGTACATTTATCTACATTAAACTCCATTTGCCAGCTTACAGACCATTGTCGAATTTTATCTAAATCCGACATCAATATATCCACTTCCGCTTTAGATGAGACACTACTGCATAGTTTTGTGTCATCAGCAAATTTTGCAATCATGGATCCCATATCAATGTCCAAATCATTTATATATATCAAGAACAAAATTGGTCCCCTATCTTACTTTACACACAATAACGATAAAAAAAACATCAACATATGAGACTCTAAGGGATGATTCGATATAACACAACAAGCATAATTCATTTATTACAAAAGTATTGGTTACAACATGGTTAAAACTAAAACTAACTAAATATCAATTAATCTTTCTATCTCAGGGAATGTTAGAAAGAGCTTGAATGGAATCCCTGGAACTATAAATCCAGTCCTGTAGTCTACCCTAATATCTATAAAAATTTTTACAATCTTGTTCTACCCTGATTAACTATCTACTTTGTAGATAATTGCCCCTGTTATTTAGTGAGATAACCTCCCTGCCAAGCTCTCTCTCGCTCTCTCTCTCTCTCTCTCTGTCTTTAGTCTTCTATTTTTATAGCCCTTTAGCTCTGCCTAAATAAAAATGGCAGTGGTCATGAAGTACTCTGTTCCTTCCCCGTTAACTGGTCAGCAGTCAATCTTACTCAGCTACTCCCCCTTGGAATTCTATTGACTGCCCTGGCTACTTGTCACTCTGTCATTCTAAATGTGACAGCCTGATGCCCAATTAAATTGTCGCCTAACTCCTCCACCCGCATTCTGGACTCCAGATACTACAACCAAATGGTCCGGACTTCTTAACCCATTTTCAGTTCATCATTCTTGACGATACACCTGTCCCATTAACCCGGAGGCAAGGAGGGGTGAACTCTAACTGAACTGTTCCCATCTTAATAAAATATTTTGTCCCTGTCCCAACTAATTTTAGCTCCAGAGAATAAGCTGCTGGCTCTAACCCCTACACTTCCTGACAGATGATCCTGTTACATACTGCTCCTTGACACATAACCCTGTCACAATATGCTATTTATCTTTTGTCTTTTAGTCTGATCATTTAACTGTGATAATACGTACCATCATCTATGGGTAGGTAACCGTAGAATCTTGGAACATTCAACATAAGAGACATGATCTCCCCTGCCATCAAAGCTTTGTAATCAGAATTCCTGATGTGGAGACAAGAGTTTTAGTAAGATGTAATAGTTGGCATAAAAGATTCAATTGACCATAACCATGGAAACAATGGTGAACCAATATTTTTAGTTCCTGGTAGAGTAATAAATCAAAAGAAAGAAATAAGACTATATCTTGCATTTTCAAGAATATATATCTTGGCTGCACTAGAGATACCCCGATTGTGATGATGCGGTACATGTTGGGATTGATACTGGCACGACAAAGCCTAGATGACCACAAACATGTGGCACCCTCTGTGCAGTAGTATCTCAGACATCAAGAATCAAGAGAAGGGCATCATGGATGGCACAGATAGAGAAAACAATCGGACACATTACTCCAGCTGAGTCAATAGCCAAGGTGGAAGAATGGGGTCACAGTAGTGATAGAAAGATAGAGTACCAGAGAGTTATCATAACTGTAGGCAAGAAATTCAGAGAATGGAGCAACTGGAGAGCAGAGCACGAGGTGAATCAACTGATAACTGAGAACACGCAGGATAGTTATGCCATCATATACACTGACAGTTCAGTGCTGCACAGTGGGACATCAGGCTGGGGTTTCTCAGCTAGAGTGAGAGAACAGGTCATTGCCAAGCGCAGTAGGAATACATGTCAACAACCTTCAGTTTGAGAATGGAGATGGAAGCAGTGACCTCAGCACTGAGATGGATATCTGAGACTTCTTTCATAAGGGCAGTCATTATGATAGACACACAAGCCGTACTTCAGAAGGTACAGAAAAGATGGCTTAGGTACGAGTGGAAAGCAGCTGTTGAGGTCTCAAACCTCCAGAGGTTGACATGGATCTACTGTCCTGATCATGAGGGGTTCAGGGCAACGAAAGAGTTGACATCTTGGTTTCACAAGTTCCCATCATGGGTATGTTAGTGATAGATAGGAATGACATACTGAGATCAATCAATGACCACCTTAGATTAGGACACCGCAACAGATAAAGCAGCAATCCACAGGCTGCAAAGTTTCGACATTAAACGAGGTTCGACCGGAGTAGGGCGCATGAGAGGATGGAATAAGAGAGTGTACAACCAGCGAACTACAGGGACCATCAGCATCCAGACCCTGCACCATTTGCTGAGAGAGAGACTGAGCACCTATAGATATGCCCGGAGTGCAGTGACATTGATTCGTAGAAACAGAATAATAGTCCAGACCAAAATCAATGGCATCTTAGAATTGATGAAATACTGTAACTAACAGACTGTGGTTAAAAAGAGTGTTTCTGAACAAAAACATAACCAACAACAATGACAACAATAACTTTACTGCTCTCCTGTCCTACAAATGACATTCTTTTTATCTCTTCCAATTCCCCAGGAAAACAAAGTCATTCGCTCTCGTATTCCAGTATCGAGGAGCCCGTGACTTAGTCAAGCAGTGAGGATATCATTCTTCTACCACGGATAACATAGGTTAAAACGTTGGTAAGGTCTAGGTTTTGTATCAAAAGTGAACTAATAAAAACCTAGCTGCCACACTGCATAGTGACTGCAGGGGCAAGCTGTTTTTATTCCTCAAACTCTATAAGCTTCAACAGCTGACCTCAGAAATGGTACAATATCATTCTTCTTCTTCGTTCTCAATCTCCCGCAACCAAGCTCGTTTTAGAGGGATTTCTCCATGAATCAGATGGCCTGTATCTACAGTAGGCTGTGACGGATGTCTGTGGCGGGACATTACATTTTGGTTTAGGGGGATCTTCTTCTTCTTCTTCGTACGCTGTCAGACGTCAACTTGAATTTGTTCGAAGAAAGCAGCTGTCATCCTGAGGCTGTCGACACTGCCATTGAGCTTGTCTAGTATTGGCACTGGTGATGGCCACATGTGCTTTCTCTGGTCCTCGTATGTCGGGCAATTTTGCAGCAGATGTTCAGTGGTCATTTTCCCTGTACCACAGGTGCATTCGTCAGTGCCACCTATCTTCAATTTATTGAATAGATGGTACCTCAGTCTGCTGTGCCCTGTGCGGAGTCTGAAGACCACGACATGCTCTCTTTTGTTCAACTGGTAATAGGCATCATTTTTTGTGTAGCCAGTATGTTCTGTTTCCCATTTGGCCATGTATCTGGCTCTAATAAACCTTTTGGACTCTTCGTAGGTCACACTAGAATCTGGTTGTGGTAGTCTTGCACCTTCTTTTGCCAGTCTGTCTGCCTCATCGTTGCCTTGGGTGTTACAGTGGGATGGAACCCACTGTACCACTACTCTTTTTGATGTGGACTGCTGGCATAATTGACAGAGTTCTGCTCTTAAATCATTTATTTCAGTATTTTTCTGGCTTTTTAGTGCTGTAACCACGGCCAGGGCATCTGTAAACAGGATTATCTGGCTTTCATTGCTTTTGCCTGTCAGCATTGCTTTTACTGCAGCCTTCAGTTCCTCTGCCTCCGCTCTGAAACTGCATGAGAATTTTCCAGTTGCCACTGACAGTGTTATTTTTCTACCATTTGTTAGGCTCAGGAATACCCCTCCCCCTCCATTGTGTTGTGTTTGTTACAGAACCGTCGGTGTATGCATGGGTAGTTTTCCCGCTATGTACCTCAGGGTTATGTCTCTTCTTTCTTTTCCAGTCTGGCTGTTCTTGTTTCCAATACCTGGTATATTTTCTACCACCTCTGGAATGATATGCTGCTTCCATGTGGGTTTGCGTACAGTAGGGATGGGCTTTTGTGTTGTTATGGTGTTCATAGGGTCTTCACTCATCTTTGATTTGGCTATTTCTGCAAAGTGTCTCCGCTTTAGTTTCCCTTTACCAAATCTATTTAGTCTCTGATGCATTGGATGGTCTGTCAGTCTTCTGAGTTTCTCTGCTTGCTGCTGGGCTCTGCTGTCTCTTCTGTCGGTCATGGATTGCAGATTTGTAATCTTTTCAAGTTCTACAATTGGCGTTGACTTCATGCCTCCTGTTACAACTCTGATGGCTTAGTTTTGAAGTTTGCTAATTTTATCAAAGTTCGCCTTTGCTGCTATTGTCCATGCCGCAATGCCATACTCGAGAACTGGTCTCAGTCTTCCAGTGTACAGTTTCTTCAGTATACTTTCGTCTGCTCCCCAGCTTGTGCCAGCAAGTTTCCTCGTGATTGCCATTCTTTGTCTTGCTCTCATTCGGTTTCTCTCGATCTGACTTTTCCATGTCATGCGCCGATCAAATGATACGCCCAAGTAGTTTGGGTTGTCGTTTGGCCGCAGATATTTGCGTTTAGACTTAATATTGTTTTTTTGGGGTTTATTTGAAAGTTATAATATCGTTGTTTTTTCTTCATTTTCTTCAGCCATGATTTCGCCCACTCCTCTAGCGATGTTAGGGCCTGCTGCATCCGATTGTTTGCTGCGGTGAGATTTTCTTCAGATCATCTGCAAACATGGAGCTGTGGACTCTTCTTGGTATATTCTCTATGATGTTGTTTATATATACCAGGAAAAGTGTGGGTGACAGTACTCCCCCTTGGGGTACTCCTTGCTCCAGTGTCACCTTTTTGCTCATCTGCCCTTGTACTTGAACTCTGGCTGTTCTGTTTTCGAGGTAGTGGTTGATCCACCTGTACATTTTTCCAGATACTTCAGTTCTTCGTAGCTTGACTTTAATTCCCTCTTTCCACACCTTGTCAAATGCCTTCTCTAGATCCACCCAAACCGCTACTGTATGCTTTTTCTCTTGGTAAGCATCCTCTATTTCCTATGCTATGAGAGTGATCTGGTCCTCAGTGGATCTGTGTTGTCTAAAGCCTGCTTGCTGTGGAATTAATATTTGTTTTGCTTCCAGGTGCCACATCAGTCTGGTGTTTATCATACACTCCATCAGTTTACCTACACAGCTCAGTAGACTGATAGGACTGTATCCATTTGGATCTGTTCTATCTTTTTCTTTCTTTGGTACTGGTATAAGTACAGCATCTTTCCATGCCTGCGGTACAATTTCCCTTTTCCAGCTTTGGTTCAGGACTGACAGTAACGTCCTCTTTGCTGTTTGGACCAACCCCATCAGCATTTTATTTGTTACCCCGTCTTTTCCGTGCGATTTCTTTTTCTTTAAAGTTCTCATGGCCTCATTCATTTCACTCATTGTTAGTTTTGCCATCATGTGCTCCTCTGGTGCAATCTTGATGTTATCATGGCTCTTTTGTTCTTCACTAGTGTCTGTATGCCTGTCTGTATGAACATCAATGTGGTTTGCTCTGGCATAATGTTCTATAAAAGCGTTTGCTGCTTTTTTTCCAGTAAGCATGTTGTCGCCCTGCTTGATGGTAATTTGTTTATTTGATGGTATTTCGTCATTCATGGCTCTGACTAATTTCCATAATTTGTTCCCTTCTTTATCTAGATTGAGGCTTTCTGTTTTTTTTTCCAACTGTCTCTTGTTATTTGGTTTAGTGTTCTTTTGTATTTCGCAGTGATGGCCTTGAGGGAGATATTTGCTTCAATAGATTGCTCTCTCTCTCTCTCTTTGCCGTGTTCCTAGCGTTTGAGACTTCCTCCTCAGCTTTCTGCAATTTATGATTTCAATATGGCTTGTAGTTTTTCCTTGCCCCTCTTGGGATGGTTACGGTGGCTGCTTGCAGTATTGCTTTGCTTATGCTTTCCACCAGAGGTTTCATATTGTTATTTCGTGTGTTGATAGTTTCACACAGTCCATCTGTCAGCATTGCAAATCTGTCCCAGTCGGCTCGTCTGTAGTTCCAACGTGGCAGCGGTTTTATTTCCTGGGGGCCTACTTCCATATCAATATCTAGCCTAATTGGCCTGTAGTCGCTACCTGCCAATTGGTCGAGCACCTGACGATCTATTTTGTGGTGGATATCCCCCGTGGAGAAGGCCAAGTCTGGAGTGGAGGTGGTATGCCATCTTCTGGAATAGAAGCTAGGGCTGTCGTCCAGCCTATTGATTAGATAGAGATTTGTGTCTATCTTCCAGTCTTCCACTTCATCCCCTCTGCTGTCTGTGTCTGAATATCCCCATCTCTCCGAGTGACTGTTGAAGTCTCCAACCACTAGGCAGTTGGAGTCCTTGATTTCCATTCTCGAGAGCGACAGGTCTTTGTTGGGTGGGCCATACAGGTTGAAGATACGGATTTTCGTTTCTTGTGTCATTATGTCGACTCCTACAATTTCCACCTTTGTGACCTTCTCTATCAAGTTGGAAGGTCTAGTATCCTCTGATTGAGAATCTGTGGTTGTTGATGAGGTGCGTTTCTTGGATGCATGCCACGTCTATCTTGCCTTCGTGCAGGTGATTTGTTAGAGGTGTAGGAGGATGACAAGTCAATATAATTTTATTTTAAATAATTAATTTAAAACTTAGATAAAGATAGATGTGTAGAAAAGATTGTTATTTTCAGCTTTGCTACCAATCTTTTTGAAGACGATAGGGCCCTGAAAAGGAGCAGAAGGAAATTTGTTGGCAGCTAGATTGAAATAACTGGACGACCAAACAGCACCATTTTAATTATTGAGGTAGCGCATCTCCTACTAACTAAAGTATGCCATGGGTAGCCAGAATAGAACAATATCGGCTAGAATGGTGCTGAAAATGTCCAAACCACTTGTGTTGATACCACATGAATCTGCACACATGTACGAATCAAGCATATACCTGTGCCATGTTTGTGCTTGTCATATACAGTTTGACGATTAAATCTAGATTTATTAGAAACCCCATTAAGGTGCGATGTTTGACACCCCAACAGATAAAAAGTGGACTATTCTGTGACGTCACTCCCCAAATCTGGCGCTAAAAATAGATATCCGGTGCTAAATGTAGATATTAATATTTATTTGGGGTGAATTAAGGGACAAAAACTGGGAACAATTTTTAGATGTATAAAACCCTACTAACCATTGTAAAAACACAAACTCTAATGATAGGGTAAATGAGTAAAGATCAGTTTGTTTGTTTTTTTAGTTTTTTTTTTTTTTTTTGCGTTCGCCTTATTTCTCTAATCCTCAAGGCGGTGTGCGTTGCACTGAGGTTTTTATTTTGCACCTGTCAACCCAGTACGTCCGACTTCAGCAGGCATTTTATGTAAGGGTCTGCTTCCTCCTGTATTTTCTAATGGTTTGCTTCCCCGGGGTAACGGCCGGTGCTGTGATGGTGATCAAACCCAGCACCTTCGGATTGTGAGCCGTGCATCTTAACCACTACCCCACACCGTCCCCATAAAGATCAGTAATATATAAATACACACGAACAGTCAAGGGAGGAAAGAGGGTAATACAGAATACATGAATACAGACACAGGGTGAAATAAATAGTTAATAATACAGGGGTCTCGGTGTTATTTTGCGAGTTAGAGTTATGGTAATTACTAAATCCCTCAAAATCTATTTATTTGAGGACAAAAAGAAAATCTATTAGCATATAGTACAGAATAAAAATGCGGTGCACGTTTAAAGTCGTCTGTGGGGTGCATTAATCTCTTTCCCCATTAATGATGTACATTGGAATGCCCCTGTAGGGGAAAACATTGAAAGGAATACAGGATCATGCAACCTTAACAAGCCTTTAGGAAGATAATAGTGGAGGCAGGGTTAATTAATGCATTTAGCAATAGATTAGATGCATATCGATGAGCCTTTGGTAGAATGCGCCCGATGGTGTGGGAACATCGTGGCATCAGCATCAAGATCAAACTCAAAGTCTACCGTGCAACCATCATTCCAACCCAGCGATACGCCTGCAAAAGCTGGACTGTATACTCTGGACATGCAAGGAGGTTAAACCACTTCCACACAGGTTGCACTTCCACATCCGATGGCAAGATCGTGTCACTGACATCGAGGTTCTCTCGAGGGCTAACATGCCCAGCATCCATGCACTGCTAGAAAAAGCACGACTAGGATGGGCCGGACACCTCGTCCGTATGTCAGATGAGCAGCTCCCAAAGAAGCTTCTCTGCGGCTAGCTGAGAGAGGGATGGCGCGAGAGAGGGCACCCAAAGAAACGTTTTAAAGATGGTCTGAGGGACTCACTGAACAGTTGCCAGATAGACATCGACACCTGGGAATGTCTTACGCAAAACAGGTCTGACTGGAGAAGCGCAGTCAAAGCAGGTGTAGCTACCAGCTAAGATGACCGTGTTGTGAAAGCCCAGAGCATACGCGAGACCCAGAAATCTCGAACAGCGGGAACGCCTTCTACAAACCTCATATGTCCGTTATGTAGCAGATGTTTTCGTGCCCGCATTAGTCTGTTCAGCCACATGCGCACCCACACCCAATATGGAAGTCTGTGACAAGGATGATGTCGGCGGTCCTCATTGACAACGATGGACAGCTATTATTATTATTATTATTAGATGCATATAGTTATTTTTAGATCAAATTAATGTAAAAGAAACTGGTTGTATACAGACTCTGCAGAGTCTTCTAAACCAATATAAAGACGCTAAATTAAGCCCTGAAAAGGGCTGTGCAAGTAGCAGGATGTATTCCGGAGAACAGAATGTTCTGTGTTGTTTGCAGTTTGCCTGCGATAGTTGCACCTTTCGGTCTGATACATCCGACTTCAGCAGGCATTTTTGCGTACCGGGTTAGTCTTCCCTCTACGATACCTTCTACTTAGCCAATCTGCCCTGTTGCAGTCTGTTATCTAAGATCACCGTGTGGAGATGTAGAAGGGTCTTGGCAGCTAAGGGCCTCTGTAGCTGATGCACTGCTCAGCATCTTGATCTCAACACCATTAATGTTCAATCTTTTTTTAAATTCCTGTATCATATATTGCGTCTAAAGCATTCCTACAAACGCAAAAGGCTTTTCCGCACTCATGTGACTTTTGGTCAGTGTGACTGGCAAGGTCTGCAAATTCATAAGTTGGAAAGTCTTCTACACTAGAGGGGTTTGACAGCACTGTTAGCTGCCTTTTACTACATGCTTTCAGTGTGGAAGTTCTCCTTTTCTTGTCTCATTCACACACAAAGATCTCCAGGACACCACTATTGCAATGACTGTTAATGAATAATATTCAGCAAAATCCCCTCCCCACATTTCCCTCCCCCCCCCCCCTTTCATAAATCTTCTGCCATGAAGATAGGAAAACTCACATTGGAATAGGCTTAATTGTGTGCATATTTGCCTCAGAGGTTTGGCTTAACTGGGTCAGATGAGCCACCATATGGTATAAACACATAAATAGCTGAGGGTAAAGCCCGCCAGTTTGATTCTGAAAATAAAGATTGGTCAGATTGTCTTTCAGATTCATTACAAAATAAACAATTATAGTGTATCACAACGCTTCTCAATCTTTTCATTCCTGACGTCCATTTTTATTACTTTTTAAAAAAAAAAAATTTTTATAAATGGCAATACAGAGACTGAACATCCTGAAGAAATTATGGCAGAGCACCAACAAAATGATAAAAGTAAAAGTCTTGAGAGCCTGTGTTTTTCCTGTGGCAGCTTATGGCTGTGAATCATGGACGATTACCAAAACTTCTAGACAAAGAATCGAATCCTTCGAGTCAAAATGTTACAGAAAGATCCTCAAAATGCCTTGGACAGAGAAAAAAACAAATGTAGACATTCAGCAAGAGTAGAGCATAGAGGAGAACTGGTTTATCAATTCCATTTTGGCTAGAAAATCCAAATACTTTGGTCACATCAAGAGACACAACGGTCTTGAGAGAACAGTGATGGAAGGTATGGTGCCAGGCAAAAGAGGAAGGGGTAGACCAAGAAGACAATGGTACCGAGATATCCAGGAATGCCGGGTATGACTGTGGCGGAGGCTGGAGTTTTGGCAAGAGAACGAGTTTCTTTCAGACAGACTGTGATGGGAACGACGTTCTACAAAGGACATGCTATATGATGATGAGGGTAAATATTTCCCATTGCCCACTACAATCTACATTGAAGAAAACTCCACAATCGTCCACTCATTCTGTTTATTTTGGATGTTTTTAACCATCATGTAGCATGTCTTTTGCAGAAAGTCACTCCCATCACAGCCCATCTGAAATAAACTCGATTTCTTGCCAAATCTCCAGCCTGCTCCACAGTCATGCCCAAGTACTCCTTGACATCGTGGTACCATTGCCTTATTGGTCTGCCTCTGCCTCTCTTGCCTGACACCATACCTTCCATTATCGTTCTTTCTGGAATGTTAAAATAAGGCGAGGCTGCAGCGGTTTTGTGGATGTATATAATGGGGAAAAAACATGAAAAAAAAACTTGTAAAAGTTGATTAAGGTTGAGTTTAATCAAAATTTTTAAATGGGTATGGTCAGATCAAGCATCTGGCCCAACCAGTCGCTTAGACAGACTGGCTCTACTATCAGAAACCATTTTTTCTTATATGTTGATTTGTTAGTTCAGTATTGTTGTCCCTGATGAATGCCTATTGGTCATAACGTAGGTTTTGTTTGTGTTCTCGTCTCGGTGCGGTATCTGACCATACCCATTTTTAAATTTCGATTAAACTCAACCTTAATCAACTTTTACAAGTTTTTTTTCATGTTTTTTTCCCTCTCTAGAATGTTGTGTCTTTTGATGTGGCCAAAGTATTTTAATTTTCTGAACCAGTTCTCCTCTATGCCCAACTCTTGTCAAATGTCTGCATTCATTTTTTTTTCGATCCACTGTATTCTGGAGACCTTTCTATAACATTTTGACTCGAAGGACTCAAGGTTTGGATAACTGTTCATGTTTCACAGCCATATGCTGCCATGGGAAAAACACAGGTTCTCAAAATTTGTCTTTTTGTTGGTTTGCTGGCAATTTGCAATAGTTTTCTCAAATTTGGTTTTTATACAGCATGTAATTTTTCTTCTACCTACCGCCCATCTGAAAGCTAAAATTGCCCACTAGTGGGCAGTAGTGCCTAGGTTGAAGAGCTCTGGTGTAACACATAAATTTCTATCAGTCGTTCACAGTGTTGGAGAAGTTTATTCATCGTTGAGCCACTCCAGCCACAAAGATTAATGTAGTCATAAGTTGAATGAAAGATGTACTATACATTCCTGTTCCAGTCCAAGATTTTAATTTACCACAGATAAAAGTATCAAAATGAGACAAGAGGAGCTTTAATTTAATTGGAGAACATGGAAATTTATGTTAGATCTGGTTGGGGAGTTATGATAGATCTGGTGGGGAGTTATGATAGATCTGGTGGGCAGTTATGATAGATCTGGTTGGGGAGTTATGATGGATCTGGTTGAGAAATTATGATAGATCTGGTGGACATTTATGATAGATCTGGTGGGGAGTTATGATAGATCTGGTGGGGAGTTATGCTAGATCTGGTTGGGGAGTTATGATAGATCTGGTGGGGAGTTATGATAGACCTGGTGGGGAGTTATGATAGATCTGGTTGGGGAGTTATGATAGATCTGGTGGGGAGTTTTGATAGATCTGGTTAGGGAGTTATGATAGATCTGGTGGGGAGTTATGATAGATCTGGTGGGGAGTTATGATAGACCTGGTGGGGAGTTATGATAGATCTGGTTGGGGAGTTATGATAGATCTGGTGGGGAGTTTTGATAGATCTGGTTAGGGAGTTATGATAGATCTGGTGGGGAGTTATGATAGATCTGGTGGGGAGTTATGATAGATCTGGTTGGGGAGTTATGATAGATCTGTTGGGGAGTTATGATAGATCTGGTTGGGGAGTTATGATAGATCTGGTGGGGAGTTATGATAGATCTGGTTGTAAAGTTAAGATAGATCTGGTTGGGGATTTATGATAGATCTGGTGGGGAGTAATGATAGGTCTGTTGGGGAGCTATGACAAATCTGTTTGAAGCTATGACAAATCTGTTTGAGAAGCTATGACAAATCTGTTTGAGGAACTATGACAAATCTGTTTGAGGAACTATGACAAATCTGTTTGTGGCTATGACAAATCTGTTTGAGGAGCTATGATTTTAATCCTACATAAAACAACCTAGCTTCTTCTGCATAATTCTGTCACATCACAGATTAAACTGTGACGTGTTAGTAGATGCTGGCTGCAAATTATACACACCCACTGACAACGAGCAGAATCACAGGGAAGTGGGACAGAAGGTGGCAGAGAGAGAAAATATTGGACAGATTGAAGGAATAGCATGGGGGATGATCAACGCAGGAACTGATAAATGACACACATGATAAGACGAGGTGGAGATCTATGATTGTCAAAGCCAACCAGTAGGGCACTTGATGATGATAATTATGATTTGACTTACTTTATTGTTGTCTCTTTGAATCTTCGCAGCGTTGAGCATCACACAAATGACTCGGGTTTTATGTTCAGGAGGAAGCAGAAAAAAGGGAATGGTGCTGACACACCTGTGTGCAAGAGAAATGTTTGCCATATATAAATTTACCAAGCTGAAAAAACTTTCTTGTTGACTTCTGAGTTTGGGTGATGTTTTCCTTCCTCGCCAGATTATAAGTCACGTATCCATTTACAGCTGGGTAGACAGGGGTTTGTCAAAGCTAATTAGACTATAACAAGTTTTTTACAATACAGCCGTCAAAGCCTATATGCGTGTCACCACAGACACTCCACACCCTCTGCACAGTAGTATCTCAGACATCAAGAGAGCAAGACTCAAGAGAGGGTCGTCATGGACGGCACAGGCTGAGACAACAATCGGACACGTCACTCCAGCTGAGACGATAGCCAAAGGGGAAGAATGGGTCCACACTGGTGATAGAATGATAGAGTAACAGAGAGTCATCATAACCTTGGGCAAGGAATGCAGAGAACGGAACAACGAGAGTGCAGAGCACGAGGTAAATCAGCTGATAACTGAGAACACCTAGGAGAGTGACGCTGTCATATACACAGACGGATCAGTCGTGCGCAGTGGGACATCAGGCTGAGGTTTCTCAGCTAGAGTGAGAGGAGAGGTCGTTGCTGAGCGCAGTAGGGCATACATGTCAACAACCTCCAGTATGAGAATGGAGATGGAAGCAGTGACCTCAGCACTGAAATTGATATCTGAGACTTCTATAACAAAGGCAGTCATCGTGTCAGACGCACCAGCCGTACTTCAGAAAGTACAGAAGGGATGGCTTAGGTACGAGTGGATAGCTGCTGTTGAGGCCTCAAACCTCCATGCTCTGACCTGGATCTACTGTCCTGCTCCTGCCGGGGTTCAGGGCAATGAAAGAGCTGACATCTTGGCTTCACGGGCTCCCATCATGGGCACATTGGTGATGGACAGAAGTGACATTTTGAAATCAATCAATGACCGCCTGCTGGATGAGGACACCGCAATAGATGAAGCAGCAATCCACAGACTGCAAAGTTTCGACATTAAACGAGGTTCGAGCGGAGTGGGGTGCATGAGAGGACGGCACAGGAGAGTGTACAACCAGCGAGCTACAGGGACCATCAGCATTCATGCCTTACGCCATTTGATGAGAGAGACTGAGCACCTATGGGTATGCCCGGAGTGCAGGGACGTCGATTCTTAGAAACAGAAACAGCCGTCTGCAATATCAATATGGCACAGCTACAAATTAATTAAAGAAAGGTCCAGATTAGATTCTAGGAAATATTTTTGTAGTCAGAGAGTGGTGAATGCTTGGAATGCATGACCACAGGGAATAGTGGGGGCAGGGTCAGTTAATGCATTCAAGAATAGATTGGGTAAACATACTTATTTTTAGATCAAGTGAAGTAGATGAAAAGTTAAGTTAAGTTAAATCTGATTTCATGCCAGTGTGGCATATTAGGGGTGATGTGGTCAACGTCACGCCACCCTACTTTCATAGATTATTCTTGTAAACAATTCTTTAGGCTGGATGGACCTTGAAAACCATTTTGCAATCAGCAAAAATCTCATACCATCTGGAGACCAAACCTTGATGGCTCAGTTAGGAAACTGGTGCACTAACCGCTGCACCGGGCAAGCCGTGGGTTTTTTTGTGGTACAGCAGCTTCTCCAGTTCACCAAGCTGTAAATGAGTACTTGATAAAGTAAAGGGAAAATTCTGAGCCCCCTTGAAAGACAATGAAGAAACAATGAAGAAACTGAGCACAAATGGGGGTTCCCAGGTGCAATCAAGACGGTTCTATGGGCCATTTTACAAACAGCTGTTTATCGTCTATAGCAGATGTCTCTGTTGGATACTTATTGTCAGAATGACAGATCTTCTTCTTCAGCTTTCTTCCTGAAAATGATGTGAAATTGTGTTGTAGTTTACAGCAAAGCTGCAATATCTGTGTCCTTTGGCCTCACACAATTTCAGCTGGTTTTTTTTGGGTCCAGGTTTGTCGCCCAACTAATTTACACTAATTTAACCTGTTTCCAGGGCCTCCACTTGGAGGTGAAGTAAGGTCTTCGCTAGCCGTGATGCAAGCAGCCAGCTATGAGTCACTGGCTGCTGTTAGTTCAATCACTGTGCTTTATCTTCGGCCCAAGATGGACAGATTAAATAACGGCACAGAACTCGACAACAGCAATAAAGCTGGAGATATAGGAGAGAAAGTGGAAATGGATAGGAAACACCCCCATAAAGAAATCTAAACACTGTAGCCAGTCTTGCACTTGATAAGAGCTCACATGAGAAGCAAAGAGTGAGGACGTTAAAGAATACATAGCAAAGAAAAGCAACAAGAGTGTTTTGTCCATTGAGTTCAAGAAGATGCTTCACAATAGAAAACGGTGGAAAGCACCCATTACAGCCTCATGATAATCATTATAGTTATACGGCAACCAATACAGTCATGTAACAACCATTACTTCTTCTTCTTCGTTCATCCTCAGATCAAGGTCCCGGTTTCTCTTACAAAGGACACTGTTGTTTATAAAGTTCACAGTACTCCAAACTAGGTCTAACTAATGCTTTATACAGTTTGACTATCACTTCCTTGCTCCTATGTTTAATATTTCTTTTTATCATACCTAACATTGCATTTGCCTTTTTCACTGATATCTGAACTTGCTTGCTCATTCACCTTACCTGTATGATCGATTTTAACCCCTAGGTCCCTTTCTTTATCTATCTTTCTAATATTGTTCTCTCCTGTTCTGTAATTATGTTCCATATTGGATCTACCCATGTGGATGACTGTACATTTATCTACATTAAACTCCATTTGCCAGCTTACAGACCACTCTCAAATTTTATCTAAATCCGACCTCAATATATCCACTTCTGTTTTAGATGAGATACTACTGCATAGTTTTGTGTCATCAGCAAATTTTGCAATCATAGATCAAAGATGACCCTTGAGTCTGTAATGCCAAGTTCTCAGTCTGAAGATGATGACTTGCTGTTCTCTAGTTAAGTTATAGTAGCTGTCTTCTTTTCGGAAGTCGGGGTGTTGATCAGCCCATTTTACCTGAAGTTGGTTTTAATTATGGTCTTGGCCTCATATGTGATATTCTGGTCTGTTTGTGGGGATGCTCCTCCACACTTTGCTAGTTTGTCTGCAGCTTAATTTCCTTCAATATTGCAGTGAGATGGGATCCACTGTATGACAAACATTGGGTGTTCTGCTGAGAGCTGTGTCAGGGAGAACGTACATTGCTAGAGATCTTCAACTTTGTGTTGTTTTAACGCTGCTAATACTGACACGGCATCAGTAAGGAATACTATGTTTTCTTGGTGGATATCTTTATCTTGGATTACAAGCTCAGCTGTGGCCTTCAGTGCCTCTGCTTCTGCACGGAAGTTATTGGAGTATGTTCCCGTTATTAATACTCTAGTTTTCTTTTCTCCATTTCTTGATCTGCAATAGACCCCTTCATTTCCATTGGATGTGGCTTTGTTAGATGAGCCATCTGTATATACGTGTATCCATATTTCTGGTGGGTATACTCTCTTAAGATATTCTTCTGTAATAAATTTCCTTTCTAAATCTGTCTGTTCCATTTTTTCCTATTCCCTCTATGATTTCTACAATATCAGGGGACTTAGGGGCTTTTTTCCATGGTGGAATTTGGGATGTTTGTTTTAGATCTCTAGCCACTGCCTGGCTTATGTCTTGGTCTGCTCTTGCAAGTTCTTTGTTTTTTATATGAAGTGGTTTCTTTTTAATCTCCATCTTCCCATGTGATTTATCCTGCCATATATTGGGTAATCAGGCATTCATTTGAACTTCTTCCCCTCCATACTTTTGATTCGTGTGATGTTCTCCATTGCATTTATTGGTGTTGTTCTCATAGCTCCAGTGATGATACGTATACCTTGATTTTTGGTTGTGTTTATTTTGTGAAAGTTATTCTTTGTTGCTGTGGACCATGCTGCTATCCCGTATTCTAGCACTGGTCACACATAACCTGTGTACAGTTTCTTTAGGGTGCCCGTGTCAGTCCCCCATGTTGAGCCTTTTTTTCTCATTATGGCCTTTCTGTTCTTAGCTTTGTTGGTGGCTTTTTTTATCTGGTTTTTCCATGTCAACCTTTGGTCCATTGTTATTGCCAGATAAGTTGGACTTATGTAAAGGGAGAGAGTCTGGCCATGTACTTTTAGGATCACTTCTTGGGGCTTGGGAGAAGATTGTGTATGTAGTTTTGGTTTCATTTATAGCGATTTGCCATTTTTTTTGTCCATGTCTCTATTTTATTTAGGTCCTCCTGCATTTTGTTTCTAGCTACAGGTGTAGACTCTTCAGATGTCCATAGTGCCAAGTCATCTGCATATAGTGCACTGTGTACTCTTTTAGGGATTTCTGTGATTATATCATTGATATATATGAGGAACAGCATGGGTGAGAGTATTCCACCTTGCGGAACTCCTTGTTCCATTTTCCTCTTTTTGCTGAGGTGTCCTTGAAGTTGTACTCTTGCTGTCCTGTTATCTAGGTAATCACTGATCCTCTTGTACATGTTGTTGGTTACACCCATTTGAAGGCCCGCTCTTCCATATTTTATCAAAGACTTTTTCTAGGTCTATCCATACTGCCAGTGTTTTCTTTTTTTCTTGAAATGCATCTTTTATCTCCAGCGAGATATATGTCACCTGATCTTCGGTCGATCTGTTTCTACGAAAACCTGCTTGCTGGGGAATAAGTAAATTTCTTGATTCCATATGCCAGGTTATTCTAGTGTTAACTATTTGTTCCATTAGTTTCCCCACACAGCTGAGTACACTAATAGGTCTGTAACTGCCTGGCTTCATGTTGTCTTTCCCATGTTTAAGAACGGGGATAGTCCTTGCCTCCTCCCACACTGTGGGGACAGTTCCTTGTTTCCAGCTTGTGTTAAAGATGTGTAGCAGTTTGTTCTGTCCTACTTCTCCCATGTTAGAGAGCATTTCATTAGTGATGTCATCCTTTCCTGGGGCTTTTCTCTTCTTGAGTTTACTAATGGCTGACTCTAATTCTGTCTTGGTGATATTTACTATCATATATTCCTCAGGTACTCGCATCGAGTGCTCCATGTGGTGGTTTATTTCTTTCATAATATACCTTTTCATGTCTGCTGGGATTTTATTTCTACTAGTTTCTGCATAATTTTGGATTAGAACATCCGCTGCTTTTTTCTCAGTTAGTACCTTTCCTTCACTTTCAATTGCAATTGTTGGCTTGTAGCTGTTTTCTTCACTCAAGGCCTTTGCTAGCTTCCAGAGCTTCTTGCTCTCTCTATCAAAGTTGAGGGTTTCTGTATGCTCGTGCCAGCTTTTACTGCATGCTTGGTTGACTGTTTTCCTATATCTTGCAGCAGCTTCTTTGAGTGTGATGTTGCTTTCTTGATTTTAGTCAATTTCTGCTCTTTCTCTTGCCTCTTTTAGTTGAAGTTCCATCTGTTGCACTTCAGGTGACCATTACAGTTTGTTAATTTCTTCTGGCACCACTTGGGATGTTCTCCATTGCTGCCTTTAGAAGACACTGGTTGAATTTTTCCACCATCTTGTCTACCTTCTTGTGGTGGGTGTTGATGGACCGGCAGTAAAGATTTGTACGTGTGGCAAACTTCTGCCAGTCTGCTCTCTTATAGGTCCACCTGGGCAATGGCTTGTAGTCTGATGGAATATTTGCCAGGTTTATTGTAAGTTTGATGGGTCTGTGGACTGATGGAATATTTGCCAGGTTTATTCTAAGTTTGATGGGTCTGTGGACTGATGGAATATTTGCCAGGTTTATTGTAAGTTTGATGGGTCTGTGGACTGATGGAATATTTGCCAGGTTTATTGTAAGTTTGATGGGTCTGTGGACTGATGGAATATTTGCAAGGTTTATTCTAAGTTTGAGGGGTCTGTGGACTGATGGAATATTTGCCAGGTTTATTCTAAGTTTGATGGGTCTGTGGACTGATGGAATATTTGCCAGGTTTATTCTAAGTTTGATGGGTCTGTGGACTGATGGAATATTTGCCAGGTTTATTCTAAGTTTGATGGGTCTGTGGACTGATGGAATATTTGCCAGGTTTATTCTAAGTTGGATGGGTCTGTGGACTGATGAAATATTTGCCAGGTTTATTCTAAGTTTGATGAGTCTGTGGACTGATGGAATATTTGCCAGGTTTATTCTAAGTTTGATGCGTCTGTGGACTGATGGAATATTTGCCAGGTTTATTCTAAGTTTGATGCGTCTGTGGTCGCTTTCTGCAGGAGGTGCGAGTACTGTTCTTTTAGATTTTAGGAATAAGTCACCGGTGGTAAATGCAAGGTCAGCGGATGATGTTGATGTCCATCGCCTTTTGGAGGTTGGTCAGATAGAGGTTGTTGTCAATCTCCCATGCCTCAAGTTCATGTCCCTTTGCGTTGGTCTGTGCGTAACCCCCACCTCTCAGACTGGCTGTTAAAGTCTTCTACCACTATGGTTGCCTGGTCCATAATATATATGGCTTCTAGTGCCAGATATTTTGTTGGCGGGTAGTATGTATTATAAATTCTGTCTGATTCGTTAAGGTTATGTTCACCTCTATTGTTTCGGTTTCTCCGTTTGTTTCCACCGAGATCATCTTTGATGGGATTGATATTTTGGAAAGGATAAGCACATCCTCCTTATGCCCATCCCTATCCAGTCTGTGAGTTTCATATCCTCTTATGGGGACGGAGTGGCCTTGTGGTTAAGTGGCACGGTTCAAAATCCGAAGGTGCTGGGTTTGATCCCCGTCACAGCACCGGCCATTACCCCTGGGAAGCAAACCCTTAGAAAATGCAGGAGGAAGCAGACCCTTACATAAAATGCATGCTGAAGTCGGATGCACTGGGCCAACAGGCGCAAAATAAAAACACAGTGCAACGCACACCGCCTTGGGGATTAGAAAAATAAGGCGAACGCAAACAAAAAAAACAACAAAAAAAAAACAACAACAAAAAATATCCTCTTATGAAAAATCTGTGGTTTGGATTAAGGTGTGTTTCCTGAATGCAGGCAGCATGTATTTCTTCCTCAGTCTTCTTGACAACGCTTCCTTTTTGTTGTATGTACCTTCAGTGCTCCATTGCAACACCTGCAGGGTTTGAGTGGCAGATGTATCCGTGTGCCATGATGGGAGAAAAATATCCATGTGGGTACCTTATGGTGTCTTTCTGTATAGTCCGGGACGTTGATAATCCTTGGATGAGATACGTAGTGTCGTGGTTTGCAAAACTAACAATGAATGAAATGGAAGAACCCATGAGAACTCTAAAGAAAAAGAAAATGCCCGGAAAAGATGCCGTAACAAACGAAATGCTTGTGGGGCTGGGCCAAACAGCAAAGAGAAAGTTAGTATCAGTCCTGAACCAAAGCTGGAAAGGGGAAATTGTGTCTCAGGTATGGAAAGACGCTGTACTTATACCAGTACCAAAGAAAGAAAAAGATAGAACAGATCCAAATGGATACAGGCCTATCAGTCTACTGAGCTGTGTAGGAAAACTGATGGAGCATATGATAAACACCAGACTGATGTGGCATCTGGAAGAAAAACACATACTAATTCCACAGCAAGCAGGCTTTAGACAGCACAGATCCACTGAGGATCAGATCACTCTCATAGCACAGGAATTAGAGGATGCTTACCAGGAGAAAAAGCATACAGTAGCAGTGTGGGTGGATCTAGAAAAGGCATTTGACAAGGTCTGGAAAGAGGGACTTAAAGTCAAGCTACAAAGAAGTGAAGTTTGTAGGAAAATGTACAGATGGATCAGCCACTACCTCAAAAACAGAACAGCCAGAGTTCAAGTACAAGGGCATATAAGCAAAAAGGTGACACTTGAGCAGGGAGTACCCCAGGGAGGAGTACTGTCACCCACACTCTTCCTGGTGTATATAAATAACATAACAGAGAATATACCAAGAAGAGTCCATAGTTCCATGTTTGCAGACGATCTGGCTATGTGGACCTCTGAAAAGAATCTCACCATAGCAAGTAATCATATGCAGCAGGCCCTAACATCGCTGAAAGAGTGGGCAAACTCATGGCTGGTCAAAATAAATGAGGAAAAAACAACATGTATGATATTCTCGCTTTCAAACAAACCCCAAAACACCAAAATAAGTCTTAACGGAAAATATCTGCGGCCAAACGACAACCCAAACTATCTGGGAGTCACATTCGATCGGCGAATGACATGGAAAAGTCAGATCGAGAGAAACCGAATGAGAGCCAGAAAAAGAATGGCAATCATGAGGAAACTTGCTGGCACAAGCTGGGGAGCAGATGAAAGTATACTAAAGAAACTGTACACTGCAAGAGTGGGACCAGTTCTCGAGTATGGCATTGCGGCATGCACAACAGCAGCAAAGGCGAACTTCGATAAAGTTAGCAAACTCCAAAACCAAGCCATGAGAGTTATAACAGGAGGCATGAAGTCAACGCCAATTGTAGAGCTGGAAAAGATTACAAATCTGCAATCCATGACCGACAGAAGAGACTGCAAAGCCCAGCAGCAAGCAGAAAAACTCAGAAGACTGACTGACCATCCAATGCATAAGAGACTAAATAATTTTGGAAAAGGGAAACTAAAGCAGACAACTTTGCAGAAATAGCCAAAGCAAAGATGAACGAAGTCCCTATGAACGCATTAACAACACCAAAGCCCATCCCTACTGAACGCAAACCTACCTGGAGGCAGCATATATTTCCAGAGGTGGTAGAAAATATACCAGGTATTGGAAAAAAGAACAGCCAGACTGAAAAAGAAAGAAGAGACATAACCCTGAGGTACATAACGAAAAACTACCCAAGCATGGAATGGACCCATGCATACACCGACAGCTCTGTAACAAACACAACACTGAACGGAGGGGCAGGGGTATTCCTGAGCCTACCAAATAGTAGAAAAACAACACTATCAGTGGCAACTGGAAAATACTCAAACAATTTCAGAGCGGAGGCAGAGGCACTGAGGGCTGCAGTAGAAGAAATGGTGACATGCAAAAGAAATGAAAGCCATATAGTCCTGCTTACATATGCCCTGGCCGTAGTCACAGCACTAAGAAGCCAGAAAAATACTGAACTTAATGATTTAAGAGCAGTACTCTGTCAACTATGCCAGCAGTCCGCACCAAAAAGGGTAGTGGTACAGTGGGTTCCATCCCACTGTAACATCCAAGGCAACGAGGAGGCAGACAGATTGGCAAAAGAAGGTGCAAGACTACCACAACCAGATACTAGTGTGACATACTAAGAGTCAAAAAGGCTTATTAGAGCTAGATACATGACCAAATGGGAAACAGAACATACTGGCTACACAAAAAATGATGCCTATTACCAGTTGTAAAGAAGAGAGCAGGTCGTGGTCTTCAGACTTCGCACTGGCCACAATAGACTGAGGTACCACCTATTCAATAAATTGAAGATAGGTGGCACTGACGAATGCTTGTGCGGTACTGGGAAAATGACCGCTGAACATTTGCTGCAAAACTGCCCGACATACGAGGATCAGAGAAAGCACATGTGGCCATCACCAGTGGCAACACTAGACAAGCTCTATGGCAGTGTCGATAGCCTCAGGATGACCGCTGCTTTTTTCGAAAAAATAAAGGTTGACATCTGACAGCCTACGAAGAAGAAGATGAAGAAGTAACAGCGAGCTGTTTTATTCACACATTTCGGTCCAACACTTTTGTTTTCAGCAAGCATTTTCTTCAGGTAAGCATACCTAGCCTTTGGTTGTCCCCAACCAGCCTGGCGGCCAAACCTGCTAGGTAGCAAGTTATTTCTTTAAATCATGTTTATATACGGTCCCCCTGACAGTTGTCCCTTGTCAGCGAAGAGGCAGGGGATGTCCTATTTGGAGGCCATGAGCCTGCGCATCCCCTCTCGCCCATCAGACTCACACGTTCATAACTGCTCTATCAGCAGACACCCATTCCTTTAGCACGTTGATACACAGTGGACTTGAGGTAATTTTTCCCATTGACTCAGGCCATTTTTGGTCAAATATTAAGGTCTAGGAATGGCTTTCCCTTTGGCCTTCTCCTTGTTTGAGCTTGCTACATGATAGTCCTTGGTTGTTCTGCCCTCTTGAGTTGCAAGCTCCATCTGCCTGAACCTTGTGTAGAGTTTCCTCTCCTAGGTGGTCTGTCTTCCTGGACTCTTGGTCATCACCCAGCTGCTACCATTCTTAGTCTGGCCCCTCTCCAGTGACCTGTACCGCATAGCTCACTGAGGCACACAAGTCGCCCTCCCTCCCCACCTTGACAAGGTGATGGAATCCTAGGGGGGTAACAAACTTTACAGTCATGTAACAAACATTACAATCATGTAACAACCATTACAGTCCTATGGCAAACATTACCTTCCTATGGCAAACATTACAGTCCATTTTCCCGAAGACAAAAACTAAGACACCGCAGATGTAGAGACAGAAGAACACGTACATGCTTACCCTATCACATCAAGGTTAGATTTGCTCAGAACAGACCTGATCAACACGATGGGAAGTTCGAACTGTAATGAGGTCTGCAAAGAGAAAATTGTGGCAAAATATAAACTTATATCATACCAACAGTGTAAACGTATATCATACCAACAATGTAAACTTGTATCATACCAACAGTGTAAGCTTATATCATACCAACAGTGTAAACTTATATCATACCAACAGTGTAAACTTATATCATACCAACAGTGTAAACTTATATCATACCAACAGTGTAAACTTATATCATACCAACAGTGTAAACTTATATCATACCAACAGTGTAAACTTATATCATACCAACAATGTAAACTTATATCATAGCAACAGTGTAAACTTATATCATACCAACAGTGTAAACTTATATCATACCAACAGTGTAAACTTATATCATACCAACAGTGTAAACTTATATCATACCAACAGTGCAAACTTATATCATACCAACAATGTAAACTTATATCATAACAACAGTGTAAACTTATATCATACCAACAGTGTAAACTTATATCATACCAACAGTGTAAACTTATATCATGCCAACAGTGTAAACTTATATCATACCAACAATGTAAACTTATATCATAGCAACAGTGTAAACTTATATCATACCAACAATGTAAACTTATGTCATACCAACAATGTACACTTATATCATACCAACAATGTAAACTTATATCATACCAACAGTGTTAACTTATATCATACCAACAATGTAAACTTATATCATACCAACAATGTAAATTTATATCATACCAACAATGTAAACTTATATCATACCAACAGTGTTAACTTATATCATACCAACAATGTAAACTTATATCATACCAACAATGTAAACTTATATCATACCAACAATGTAAATATATATCATACCAACAATGTAAGCTTATATCATATGTTAACTTATATCATACCAACAATGTAAGCTTATATCATACCAACAATGTAAGCTTATATCATACCAACAATGTAAATATATATCATACCAACAATGTAAGCTTATATCATATGTTAACTTATATCATACCAACAATGTAAACTTATATCATACCAACAGTGTAAACTTGTATTATTTAGTAAATGTGTGACAGGGTAGTCTTAGCTGGGTAGTTATCTTTAAAGTTTACTGACTCACCTCAAAGACTGTAAGACATTACACTTCAATCACAGAAAACTTTCAAACTATCATTAACCATTTAGACAAAATAGTATCATTTATTGCATGAATAATGTTTACACAATATCAGCAAAAGAAAAGAACTACTAACTAAATAAATATCATATATTAAACTAAGGCAGAAGATTCAAGCACTAGCTTTTGATGGTACCTCCGAACTATATTACCCAGGTTCTAAGTCTCTTATTTGAAATTATATAAATCATAAACTTAGTCTAATTCAACTGTATTACAAATCAGTGGTTCTTTCTAACTTGTTATTGCCTGCTGTCTTCCGGGTTGTTTACATTGATGATGATCTGCCATCCTCTGTCAGGGTTGACTGCTTTAGGCTATCGAGCGAACAAACATAGGTTTACATATGTGCTCCCGTTGGAGAATAGAGACTTTAGGATTTATCCCAGGATTCAGATAGAACCACTTTTGGCCACAACCAGTTTCACAAACCAAAAAACTTTGGGACGCAATTCCAGGATTCAGAAAGAACCCCTTTTTGCCACGACCCATTTCATGAACCAAAAGACTTCTGGATGTTATCCCAGGATTCAGATAGAACCCCTTTTTGCCACAACCTATTTCATGAACCAAAAGACTTCAGGGTTGTTATCCCAGGATTCTGAAAGAACCCATTTTTGACCAGTTCCATGAATGAAGAGACTTCGGGATGTTATCCCAGGATTCAGAAAGAACCCCTTTTTGCCACGACCAGTTCCAAAATGAAGAGACTTTTGGATGTTATCCCAGGATTATTATGAGCACTGCTGGGCTGGTGCAGATGTTCTTGTCAGCAAAACAACACTGTGAAGACCAAAATCTATACCTGAATTTAAGTAAAACAACACAGCGAAGACCAAAATCTATACCTGAATTTAAGTAAAACAACACAGCGAAGACCAAAATCTATACCTGAATTTAAGTAAAACAACACAGCGAAGACCAAAATCTATACCTGAATTTAAGTAAAACAACACAGCGAAGACCAAAATCTATACCTGAATTTAAGTAAAACAACACAGCGAAGACCAAAATCTATACCTGAATTTAAGTAAAACAACACAGCGAAGACCAAAATCTATACCTGAATATAAGTAAAACAACACAGCGAAGACCAAAATCTATACCTGAATTTAAGTAAAACCACAATAATGAGCACAGACAATGGCAAAAACCAATTCAAAATTTATATTAGAACAACAAAAAATTGAAAAAGTCACACCGGCTAAATTATAAGCAACAATGCAGATTGCCTGAACGAAGTCAGAAGGAGAATGGCTATGGCAATGCAAAGGTTGAAAAAAATTAGAAACTTATGGCGGACAATTATAAAATAACGAAAGTACAAATTCTGCAAACTTGCATTTTCCAGGTAGCAGCGTACGAATGTGAAACGTGGACCACAACACAAACACTAAGAAAATGATTCAATCTTTTGAACTAAAATGCTACAAGAATGTGCTCAAAACACAATGGATAGTAAAAAAACAATGCAGATATTCTAAAAGAATTGGATATCGAGGAAAATTGATTAGTAAACAATATCTTGTCTAGAAAACTAAAATAATTTGGCCTCATCAATCGCCATAATGGCCTATAGAAAACGATACTGCAAAGTATGGTGCCTGGAAAGCGGAGCAGAGGCAGACTAAACACAAAATGGACACAAAACATCACAGACGTCCTGAAGATGACAGCAACAGAAGCGGGAGTTCTGGCCAGAGATGGAGTCTAATAGATCGACTGTTGTGACAGCGACATTTTGTAAAGGACGTGCTACATGATGATGATGATAAGGTGTATTATCCATTGTCCCCGAAGAAGGTGTTTTGCTCGTAATGTAGGTTTCGTTTTTGTTTTCGTCCCAATGCAGTATCTGAACCATATTTATACACGTCTTTAACATTTTATTTTAACCCATAGTACCGTCGCAGCCTCATCTTATTTTTTATATTGTTTTTACCATCTTCATTTACTAACATTCTTTTCTGTGTGGAGCATGTAGTCTACTTGACAGTGAGCTGGCTTGCTAAGACTGGGATTAGTGCGTGCAAGGTTGTTAAATCAAGCATGGACAGAAAGAAAAAAAAAGGTCGTGATTTGTTCCTAGTACGACCGCTCCTTCAGTCGACCCAGCTGTAAATGGGTATTTGACATGCGAGTTGGAGAAGGTATCAACAGCATGAAAAGAAACTGGACACCCCACCTCACATAGGCTGCAGCTTAGTACATTAAGAGTTATCTTCATACTGGCGGCGGGATCAAGATGCTGAGCAGCGCATGAGCTGCAGTGGTCAGCGACTCATAGCTGACTGCTAGCGTCAGGGCCAAGCGAACCAGAGCTGCCAAGACCCTTCTACACCTCCACGCGGTGATCCTGGATAACAGGCTGCAGCAGAGCAGACTGGCTAAGGAGAAGGGATCGAAGAGGGAATGCTAGCCCGGTACTCAAAAAATGGTTGCTGAAGTCGGATGTGTTGGACCGAAAGGTGCAAATATCGCAGTAAAGCTGTAAACTACGACATAACGCATTCCGTTCTCTGGACTACATTCTGCTACTTAAGCCCTTTCAGTGTTTCATAGCGGGAGATTGAGAACGAACGAAGCCAAGCCATACCGACGACAATGGTTGCCATGGAACTGACCGTTACCTTTACCCTTTTCTGTTCTGGCAATGTTTTCTATGTGCTCTCCCCTTTCTACAATGAGGTGTAGAGGTCAGATTTCATTTTCTTGTAATTTTAATATTTTACAGGATGGGATACTCTGTCCCATCCACAACCCTGCTTAGTCACCTCTTGTGATAATGTAGCAGAGTCCAGGTTTTCACTGGGGTTATTCTATCTAGAATGTTACAACATGTTTCCACGTCATTTATGACCACACACAGCAAATAACATAGCATGCAGCAGGTGGCAGATTTATTACATCATACTCATACAACAACTATTAAAGTGAGTGCAATGAGATTACAAACAACACAAGAAATACATCTTATCCAAATAGATACGTGGAGTTTATAAGCATAAGCTATTGAATGATGCTCCAGACTACCCCAACCCAGTTCTAATCGCACACTCCCCTCTCCTTATCTGCACCCTCAACACTCTCAAAAATTTGTCTTCACGATCGTATTCTGTGCATTCACTCACACTCAGATCCCCTCAGGCGGGTGATCTTGACATAATACATTCAATCTATTCAACGTATACTCACATGTGATCACACACTCAATCGATCTGCATATACCCACACTCTGGAACATATATTGTTCCCTCGGTGTCCTTCACACACCACACACACATCCAGATCTCTCCTAGGCGATCCGTACACTTGTGTAACCATTCAAGACATACATCGTTCACAAGGTGTCCTGCACATACAACACACATTCAGATCTCTTCTAAACACAGGGCGCCCAATACACACCTTATAGAGCGACTGGCCAAGACTCAAAGACGTTTGCTGGTTCAGCAACCCTGTATTCTATTCTATCTCACTAACACCCGTCAAACAGCCTATCAATCGCTCTTCTATAAAGTCGGCGAGCTAAACAGACTCCTAGCTAAATTCTCTCTCTCGCTCTCTCTATCTCTCTCTCTCTCTCCATGGCCAGTCTGCTTGAGTTAAACTTTGTCTAGTATTATATAGTCTCAAGCAGTATCAGAACTGTTCAATCGACCTCTGGGGGATGACTGGTCCAGCCATCACCTAGTTTGGATTTGCCTCCATTTAGTTGTTATTAGAACTAATCGCTCTGAATTCCTGTCACTCAAAATGTCGCATCAAGCTCTGCTGGCCTCTGTCTGTCATTAATCCCACACTACCCAAATCGGAACGCCAGAGTGGTCAGCACCTAGCCCTACCTGTACTAAACACATTCTTTCCCCCAACCCCCTGTTTTTCTTTGTTCACTAAGTATCGAAACGGTGAGTGACCTTGGCGTGGTGTCGAGACGGAGAGTGACCTTGGCACACATTCAGGTACCTTTGTTCTCAGAGTCGCCGACCACATCATCCCTGCCCTAAACGCTCATGCTCCAGCTGGAACTGTTACAACAAGCCTGACATGTTACAGTGTTTCTATTCTTTACTCCTTGTTTGGGCCCCTGATGAAACTGGCATTGCTTACCTTCTTTCTCACACACCTCAGATTGGCAAAAATACATACCACTAAGAGTAGCATCACCATGTTACATCTTTCTGGGTCCTGTTGTCTCTGTGACAGGAGGAAATCCATGAATCTTTCTGACACAATTGGCCTTCTGGGGTCTCTGAAACAAAGAATCAAATAAAAATTAAATTGGTTCAGGAAACATCAAGATTATAAAAATGTTAAGTTGGTCACGTGGAAGACACTGTTGTCAGGGATGAAGTGTTAGAGGCTTTATTTGACTAGGTCTTAGCATTGTTAAGTGTTGTGACCAATAGGGAAGCACCAAATGTTCAATTTGTATTTGATTAGGTGTCCTGAACAGCGCATTCAATGAACTATTTGTACTCGATTGAACAGTACCCGTGTTGAATACATATAGGCAAGTAAGTGGTGTGATAAATTTAGACTCAAAACGTTTCAATTCTGTACTAACTATACAGCTTTTTGCGATGAGTACTTTATTTTAGTTAGTTAGTCGTCGGATCATCTTCCTCGCACTCGGGACAAGTCCATACGCGCGAGATCTCATCCTCAGTATGTCTGCCAGCACATGATGACTGACTGTTCCGCTCCTGTGCTGATTAACCAGAAGTCTTTGGATCCCTGTGTGGTGTTCATTCCTCGCCGTCCCTCATTTCACACTTAATTCAACCAGTCGTGCCAAGGACGTGGAGTCTGGATCAACTCCCGAATCTTCCCTCCAGCCGATTTCCCTAACAACGTTTAGGATACTTTATTAATACTTTATTTTGCCATATGTTACATCAGTTGACTAGGCAGATGAAAAGCAGTCAGACAGTTAAAATCAAATGTGATAAATATCAGCTTCAGTTGGTCATCACAATTTAACTGTTGTAATGGTTTAAGTCATGCCTTGTTTTTTTGCTATACTTTATAATGACTCTTTCAGTTTACAAAATATGTGCCTCTAACAAGTGCTCCTAATGAATGTCTGCACAGAAAATGTTGACAGACTACTATTTTTGAAAGCAAACAAATATTTCAAGCAGCAATGACTTTTGAACTGAATTTTTGTAAACTGATTAGTTATTATTTAATAGCATTAAATCAGTTTTAAGATATTTTTGTCCATTTTTGTAATGATGAAACACTTTGAAACATTGTATGTTTTGTCCATTTCTTCATAATGATAGGTAATGTCATTTAACCGAAGGATCAGTGCTGTGAAGTGGGACATTAGGTTGGGGGTCCTCGGCTAGAGTGAGAGGACAGGTCATATGTTTCATCTAACCCTGACTAACAATTTGATCAGTATCTGATCAGACGCTAGTCTCTCCTCCCCATACAGGGACTTGGTTAGAGAGTTTCATTATGTTTCCTGTGTGAGGTTGTTGTTGGTGTTTGCAAATGCTCACAATGAATAGGTTACTCTTTTGTACGCCTTGAAAAGGATGTTAAGTGACGGGTTGGAGTAGTTTTCCTCACGTCCTAAGCATGCTGATAAAGGTGGAATGGAGTCCTCCAGGCGGTTGTGCTATGCTTGGCTTCATCTGCGAGTCACTCACTACTACTGGGATCATGTAAATCCCCCCACTTTGTTAGCCAGGCTTCCATGAAAACCCATTTCCAGGGAGGGCTACTAGGAAGCAGAGGTGAGGGTCTTGGCCAGTATGTTTTGTCTGACCCTGACTAACATGTCTGATCAGTATATTGTGCCTGACCAGACGTTAGTCTTCCTCATCCCTGTGCTAGGTAGTGGGATGTGATTGTGATGATGGTGTTGGTAAGGATGATGATATTGAAAGTAGTGGTGGTGGTGATGACGTTGATGGTTGTCGTGATGGTCATTATAGTGGTGTTGATAGTGATTAATCATGAAAGTAGTGAACGTGATGATGGTGGTAGTGATGACAACATTAATGATGGTGGTGATAGTAATGATTGTGACAATAGTCATATTGTGGTGGTGATATTAATCATTGTGATGGTAATCATATGGTGGTTGTGATAGTAATGATTGTGACAATAGTCATATTGTGGTGGTGATAGTAATCATTGTGATGGTAATCATATGGTGGTTGTGATAGTAATGATGAAGAGGATGGTGGTAATGATGATGATGGTAATTCAATTTAGAATTAATGATGATGACGATACAGAAATAAACATAAAATAAACTTAATATTTTTAAAATTCAAAGCAAACAATTATCAGCCTCACCCTCTATGAAGTACATAAGACCACTGTAGAATATCCTCTTGCACCATGTTTGTTAGGTATGCTAATCTGCGCTCGTCTGTGTCTGCAAACAATATAATAACTCAGTAAGGCTCTACATATCGCATCAATCATTTGTTAAAACATCCATTCATGTTTTCATCGCAACTTTCATTCGTTTTTCTTTTCATTAGAGTTAATTATGTTTCATTGGATTTTACAAATGGACTGTGGTTAGTGCACTTTCTCCCAGATATCTGTTTTAAGAAAGTCATTTTATTTTGTTTAACTCTTCATGACCATGACCTGTCTCCATTCTACATGCAAAGCACAAGCTAGTTTTTTTTTCTTCTTCTTCAGCAATTATCCTGAAAAAGACGTTGAGACATAGTTTACAGCAAGGCTGCGATATCTGTACCTTTCAGCCTAACACATCCATTTTCAGTTTGGCTTTTTTTTGGGGTACCAGGTTCGCTTTTCGGCTGCGATCTCTATTTTCTTAGCAAGACTGCATCACTGCAGCCTGTTTCCAGGGTCACTGCTTGCGGGTGAAATAGGGTCTTGGTGAGCTCTGGTTCACTGATCCTGATACTCTTCTTCTTCTTCTTCATCGTACGCAGTCAGACAGTAACCATTATTTTTTCGAAAAAAGCGGCGGTCATCCTGAGGCTGTCGACACTGCCATAGAGCTTGTCTTCTGGTTCCACTGGTCATGGCCACATCTGCTCTCTCTGATCCTCGTATGTCGGGCAGTTCTGCAGCAGATGCTCAGCGGTCATTTTCTCAGTACCACACGGGCATTCGTCGGTACCACCTATCTTCAATTTGTTGAATAGGTGGTACCTCAGTCTATTGTGGCCAGTGCGAAGTCTGAAGACAACGACCTGCTCTCTTCTGTTCAACGGGTAATAGGCATCGTATTTGGTGTAGCCGGTATGTTCAGTTTCCCATTTGGTCATGTATCTGGCTTTAATAAGCCGTTTTGACTCTTCGTACGTCATACTAGTATCTGTTTGTGGGAGTCTTGCACCTTCTTTTGCCAGTCTGTCTGCCTCCTCGTTGCCTTGGATGTTGCAGTGTGATGGGACCCACTGCACCACTACCCTTTTTGGTGCGGACTGCTGGCATAGTTGACAGAGTGCTGCTCTTAAGTCATTAAGCTCAGTGTTTTTCTGGCTTTTTAGCGCTGTGACTACGGCCAGAGCATCTGTAAGCAGGACTATATGGCTTTCATTTTCTTTATGTGTCACCATTTCTTCCACTGCCGCCCTCAGTGCCTCTGCCTCCGCTCTGAAATTGCTTGTGTACTTACCAGTAGCGAATGACAGTGTTATTTTTCTGCCATTAGGTAGGTTCAGGAATGCTCCTGCCCCTCCGTTCTGTGCAGTGTTTGTTACAGAACCGTCGGTGTATGCATGGGTCCAGTCTATGCTTGGGTAGTTTTTCGATATAAAGCTTAGGGTAGTATCTCTCCTTTCTTTTTCAGTCTGGCAGTTTTTGTTTCCAATACCTGGTATATTTTCTACTACCTCTGGAAATATATCCTGCCTCCAGGTAGGTTTTCGTACAGTAGTGATGGGCTTTGGTGTTGTTAGTGCGTTTATGGGATCTTCGTGCATCTTTGCTTTGGCTATTTCTGCAAAGTTTCTCCGCTTTAGTTTCCCATTTCCGAAATTGTTTAGTCTCTGGTGCATTGGGTGGTCAGTCAGTCTTCTGAGTTTCTCTGACTGCAGCTGGGCTCTGCAGTCTCTTCTATCGGTCATGGATTGCAGCTTTGTAATCTTTTCAAGTTCTACAATTGGCGTTGACTTCATGCCTCCTGTTATAACTCTCATGGCTTGGTTTTGAAGTTTGTTAACTTTATCGAAGTTCGCCTTTGCTGCTGTTGTCCATGCCGCAATGCCATACTCGAGAACTGGTCTCACTCTTCCAGTGTACA
The DNA here is from genome assembly GCA_036924085.1 of Ariolimax columbianus. Lineage (NCBI taxonomy): Eukaryota > Metazoa > Mollusca > Gastropoda > Stylommatophora > Arionidae > Ariolimax > Ariolimax columbianus. The sequence continues at coordinate 31,584,343 of JAVGWX010000010.1, read as the reverse complement.
GTTTCTTTAGTATACTTTCGTCTGCTCCCCAGCTTGTGCCAGCAAGTTTCCTCATGATTGCCATTCTTTCTCTGGCTCTCATTCGGTTTCTCTCGATCTGACTTTTCCATGTCATGCGCCGATCAAATGTGACTCCCAGGTAGTTTGGGTTGTCGTTTGGCTGCAGGTATTTGCCATTAAGACTTAATTTGGTGTTTTGGTGTTTGTTTGATAGCGAGAATATTGTACATGCCGTTTTTTCCTCGTTTATTTTGACCAGCGATGAGTTCGCCCACTCTTCCAGCGATGTTAGGGCCTGCTGCATCCGATTTCTTGCTATGGTGAGATTCTTTTCAGAGGTCCACATAGCCAGATCGTCTGCAAACATTGAGCTATGGACTCTTCTTGGTATATTCTCTGTAATGTCTTTTATATACACCAGGAAGAGTGTGGGTGACAGTACTCCCCCTTGGGGTACTCCCTGCTCGAGTGTCACCTTTTTGCTCATCTGCCCTTGTACTTGGACTCTGGCCGTTCTTTGTTTGAGGTAGTGGTTGATCCACTTGTACATTCTCCCACAAACTTCACTTCTCCTTAGCTTGACTCTAAGTCCGTCTTTCCAGACTTTGTCAAATGCCTTTTCTAGGTCCACCCAAACCGCTACTGTGTGTTTCTGTGCCTGGTAGGCATCTTCTATCTCTTGGGCTATGAGGATGACCTGGTCCTCAGTGGATCTGTGCTGTCTAAAGCCGGCTTGCTGTGGAATAAGTATTCGTTTTTCTTCCAGATGCCACATCAGTCTGGTGTTTATCATACGTTCCATCAGTTTGCCGACACAGCTCAGTAGGCTGATAGGCCTGTATCCATTTGGATCTGTTTTGTCCTTTCCTTTCTTTGGTACTGGTACAAGTACTGCGTCTTTCCATGTGATCCTGATACAAACTAACTTACTGTGCTGCTTCTTCGGCCCCTGAAGCTAGTTTGAAGCCTGAGTTTGCCTTTTTCCTCAATGAATTACAAACTATGGTTTATAGGCTTGATCTATTTGGATGACATAGTCCTGCTAAGCCCGGATAGTACAGCCCTGCAACAGTCTCTTGAGTATCTGGATAGCACAGATAAAAATATGGGACTATCAATCTCATGAGCGAAGGACCAAAATTCAGTATCTTGGCTCTGATACAAGGTCCCAGAACATAGCAGTTCACGGTCACACAGGGGAGAGCGTAAATTAACTTTCTTATCTCTGAAGCACAATGGCATCTAACAGATGCAGTAGGCCAGATATGTCAAGACGGATTGGCTTCGCTGCTTCGGTGATGAACGACCTCCGCCACGTGTGGAACAATAGTAGATTATCCCTGAGTTCAAAGCTGTGTATTTACCAGTTGTGTGTGATTTCAGTGCTAATGTATGGAGTCGAAACCTGGACTCATATGCGCAATCAGCCGCATATTCTTGGAATTCGTTGGTACGATCTCGTAAGAATTGTCGAGGTCTCTACTATGACTATCCTCCCAACTGTATAAGAAGTCCTGGACTGTCATCGCCTTTGCCTGTTTGGACATGTTGTCTGACTGGATCAGGAAGTTCCAGCTCACCAGATCCTTCTCAAGGCAGTTCAAAGTGCTAAGGGTATCCAACCAGCTGGCTGAAAGCGCAGGAGAGGCCGTCCCCGAAACACATGGCTTCAACAAATAGCAACTTCTCCCCCCCCCCCCCTATAATACTCATTCCACCTGTTTTTAGGGTAGCAGGAAGTGTCCTAACGCAAGAAGCTAGGCTTTTGTTGTCAGAGGCTAACATGTATTGTGTATTAGGAGCATGTAGTTAAAACCGCATATCGCAGTGGTTAACGAGCTGGGTTTGTATCTCAGTGGTCCCGGGTTCATTCCCCAGTTGATGCAGAAATGTTTTTTTCAGATCACAACGGCTTCCGGGTTGACCCAGCCTTAAATGAGTACCGGTTCAGTTCGGGAAGTTAAAGCAGCGAGGGAGAGGAGATGGCTACCCCCCTCATATAGCCGAGCCTTTGAAATGTGAGATCTCTAAACAAATCACATCCCTATGGCAGTAATGCTATGTGTTACTTTACTTTTTTTTTTTTTTTTTTAGCTAGAAATGAGAACAAAAATTCAGTTCCATTACTGGCTATGACACCATTTAGGAGATTGGAGTGTGATGGTTGGAGAGAGGGAGGGGGGAGAGAGGGGGGGGGGGGTGGTTTAAACTCCATACCTTTGTCGTGAAAAGTGAGTGCTCTACCCCTACACTAATTAGATGCTCTTATAGACAGTGAGATAATTAAATGATTTGGTCATGTGACAAGAATGACTCCAAACCTGCCCATCATACAAGCCTATAACACCAGACAGCAGGACTTTATGATAAGGAAGATCAAGAAAAGGATGCATTTATAAACACTACAGAGTGATGGATTGAAAATATTGAGGGCCAGACAGATAGCACATGAAAGAAGATTGTCCATCTGCCTGAAGTCTAAAATTAGTGATTGACAGATGAGATTAGACAAGAAGAAGTAGACAAAATGGCAAAATAAGAGAAAGAAGATTTGTTTATAAACGAGGAAGGATAAAAGCAGAATGGAAGGTCCACAATTTAGGACAAGAAAATACTTACGCTTTGTATGAGTCTCTGACATTGGAAACTTGGAATAGATATATTTGCACTGAAATACCACAAACAAAATGTGCTATTTAAATGTACAAATACAGATACACTTAACATTTTTGTTTTAAAGATAAAGGTGCCGAACAAATGAACAAATACATGCATTAAACATTTTTCTGTTCAAGATAAAAGTGCCAGACAAATCAACAAATACATGCATGAACAATTTTTCTGTTCAAGATAAAAGTGCTAGACAAACGAACAACACACGCATGAACAATTGTTTCGTTAAAGATAAAAGTGCTAGACAAATGAACAAATACATGCATGAACAATTGTTCCGTTAAAGATAAAAGTGCTAGACAAATGAATAAATACATGCATGAACAATTGTTCCGTTAAAGATAAAAGTGCCAGACAAATGAATAAATACATGCATTACAAATTATTCTGTTAAAGATAAAAGTGTCAAACAAACAAATAAATACACGCATTCAAAATGTTTTCTGTTAAAGACAAAGGTTCTAGACAAATGAAGAAATTGAATTGCATTGAAATTTTTTTAATAGAAGATGAATTAACAAATCCATTGATCCCGATGTAATTTTTTTTATGTGCTTGTAAAATAAATATACAGTGGTGATCCGATACAATAACATCCGCTCATACAAATGTCTTAAATTATATCAAGAACTATTGTTTACAAACATGAGCTCCCTACTAAAAATATTTTCAGAGGAGGATTTTTAAACCAATAAGTCGGTTTGTTTTAAAATTAACTGCGCACCATGTTTCCTTTCAGTTTAATTTCGAAAGCGGTACATAACAATGCTCTTTGAAATTGTTTATGTTCGTCTGTTATATTTGTCGTTATAATAATTATAATGGTTCTTAAATGTGGTGATACACATTCCATAAAGGCTCCTAAATGTGTGGTGATACACATTCCATAATGGCCCTAAGTGTAGTGATACACATTCCATAATGGCCCTAAGTGTGTGGTGATACACATTCCATAATGGTTCTAAGTGTAGTGATACACATTCCATAATGGCCCTAAGTGTGTAGTGAAACACATTCCATAATGGCCCTAAGTGTAGTGATACACATTCCATAATGGCCCTAAGTGTGTGGTAATACACATTCCATAATGGCCCTAAGTGTGTGGTGATACACATTCCATAATGGTTCTAAGTGTAGTGATACACATTCCATAATGGCCCTAAGTGTGTAGTGATACACATTCCATAATGGCCCTAAGTGTAGTGATACACATTCCATAATGGTTCTAAGTGTAGTGATACACATTCCATAATGGCCCTAAGTGTGTAGTGATACACATTCCAAAATGCCCCTAAGTGTGTGGTGATACACATTCCATAATGGCCCTAAGTGTGTAGTGATACACATTCCATAATGGCCCTAAGTGTGTGGTGATACACATTCCATAATGGTTCTAAGTGTGTGGTGATACACATTCCATAATGGCCCTAAGTGTGTGGTGATACACATTCCATAAAGACTCCTAAATGTGTAGTGATACACATTCCATAATGGTTCTAAGTGTGGTGATAAAGCTAAAAGAAACCATAAGACTTAGTTTGAAAAAAAAAGTCTGAACGAGTAAAAATTAGTGACCAAGGCATGGGTGTGAGTGAAATGTGCCACAAGCCAGGCCTATCAATATCAACAGTTTATACAATTCTTAAGGTTAAAGGTAAATTTGTAGAGGAAATTAACAACGCTACACCAATACATACTAAAGTGATTAGGAAGCAGAACAGCCTTATTGTTGTTGAGTAGGGAAGAGAATTAGAATTAGAAGTTTAGCCTGAAGATGTTTGAGAATTGTTTGGATCTCATAATAAGCCACTCTAACAGATGAAGATGATCTTCTGATTCATGAGCAAAGAAGGATGCTTGTGAAGGAGTCTCAACCTAAAGATGTGACTCACTCTACAATAATGAGTAAGGAATAACCATAATAGTTCAGCCAATTGCCCACTGGGAATGTATCGACCCAAATTTTGAAAGAAGTGTAAAAGTTCAAATAAAACTTTTTCAGTGAAATGCTTCGACCAATGAAACTTCTTCTTCTTCGTACGCTGTCAGACGTCAACCTTCATTTTTTCGAAAAAAGCAGCGGTCATCCTGAGGCTGTCGACACTGCCATAGAGCTTGTCTAGTGTTGCCACTGGTGATGGCCACATGTGCTTTCTCTGATCCTCGTATGTCGGGCAGTTTTGCAGCAGATGTTCAGCCGACCAATGAAACAACCTTCATTGCATTTCTTTTTCAATAAGCAATCTCCCCATCCATAACCAGCCACCAATAACCCTTCTATCCACATCCATGACCAGCCACCTCTAACCCTTCTCTCCCCATCCATGACCATCCACCTCTAACCCTTCTCTCCCCATCCATGACCAGCCACCTCTAACCCTTCTATCTACATCCATAACCAGCCACCTCTAACCCTTCTATCCACATCCACGACCAGCCACCTCTAACCCTTCTCTCCATGACCAGCCACCTCTAGCCCTTCTCTCCACATCCATGACCAGCCACCTCTAACCCTTCTCTCCACATCCATGACCAACCACTTCTAGCCCTTCTCTCCACATCCACGACCAGCCACCTCTAACCCTTCTCTCCACATCCACGACCAGCCACCTCTAACCCTTCTCTCCACATCCACGACCAGCCACCTCTAACCCTTCTCTCCACATCCACGACCAGCCACCTCTAACCCTTCTCTCCACATCCACGACCAGCCACCTCTAACCCTTCTCTCCACATCCACGACCAGCCACCTCTAACCCTTCTCTCCACATCCACGACCAGCCACCTCTAACCCTTCTCTCCACATCCATGACCAGCCACCTCTAACCCTTCTCTCCACATCCATGACCAGCCACCTCTAACCCTTCTCTCCACATCCACGACCAGCCACCTCTAACCCTTCTCTCCACATCCATGACCAGCCACCTCTAACCCTTCTCTCCACATCCACGACCAGCCACCTCTAACCCTTCTCTCCACATCCACGACCAGCCACCTCTAACCCTTCTCTCCACATCCACGACCAGCCACCTCTAACCCTTCTCTCCAAATCGACGACCAGCCACTTCTAGCCCTTCTCTCCACATCCATGACCAGCCACCTCTAACCCTTCTCTCCAAATCGACGACCAGCCACTTCTAGCCCTTCTCTCCACATCCATGACCAGCCACCTCTAACCCTTCTCTCCAAATCGACGACCAGCCACCTCTAACCCTTCTCTCCACATCCATGACCAGCCACCTCTAACCCTTCTCTCCACATCCATGACCAGCCACCTCTAACCCTTCTCTCCACATCCACGACCAGCCACCTCTAACCCTTCTCTCCACATCCACGCCCAGCCACCTCTAACCCTTCTCTCCACATCCACGACCAGCCACCTCTAACTCTTCTCTCCACATCGACGACCAGCCACCTCTAACCCTTCTCTCCACATCCACGACCAGCCACCTCTAACCCTTCTCTCCACATCCACGACCAGCCACCTCTAACCCTTCTCTCCACATCCACGACCAGCCACCTCTAACCCTTCTCTCCACATCCACGACCAGCCACCTCTAACCCTTCTCTCCACATCCACGACCAGCCACCTCTAACCCTTCTCTCCACATCCACCTCTAACCCTTCTCTCCACATCCATGACCAGCCCCCTCTAACCCTTCTCTCCACATCCACCTCTAACCCTTCTCTCCACATCCACCTCTAACCCTTCTCTCCACATCCACCTCTAACCCTTCTCTCCACATCCATGACCAGCCACCTCTAACTCTTCTCTCCACATCCATGACCAGCCACCTCTAGCCCTTCTATCCACATCCACGACCAGCCACCTCTAACAGTTCTATCCACATCCACGACCAGCCACCTCTAGCCCTTCTCTCCACATCCACGACCAGCCACCTCTAGCCCTTCTCTCCACATCCACGACCAGTCACCTCTAACAGTTCTATCCTCATCCATGACCAGCCACCTCTAACCCTTCTCTCCACATCCACGACCAGCCACCTTTAGCTCTTCTCTCCACATCCACGACCAGCCACCTTTAGCTCTTCTCTCCACATCCATTGCCCCCTACTTCTAGCTCTTCTCTCCAGAGCTATAATCACAATCCCATGTAAGATCTCCACCAAATTCACTTTCTTCAAGTCAAGTCATACTGTAACCAGTGAGGTCCTTGTGGTATACATGAAAACACCTCCATGCCACCCTTCTCTGTCAGCATCCACTGCCTGTGCAACTTCTGATCAGAGATCAGTCCATTCTTTTATGTTGTTCTCCCATCTCTTTTTTTTTTAATGACCTCTTCGTTGCCCATCTTGCACTATTCCGTGTACGATTGTAGAGCAAAACCATTTGTTCTCAATATGTGGCCGCACCAAGCGAATATCCATCTTTTGAACGCTACAAAGAAGTTTTCAAAAGTCCCTATTGCTGTTTTAATTTTGTATCATATTTCCTTCTTTGTAACTTAGTCATTGAATGTGACGTTTAGAAGTCAACAAAAAAAATTTACATTCACTAAACATTTCTCTGATGATGAGGCTGACTTCTAAATCACAATCATTCTATACATTTGTCTTCCACTTTTGCAAGAATCAAAATACTAAAAGATAAAATTTTGTTTATTTCCGTTTATTCTTGTTTATTTAGCCACCACACATATTTTCAAAATGATATATAGAGCGTCATTTAGTTTTTTCTTGTAACATAAAAAAACCTTCCAATTCTGTGTTATGAGCACATCCACTACACAGACATGCTCAAGACTATATGTTTGTATAAGTGAGGTACTACTGTACTTATTTACTGTTTTTTTAATGAAAGTGTTGAACAATGTATTTATATACTGACGGGATCAAGATGCTGAGCTGCAGCGGGCAGCGACCCATAGCTGACTGCTAGCGTCAGGGGCAGCGAACCATAGCTGCCAAGACCCTTCTACACCTCTACGCGGTGATCCTGGATAACAGGCTGCAGCAGGGCAGACTGGCTAAGGAGAAGGGATCGAAGAGGGAATGCTAACCCGGTACTCAAAAAATGCTTGCTGAAGTCGGATGTGTTGGACCGAAAGGTGCAAATATCGCAGCCAAGGTGTAAACTACAACACAACGCATTCCGTTCTCTGGACTACATTCTGCTACTTACCCTTTCAGGGTTTGATAGTGGGAGATTGAGAACGAAGAAGAAGAAGAAGAAGATATACTGACAAAAACTATTTTTGGTCTGGTTTCGTAGTGTTACAAGAAAAATTTCAGTTGTAAAACTTTAACTTTTAATTTTAAGGATAAAAATACTCACCTGCCTGCTGACAATTCCCTCCGTGCCAATGTTTTTAATCGCTGATGTTCTAAATGTCCTGCCCATTTTGTGACGCTGATGGGAGATCAATTTTTAAGGTTACTAAAGCTCTAAGAGAACATGTTGGAACAGTGTGAAAATGCTATGGGGTCCTGCCAAATGCTGGATGCATGGAGAGAACAATATTTGAAAGATAGAAAAGAAAAAAGACCTATGGGTTATAAATAAAAGATCATATAGGTAAGGTGAGTGAGCAAGTCCAGGTAGCAGTAAAAATGGCAAATGCAATGTTAAGTTTGATAAATAGATATTCAACATAGGAGCATGAAAGTAATAGTGAAACTGTTTAAAGCATTAGACTTAGATTGAAGTACTGTGTACAGGTGTGAAGTCCTTATCGTAGACGGGAAATAAACATGCTGGAAAGGATTCAAAGAAGAGTGACAAAACTGATAGTGGCATTCCGGAAATATAGTTTTCAGAAAAAAACGGCCAACAGTTTCTAGTAAAAAGAAGAATTTGAGGTGATGTAATTCAGGTTTATAAGATAATCAAAGGAAAGGATAAATTATATTATTTTTTAAATACAGTCATCTACAAGAACAAGAGGGCACAGTCACAAATTCAGTAAAGAAAGGTTCATATTAGATATCAGAAAATATTTTTGTTAGTCAGAGAGTGATGAATACTTGGAATGCATTGTCACAGGAAATAGTGGAGACAGGGTCAATTAATGTATTCAAGAATAGATTGGATGAGCACAGCTATTTTTAGATCAAGTGAATGTAAAAGAAACTGGTTGCATACAGACTCCTGCAATTTTCTCAACCAGTATAAAGACGTTAAGTTATGTTAAGTCAAGCAGCCCAACATTTCTATGTACGAAGAACAGTAATTAAATAACAGCAATTTTATTATAAAGTGCATGAAAGAGTATGTACAACGAAAAATATTATTTGAGGACACAAAATGACTCTTTAGCAATACTCCATGTAAAGATCACAGCAATCCAGCAGTTTACACATGCACAATATAGCGCACAACATGACTGCCCCACTGTCAGCTTGCACCGTGGAAAAACAGCAATGCATTATTTGTTTTTTACAGTCAGAGGGCGTGAAACCTTCTGAAATCTACAGAAAAATGGAATTCAGTATGGAGACAGTTTTTCGAGTGAGTGGAGAGTATTTGAATGGGTAGAAATATTTCAAAATAGAAGACCAAACGTCATTGATGAACTGCAGGTGCAGTAACTGACACAGTGAAACAGCAGATCGACCAGCTAGTCAGTGGCAACAGATGAGTCCCTATTGATGAAATAACCCTAGATTTCAACATGAGTAATGGCACTGGGCACAAAATTGTCCATGATGACCTAAGTTATAGGAAAGTGTGTAGCAGATGAGTCCTATGGCAGCTGACAATGAGGTAATGAAGGCGGTGAAAAATTGGTTAAAGGTCCCACCAAAAGACTGTTTTCTAGAGGGCATCCACAAGCTAGTGGATACATGAATAAAGTGTGTTGCCAGGCAAGGTGACAACGTATAAAAATGAAACACACAAAATTTCAGGTTCGTACTCTTGTAAAAATGTAATTAATAAAATTGCTGTTACTTAATGACTGTCCCTCATAAATGTAAATAATTAAGCCGGAGCTCTTAAAGGTTTCTGCAAATAGTGCAGCAGATTGTAATCAGGGAGTTGTACCACATAGAAGATTTTTTAATGACTAAAAAAACCAGCACTTACCACCGGATGCTGCGACAGCTCAGTGTCAATGAAGAACTGCTTGACATGCAGACGCTCTGTGACTGAAAGCAAATGATCAACAATAGACCTGGGTCATGAACGGACAAGAACAAAATGGCTCTAAGCTTTTCTTCTTTTAAACGCTTTTAATTAACTTGATTAGTTAGTTAGTCAGTCAGTTATTTAGGGAGTGTTACAGACTTCTTGATTCTAGATAATCAGATTTAAGGACTGTTGTGTTACAGAACTATCAGATTTAGGAAGTGTTGTGTTACAGAACTATCAGATTTAGGAAGTGTGTTAGAGAACTATCAGATTTAGGAAGTGTTGTGTTACAGAACTATCAGATTTAGGAAGTGATGTGTTACAGAACTATCAGATTTAGGAAGTGGTGTGTTAGAGACCAATCAGATTTAGGAAGTGTTGTCTTAGAGGCCAATCAGATTTAGGAAGTATTGTGTTACAGAACTATCAGATTTAGGATTTGTGTTAGAAAACTATCAGATTTAGGAAGTGTTGTGTTACAGAACTATCAGATTTAGGAAGTGATGTGTTACAGAACTATCAGATTTAGGAAGTGGTGTGTTACAGAACTATCAGATTTAGGAAGTGGTGTGTTAGAGGCCAATCAGATTTAGGAAGTGATGTGTTACAGAACTATCAGATTTAGGAAGTGCTGTGTTACAGAACTATTAGATTTAGGAAGTGATGTGTTACAGAACTATCAGATTTAGGAAGTGATGTGTTACAGAACTATCAGATTTAGGAAGTGGTGTGTTACAGAACTATCAGATTTAGGAAGTGGTGTGTTAGAGGCCAATCAGATTTAGGAAGTGATGTGTTACAGAACTATCAGATTTAGGAAGTGCTGTGTTACAGAACTATTAGATTTAGGAAGTGGTGTGTTAGAGACCAATCAGATTTAGGAAGTGTTGTGTTACACAACATCGGACTCCCGTATTCAGTGTCGAGCATGGTAAAAATCCCTTGGCAGCTGGAAATCAAAGAGTAGACTTAACGGTCGCTGCCCGGACAAAATACAAAATTCAAGCTAAATATCTATCCAAGTTATTTGTACCTTACCCTAGGTGGTTTGTTAAGAGCAGCTATAGATGGAGCCTAACTGGCTACTTAGCTCTACTAGTGTTTGAGTCTATTTAGATAGACTGGCACATTGATTAAAACCCTTTTCCAACAAACTCATTGTTTACAGACTGTGGAGTTTTCTAAACCAGTATAAAGAAGTTCAGTTAAGTAAGTAAGAAATGCAAGAGTAGGCCAGACAAGATGGAAGCAGCCAAAAGGGTAATGACCAGACAGAATATGTGAACACAAAAAGCACCTAACTGAAGAAAGAAAGAAAGTCAGTTGGAGAGAGGGAGGAAAGTTTAGCAAATAAAGACTAGGTAAAGGTATTGAAAATGTTGATGCCGCACGGCTGATGGCAGCCCATTCAGAAGATCAGTCTGTTCCCAAACGTGAATCAATGACAGTCATTAAAAAGAGCAAGATATGGTTTCTGTGACATCAACTTTACCCCAGTGCACAGGATCATTGAGGTGGCTGGCGATAGGGGAACCTGAGTAGTTATAAATGTCATTGACATGGTTGCCGGAACTGTCCGTGCAGTCTTTTGAAATAAGTCACAGATGGAATAAATAAGTCTGTGTGACTTGCAAGTGAAATCCTCTTTGATGTTGAACTTTGCTTTGGGATCATGATGCTGAGAAGTGCATGAGTTGCAGCTGTCAGCGACCCAAGGTTGACAGCTAGCAGCGAATCAGAGCTGTCAAAACCCTTCTACACATCCACGAGGTGATCCTGAATAACAGGCTGCAACAGAGCAGACTTGATAAGAAGAAGGGTTATTCTTCTTCGTACGCTGCCAGACGTCAACATGAATTTGTTCGAAGAAAGCAGCTGTCATCCTGAGGCTGTTGACACTGCCATAGAGCTTGTCTAGTGTTGGCACTGGTGATGGCCACATGTGCTCTCTCTGGTCCTCGTATGTCGAGCAACTTTGCAGCAGATGTTCAGCGGTCATTTTCCCTGTACCACAGGGTCATTCGTCTGTAGCACCTATCTTCAGTTTATTGAAGTCTGTCGTGGTCTGTGCGGAGTCTGAAGACCACCACCTGCTCTAGAAGAAGGGTTCGAAGAGAGAAGGCCAACCCGTAACCCAAAAATGCCTGCTGAAGTCAGATGTGTCAGACCGAAAGGTGAGGGGACGGCGTGGCCTAGTGGTTAAGTGGCACGGCTCACAACCAGAAGGTGCTGGGTTCGATCCCCATCACAGCACCGGCCGTTACCCCGGGGAAGCAAACCCTTAGAAAATGCAGGAGGAAGCAGACCCTTACATAAAATGCATGCTGAGGTCGGATGCACTGGGCCGACAGGCGCAAAATAAAAACCACAGTGTAACGCACATACGCCTTGGGGAATAGATAAATAAGGCGAACGCAAAAACAAAACAAACAAAAAAGACCGAAAGGTGTAAAAATATCAGTCAAGCTGCAAACTACAACACAGCGCATGTCATTCTCCAGACAACTTTCTGCTACTTGCAAAGCCCAATTCAGGGCTTGTTTGAGGAAGTTTGAGAACGAACGACAAAGAAGAACTGTGCTTTGAGAGAGGTAAGGGGGAATGTTTTTACAGCTGTATAAACTGAAGAACAATGAGACCAAGTCATAAGCCCAGTCTCTCTACTGCGAGATACAAATTCTCAGACTTGCAACAATCATACACTTTTGAAATTGCCTCAACAATCATACACTTTTGAAATTGCCTCAACAATCATACACTTTTGAAATTGCATCAACAATCATTCACTTTTGAAATGGCATCAACAATCATACACTTTTTTTTTTTTTTTGCGTGCGCCTTATTTATCAATTCCCCAAGGCGGTGTGCGTTGCACTGTGGTTTTTATTTTTGTGCCTGTCGGCCTAATGCATCCGACTTCAGCATGCATTTTATGTAAGGGTCTGCTTCCTCCTGCATTTTCTAAGGGTTTGCTTCCCCGGGGTAACGGCCGGTGCTGTGATGGGGATCGAACCCAGCACCTTTGGGTTGTGAGCCGTGTCACTTAACCACTACGCCACGCCGTCCCCTATACACTTTTGAAATGGCATCAACAATCATACACTTTTGAAATGGCATCAACAATCATACACTTTTGAAAATTGCATCAACAATCATACACTTTTGAAATGGCATCAACAATCATACACTTTTGAAATGGCATTAACAATCATACACTTTTGAAATGGCATTAACAATCATACACTTTTGAAAATTGCATCAACAATCATACACTTTTGAAATGGCATCAACAATCATACACTTTTGAAATGGCATTAACAATCATACACTTTTGAAATGGCATCAACAATCATACACTTTTGAAATGGCATCAACAATCATACACTTTTGAAATGGCATCAACAATCATACACTTTTGAAATGGCATTGTTTAATTGAGTGTGTGTGTGAGCATGTGGATGTGTGTTTGTGTACCTGTGACAAGACGACCATCCAGCTCCCAAATCAAAGGCAGACAATCAATTACATGGATGCGATCTGAAACACATAACAGGAATTAACCTTCTTCTTATTCTTATACCTAGAAAGATAAATGGGGTATTCCATGCTAAGTACAACAGACATACAGCTAAGTGAGGTATTCCATTGTAAATTTGTAAATGCAACACACATACAGCTAAGTGAGGTATTCCATTGTAAATTTGTAAATGCAACACACATACAGTTAAGTGAGGTATTCCATTGTAAATGCAACACACATACAGCTAAGTGAGGTATTCCATTGTAAATGCAACATACATACAGCTAAGTGAGGTATTCCATTGTAAATGCAACAGACATACAGCTAAGTGAGGTATTCCATTGTAAATTTGTAAATGCAACACACATACAGCTAAATGAGGTATTCCATTGTAAATTTGTAAATGCAACACACATACAGCTACTTGAGGTATTCTATTGTAGATATGTAAATGCAACAGGCATACAGCTTAGTTGGGTATTCTGTGGTAAATTGGTAACTACAACAGACATACAGTTAAGTGAAAAAAATAACAAATTACTACAGAAGCCACTACTGCAAAATCACACAGAGGAGTGCTTTGATGCAGGCTTCCTGAAGGAGACCAGCTGTAGGGATGGCCTTATGCTTCAACTGAAGTGAGAAAAGATGAGACAAACAAACTCCCTCCACTTTGTTCAGCTTGAGGTCATTCGCTGTATGCTGCTCTAGCTTTGGTTCATTATTTTAGCATTTGCATGCATTCGCCACATTTATCTTTTCCCCAGGCCATATGTGTTGCACTATATTTTTATTAAGCGCATGTCGGCCCATTGCATCTAACTTCGGCATGCATTTTATGTAAGGCTCTGCTTCCTTCTGCATTTCCTATGGGTTTGCATCCCTGGTGTAACGGCCGGTGCTGTGATTTGGGAGCGAACCCAGCACCTTTAGGTTGTAAGCCGTGTCACTTAACCACTAGCCCACGCCGTCCCCGTCCGATTTAGCATTTCAGTTTCTGAAGTTCTCCACCATGTTGTTTTAATTTAGTCTTTTACCATCCTTTTGGTGTCCACAGCATGGTGGCCTCTACTGAAGACATGGCTGATCCAATTCCAATGTCCACAACTTATGTTGGTATGCAAATCTTCAATGAAACAACACTTATTAAAGATCCAAAACAAAGAAATTCTACATCATGTTTTGTTTTGGGATGTCCTGGAAGCAGTGATGTCCTGGAAGCAGTGATGTCCTGGAAGCAGTGATGTCATGGATGCAGCGATGTCATGGATGCAGCGATGTCCTGGAAGCAGTGATGTCATGGAAGCAGTGATGTCATGGATGCAGCGATGTCATGGATACAGCAATGTCATGGAAGCAGCGATGTCATGGACACAGTGATGTCATGGAAGCAGCAATGTCATGGCAGCAGCAATGGCATGGACACAGTGATATCATGGAAGCAGCAATGTCATGGAAGCAGCAATGTCATGCAAACAGCCCTGCTGGACATGTAGTATGAATGCCTGCCAACAAATGGACACGTAGAACAGCATTTCCGTTGCCCTATGCTTGTACATGCCCATGGGGCCACCCAACTATGTGATGGTATGATGGATTGACTAAATACCTATGTCCGCATTTGTACAGCACTGCAAAAGATCAGAACGTGTACAAAATATTGTTGGCTTCTTCACATACTTCCCAGATTGGCACCGAGGATAATGTGACAATGTGGTGTGAATATCTTCAAGCTTGCTATACAAATTATTATAAAAACATCATCTCATCCGGTTCTACACAATCTAAATATCTATATATGTCACTTACAGTATGGATCTGAATCCAAACACGGGTTGCCATGGAGACTGATGCTCATAATGTGGGCATGTCTGATCTTTTCCAGGTCAATCCACTTCAGGTTGTTGTTTGAGAGAATTAGTGTGCCAAGTGCCAGGTACCTGGACAGGGCACTGAGCATAGCAATCTGGGGACATAGCAACAAGAGAATTAGTGTGCATGGAGCCAAGTACCTGGACATGGCAGATAGTACAGCAATCTAGAGATATAGCAACAAGAGAATTAGAGTACTGAGAGCCAAGTACCTGGACAGAGCACACAGTTCAGCAATCTGGGGACATAGCAACAAGAGAATTAGAGTACTGAGAGCCAAGTACCTGGACATGGCAGATAGTACAGCAATCTAGAGACATAGCAACAAGAGAATTAGAGTACTGAGAGCCAAGTACCTGGACAGAGCACACAGTTCAGCAATCTGGGGACATAGCAACAAGAGAATTAGAGTACTGAGAGCCAAGTACCTGGACAGAGCACACAGTTCAGCAATCTGGGGACATAGCAACAAGAGAATTAGAGTACTGAGAGCCAAGTACCTGGACAGAGTAAACAGTACAGCAATCTGGGGACATAGCAACAAGAGAATTAGAGTACTGAGAGCCAAGTACCTGGACAGAGTAAACAGTACAGCAATCTGAGGACATAGCAACAAGAGAATTAGAGTACTGAGAGCCAAGTACCTGGACAGAGTAAACAGTACAGCAATCTGAGGACATAGCAACAAGAGAATTAGAGTACTGAGAGCCAAGTACCTGGACAGAGTAAACAGTACAGCAATCTGAGGACATAGCAACAAGAGAATTAGAGTACTGAGAGCCAAGTACCTGGACAGAGTAAACAGTACAGCAATCTGAGGACATAGCAACAAGAGAATTAGAGTACTGAGAGCCAAGTACCTGGACAGAGCACACAGTACAGCAATCTAGAGATATAGCAACAAGAGAATTAGAGTACTGAGAGCCAAGTACCTGGACAGAGTAAACAGTACAGCAATCTGAGGACATAGCAACAAGAGAATTAGAGTACTGAGAGCCAAGTACCTGGACAGAGTAAACAGTACAGCAATCTGAGGACATAGCAACAAGAGAATTAGAGTACTGAGAGCCAAGTACCTGGACAGAGTAAACAGTACAGCAATCTGAGGACATAGCAACAAGAGAATTAGAGTACTGAGAGCCAAGTACCTGGACAGAGCACACAGTACAGCAATCTAGAGATATAGCAACAAGAGAATTAGAGTACTGAGAGCCAAGTACCTGGACAGAGCACACAGTACAGCAATCTGGGGACATAGCAACAAGAGAATTAGAGTACTGAGAGCCAAGTACCTGGACAGAGCACATAGTACAGCAATCTGGGGACATAGCAACAAGAGAATTAGAGTACTGAGAGCCAAGTACCTGGACAGAGCACATAGTACCGCAATCTGGGGACATAGCAACAAGAGAATTAGAGTGCTGAGAGCCAAGTACCTGGACAGAGCACACAGTACAGCAATCTGGGGACATAGCAACAAGAGAATTAGAGTACTGAGAGCCAAGTACCTGGACAGAGCACATAGTACAGCAATCTGGGGACATAGCAACAAGAGAATTAGAGTACTGAGAGCCAAGTACCTGGACAGAGCACACAGTACAGCAATCTGGGGACATAGCAACAAGAGAATTAGAGTACTGAGAGCCAAGCACCTGGACAGAGCACACAGTACAGCAATCTGGGGACATAGCAACAAGAGAATTAGAGTACTGAGAGCCAAGTACCTGGACAGAGCACATAGTACAGCAATCTGGGGACATAGCAACAAGAGAATTAGAGTACTGAGAGCCAAGTACCTGGACAGAGCACATAGTACAGCAATCTGGGGACATAGCAACAAGAGAATTAGAGTACTGAGAGCCAAGCACCTGGACAGAGCACACAGTACAGCAATCTGGGGACATAGCAACAAGAGAATTAGAGTACTGAGAGCCAAGTACCTGGACAGAGCACATAGTACCGCAATCTGGGGACATAGCAACAAGAGAATTAGAGTGCTGAGAGCCAAGTACCTGGACAGAGCACACAGTACAGCAATCTGGGGACATAGCAACAAGAGAATTAGAGTACTGAGAGCCAAGTACCTGGACAGAGCACATAGTACAGCAATCTGGGGACATAGCAACAAGAGAATTAGAGTACTGAGAGCCAAGTACCTGGACAGAGCACATAGTACAGCAATCTGGGGACATAGCAACAAGAGAATTAGAGTACTGAGAGCCAAGTACCTGGACAGAGCACACAGTACAGCAATCTGGGGACATAGCAACAAGAGAATTAGAGTACTGAGAGCCAAGTACCTGGACAGAGCACATAGTACAGCAATCTGGGGACATGGAGACACAGCAGAGAATGAGCTGACAGAAGTCAGCGTCACTTGGCTGGCTGTTTCGTAAGTGTCAGTGGGTACCTAGACTATTGCGCCCCTGAGTGGTGATCCTGAAGACAAGGTGCACCCATGCAGACTGGCTAAGAGAATAGGGGAGAAGAGGGAAGGCAAATCTGGTCCCAAAAAATGATGTGCTAAAAGAGAATAAACGAGATAAACGGTTAGCACTATGCACGAAAATCAGATTAATGTGTACACTGGTCCTGTCAATATTCCTCTATGCTTGTGAGACATGGACAGTTACAGCTGACCTTCAGCGAAGGATACAGGCCTTGCAGATGAGATTTTTCCGAAGACTTTTAAACGCCACGTACAAAGATTGAGTTACAAATGAGGAAATATGAGATAGAATTAAACAGCAATAGGGCCTTTTGAAGACCTCTTGGCAACTGTCAAAAGAAGGAAACTCGCTTGGTACGGTCACATATCGAGATCAAATGCTCTTGCAAATATGATCCTCCACGGAAAGGGGCAAGGCAGACAACGAAGAAGCCGTCGCAAAAAGAGGTGGGAGGACAACATAAAAGAATGGACCAATCTCCGCCCAGAAGAGGCACAGGCAGCGACCGCTGACAGAGAAGGGTGGCGTGGTGTTGTGAGGATGTCTTCATGTGTGCCCCACCGACCTCACGGGATGACCTGACCTGACTTGAAAACAGAATGTGTCGGGCCCTTAAGGTGCAGATATTGCAGCTTTGTTGTAAACTATGATACAACATAACAAAACTTCCTTTTGCCTGACCAGACGTAAGTCTTCCTCCCCATGCTTTAGTAATCAGTTGATTCTCGTCTCTTGTCCACCTCAAATATAAATAAAATAAATTCAAAGTAAACACATACCTGGTTATTGCTCAGGTCCAGATACCATAGATGTTTTAAGTTTTCTAGCCCATCATCCGACTGCAGTTTATTATCACTGGCAATCAGCCAGCGTAGAGCTCCACACTCATTGACTCGTTCTAATGTTACTGTCAAAAACAATCATGCAAAGTATAAATTGAAATGTAAATGTGATCAAATGTAAAACAGATCTTCAGCTGATCTAATTTACCAACGACTTATGTTATTTAATGCTTATAGTTCCTCTTGGAGCAAATGGTTACCACAGATACTCTTCATCTAGTTTCATTCTGGGCCAACTAAGTGAGCTCCAGACTTGAGATTGTGTTCTCTGATCTCCTGGCCCTTCTCTTCTTTTGCTTGCTCCAATCCAGTGTATTTCTTGCTATGTTGCTAAGCTTCTTTCTGAAGGTGTGTCATACCCATCCCTACTTTCTCTTTCTGGTCTTAAACTGTTTTGGTTGTTACCATGCTCTTTACCACAGATCCATATGTTATTACATCTGGCCATATAACACAACGTACGCAAGGGAGACATCTTTTGACGAAGGTCTAAAATCTTGGAAACTTGTGTAGAATATTATCACTATCATCAGGTACCCTGACGGTTGCTGTTGGTGATCATTGACCTCCATCCGCTTCTATCACATGTGTCGTTTACAAACTCTGTTGTTGATTGTCGCCCATGCCATTCTATCAGGCTATCCAACATCTTCTCTCTCTGCCTTCCTTTGTCTCTCCTTCCTGCTATCTTTCCCATTGTCACAACGTGCTCCGAGCCGCCTCTTCTCATAACATGTTTGGATAAGGATGACTGCCTTGTTCTGATCCTTGCAATAAGTTGTCTTTGTGCTTCATCGAGTTCTGCATCATTGGTTTTCCTTGCAGTCCACGGGATCTACAGCATTCTTTTGTAAAATCACATCTCCGTTGCTTCCAAAAATATATGTGCTTTCTTGCTGATTGGTCATAATTCCCTACCATATGTCAGTACTGGTTCCACATAGCATACAAAGACTTTCTTCCTCATTTTTAGTGGCAAGGTTTTGTTGCACAATATTCCTTTCATGGTCTGAAAGACCAATTTTGCTTGGTTATTCTGCATTTTATTTCGTAATTGCATTTTCAATCTGATGTTATGTATGTGCCCAGGTATTTAAACATGTTAACTTGTCTCAATTCGGTCCCCTTCGCTTTGACACAGCATTTTGGAGAGACCGGTTTCTTAGTCACTACCATCACCTCCAATTTCTTTTTATTTCAACTGCGGTCTTTGTTTTCACTTTGCTGAACTACCGTGTTTACCATTTCCAGAAAATCAGTTTCATTCTGGGCTATCAATACAACATCATCAGCATATTCAGGTCAGGTCATCCTGTAACCGGTGAGGTCGTTGGGGCACACATGAAGACATCCTCACAACGCCACGCCACCCTTCTCTGTCAGCGGCCACTGCTTGTGATTCTTCAGCATATTGTAGATTGTTAATGTTCTGTCGGCCAATTGATAATCCGGGCATTGTCTGTATGTCTTTCAAGATAAACTTGCTGTACAAAGAGATCAGGTCAGGCGACAGAACACAACCTAACCTCACTCCCCTTTTAACTGGTTCATATTCTGTATAAAATATGCATTTTATTATTTAAGAAAAAACTGCTATCAAGTCACACTTGAGGAATTAATCTAGATCTAGATGCTGCAAGGGATTGTCCCTGCTTATAGAATCAAAACCTGAGGACGATTCGGGCACAGTGCAGAGAGCAATGTTACCCATTAATTTGTAATTGGACAGATCTGTGTGTCCATGCATAGAACAAGAACAATTAATATGGCATTGGTCTACCCTCAAGGAATTCTGACTCTAATGAAGAAGCATATCAGTAATGTTGCCCCCACCAGCCTGCTTATGTGCTATTGTAATGGCTTTTTCTTCTTCTTCTTCGTTCGTTCTCAATCTCCCGCTACCAAGGGCTTTGCAAGTAGCAGGATATAGTCCGGATAATGGAATGCATTGTGTGGCTTGTTTACAGCTTGACTTTCTGTCCGACACATCCGTCTTCAGCATCTTCTTATTCCTGGGTTGTTGTTGCTGAATGCCACAATGAGTAAGTTTACTCTTTGTGCGCCCTGAAAAGAGAGAAGTGTCGGGTTGCAGTAGCTTTCCTCACATCCCGAGTGTGCTGATAAAGGTGGACATCAATCCCCCACCTTGTTAACCTGTCTGTCCTAAAACAGCCTGTTTCAAGGGATCACTGCAAGGAAGTGAGGTGGGGGTTTTGGTTAGTATCTTTTACCTGACCCCGACTTGCATGTCTGATCGGTATGTTTCTTCTGCATTCGCTCTCAATCCCCCGCTTCCAATCCCTGAACAGGGCTTTGCAAGTAACAGGGTGTAGTCCGGAGAAGGAAATGCGTTGCGTCGCTAGCTTACAGCTTGACTGTGATATTTACATCTTTTACTCCGACACATCTGTAAACTAGGTCTTAGTTCATCTATTACTGTATCATATAAAGGGTATTGTGTCTTAGTTCGACCCGTTCCTCATCAAGGGGTGGTCACCCTTGAGCAGGTCTCAACTCAGGGTCCAGTCGTTTCTGTCGTGGGCGTGTGTCGTTCAGTGTGATAGTAGTCTGTCTGTGGGGCCGTAAATATTGTATTTTTCTAGTGAATCTCGCCAGCAAGTTGTGGGCCGTCCCCGAGGTCTCTTTTCGTCGCGCAGGTACCACATGGTGATTATGGTACTCCGTCTTTCATCTTGTCTTCTGGATATATGACCGCCCAGTGGTGTTTTGAATGGTTGGCGTATTGTAGGACATCCTTGATGTGTGACATTCTCCAGATGTCGCTATTGTGTAGTTTGCTCTGTCACTGTTGTCTGAGAGTAATGCCAACGAGGCGTCTTTCAAGAGATGTGTGTGCTGTTCTCAGTTGGTTCTCTGCTGCTTTTGTTAGAGACCAGGTTTAGCTATCATAGCAGAGACTGCCAGGACCACCGAGTCAAAGATATCCGCACGTAGTCTGGTGTCCTTTGTGGCATCTGTTGCTGTCAAGATGGAGTTGAAGGCTGTCCAGCCCGCCCGGCGATCTCAGGTTTTATGTTGTTCTCCATGTTGAGGAGCCTTCCTAGATAGACATATTCGTCAACGTTCTCTATGTGTCTACAGCGTTTATTTCAAACCAAGAAAATTGCTACACATTGAGCAGGCTCTTGGTCTGTGTAAATGGTGGGGTGTGCAATGCCATGATTTAGAGAGTGTTCTACCATAGAGGGGTTTAATCGCACTGTTAGCCAGTTCTAACAACGTGCTCTCAGTATGGTATTGGTTCTACTCTCACACACAAAACTATCCCAGAAACCACTTAGGCATTCTGATTTAATATATTTCTAAAGGCAATTTTTTGTATGCCTTATTTCTCTATTTCCCAAGGCAGTGTGCGCTGCACTGTTTTTATTTTGCCCAGTGCATTCGACTTCGGCATGTATTTTACGTAAGGGTCTTCCTGCATTTTCTAGGGTTTGCTTTTTCGGGGTAACGGCCGATGCTGTGATTGAGGATCGAACCCAGCAACTTTGGGTTGTGAGCCTCGTCATTTAACCACTAGCCTACACCATTCCCATCTATAGGTAATATCTTGTCATCATTTATTTTCCTACAGTTACAGTGAACCAATTAGCCTTTCTTTTTTAATATTTCCTTTATTAAAATTTTATTGTCTTCTAAATCAATTCTATCAACTATGCTGGTCATTTTCATGTGTAGTTTGTATTTTTATAATCATCAAATTATAATTTTGTATTTTCATTTAATCAAATTATAAATTATCTACTTATCCTTTCATCATTTATGAACTTTAAATTTTAGCATTTTATTAATTTAGAGATTTTTTTATAAAAGTCTGAATGAGTAAGCAGAGCAAGTGTTTCAGTTGATCTACAAATCAATAGAAAGAAAACTCAGTTCATGCTCAACTCCTGCCCAAAAGAAGATATGCACCTTTGAGATTATCCCATCGAAAACGTATTCATATATCTACTTGTGCCAAGAGATCACGAACTTGCATTAAATAAATCGAGAGATCTCACAAAGGGTGACAGCGGAATGGCTTGCTTCAACTCTTTCTTGAATTGAAGAATGGTCTGTAAGCTGGCAAATGGAGTTTAATGTAGATAAATGTACAGTCATCTACATGGGTAAATTCAATATGGAACATAATTACAGAATGGGCGAGAACAATATGAGAAAGATAGATAAGGAAAGGGGCCTTTGGGTTATAATAGATCATACAGGTAAGGTGAGTGAGCAAGTTCAGGTAGCAGTGAAAAAGGCAAATTCAATGTTCGATATGATAAAAAGAAATATTAAACATAGGAGCAAGGAAGTGATAGTCAAACTGTATAAAGCTTTAGTTAGACCTAGATTGGAGTACTGTGTACAGGTGTGGAGTCCTTATCATAAACATACTGGAAAAGAAAAAAAGGAAATGAGAAAGCTGATAGTGGGATTCCAGAATTACAGTTACGAGGAAAGACTCAGAAAAACTGGCCTACAGTGTCTAGAAAAGAGAAGAATTCGAGGTGACAATACAGGTTTGTAAGATGATCAGAGAAACGGATAAATTATACTATAACAAGTTTTTCAAAATACAACCACCTACAAGAACAAGAGGGCATAGCTACAAATTAACTAAAGAGAGGTCCAGATTAGATATTAGGAAATATTTTTTTAGTCAGAGAGTGGTGAATGCTTGGAATGCATTGCCACAGGAGGTAGTAGAGACAGAGACAATTAATGCATTTAAGAATAAATTGGATTAGCATAGCTTTTAGAGAAAGGTAATATAAATGAAACTGGTTGTATACAGACCAGTCCTCTAAATAAGTATTAAGATGTTAACTCTATTTAACCTATACTGCAACAGATGCGAAACGATAATGCTAGGGCTCACACTTTCAACAGTGAGTGTGATTATTCCAGCCATGGTATATGGCTGCAAGATATGGAACCTACGGAAAGCTGATGTAGATAAGACTCCACGTTGTCCAACGAGCGATGGAACGAAGAACATTGAAGATTTCGACTCGAGATCAAATTCGCAACGCAAGAGATCAGACGTCAAACTTTCTTCACTGACACCATAGATGTCGCACTGTTATATAAATACACAAGGTCCAGCCTTGTGGTGTACATGCTGGATAACAGATGGACACGTAGAGTGACGTCGTGTTGGCCCTACAACTTTAGATGCCCTCGCCGGTGACTGAGGTGAAGAGATGGCCAGAAGGAGGCCCTGGGCACAACATGGTACACCAAGGCAAAAGAGAGAAATGAGTTTACTCAACATTTGGCTACCTGGCACCAGACACACGTACCTGATTGATTACCAGGATTTAGAGATTCTAGTTTGGAACACTAAATTAAGCAAAGAAAATGGGACTTGATAGGACATAAGCCTATGATATGGAAGTCCCTGTTTATTGCCAGACAGGCTCTTACATGAAATCCTCAAGGGAAGAGAGAAAGAGAGGTAGACCCAAAAATACATGGAGAAGAGAATATGAGAAATGATTAAATTTTAATTATTAGTCCTGGTTAGAGGCAGAAATAGCAGCCCAGGATCGTGTATGCTGGCGGGATCTTGTCAGCAACATTGGCCTTGCACCGAATGAGCAACAGGCTTGGATCGAATGATTTTATTAGTTCAATTTTTATAACGTTTCAGTATATTTTGCTCATATTTAACTACCATCATGTATACTTCTTCATTTTGTATAGCAATAGTTAATATTAAACTGCCAATCAATCGTGTGTCACTTTCATAATTATTTTAAACTACAATTTCCAAGATTATTTGCTGATTCATTATTACATTATATCAACATATGTAATTCATCAATAAGTAATCAATCATTTCGATTTAAAGTTTAATGTTCTGAGCTGCTTCGTCTTAATTGTTTTAGCATGCATCGTTTGAATGTCATATTTTTATAACCATATTATTTATTTTGCTCCCCAACACTTTAATTATTTTATTTTCCAAGCTATTTATTAAAGTTACAACAAAAATGCGAAAACACGAATCATGCACATGGCAACGCAATGCGTCGTTAGTTAGCTATACTCACCTAGCTCTAGCCGAGATACGTTAAGAAATCTTACATAATGAAGTTTTTCTTTACATATCGACTTGAGAAACTGAAATGAAAATATAAAAAAACATGAATATCTTTATATGAATGTGCAAGATAAAACTTTTACAACGAATAAAGTGTAAAACCGGTGGTCCTCGTTACCTTTCTATTTAGCCTCATAATGACACATGATAGGATCGGAGGGCAAGATTGAATCAGGAAGCGGATGAATCGAGCAAAATATAGTGCATTATTAACGTGGTTGTACCCATTGGCCTTTTAAAACTTCGATAAATAATATATTATAACGAAGTACAATGTGCTAATGAAATACCAAAAATTAAATGTCGATAGAAGCAAACAAATTATTATTTATATTATGTATGTACGAAAATTATATTTATATTATGTATGGCTAGAAAATGCAAATACTTTGGTCACATCAAGAGACACAACGGTCTTGAGAGAACGGTGATGGAAGGTATGGTGCCAGGCAAAAGAGGAAGGGGTAGACCAAGAAGACGATGGCACCAAGATATCCATGAATGCCTGGGTATGACTGTAGCGGAGGCTGGAGTTTTGGCAAGGGAACGAGTTTCTTTCAGACAAACTGTGATGGGAGCGACGTTCTACAAAGGACATGCTACATGATGATGATGATGCACAAAACTAGATTGCTTTTAAATAACCTAAATTACAGCAAATGAAACAAGTGAAAGATTGCACAGGCTTAGGTCGAACGATATCAGCAGACGGAAGAATCACCGCGGGTATCCAACAAAGTAAAAGCAAATCTACTAACAAGTAACATCCACTTAGTCTCCAGTAACATCCACTTAGTCTCCAGTAACATCCACTTAGTCTCCAGTAACATCTATTTAGTCTCCAATAACATCTACTTAGTCTCTAGTAACATATAGTTAGTCTCCAGTAACATCTAGTAAGTCTCCATTGACACATAGTTAGTCTCCAGTAGCATCTACTTAGTCTCTAGTAACATCTAGTTCCCAGTAACATCCCCTAAGTCTCCAGTAACATCCACTTAGTCTCAAGTAAAATCTACTTAGTCTCCAGTAACATCTAGTTAGTCTCCATTGGCATATAGTTAGTCTCCAGTAACATCTAGTTAGTCTCGTTTGACATATAGTTAGTCTCCAGTAGCATCTACTTAGTCTCCAGTAAAATCTACTTAGTATCCAGTAACATCTACTTAGACTCTAGTAACATCTAGTTAGTCTCCAGTAACATCTAGTTAATCTACAGTAATATCCACTTAGTCTCCAGTAACATCCACTTAGTCTCCAGTAACATATAGTTAGTCTCCAATAACATCCCCTTAGTCTCCGATAACATCCACTTAGTCTCCAGTAACATCCACTTAGTCTCCAGTAACATCTACTTAGTCTCCAGTAACATCCACTTAGTCTCCAGTAACATCTATTTAGCCTCCAGCAACATCTACTTAGTCTCCAGTAACAACCACTTAGTCTCCAGTAACATCTAGTTAGTCCTTAGTAACATCCACTTAGTCTCCAGTAACATCTAGTTAGTCTCCAGTAACATCTAGTTAGTCTCCAGTAACATCTAGTTAGTCTCCAGTAACATCTACTTAGTCTCAAGTAACATCCACTTAGTCTCCAGTAACATCCACTTAGTCTCCCGTAACATCTACTTAGTCTCCAGTAACATCTAGTTAGTCTCAAGTAACATCGACTTAGTCTCCAGTAACATCCACTTAGTCTCCCGTAACATCTATTTAGTCTCCAGTAACATCTATTTAGTCTCCAGTAAAATCTACTTAGTCTCCAGTAACATCTAGTCTCTAATAACAAAGTCTGGGTATTTGTGTATCTAGTTAGTCTCCAGTAACATCTAGTTAATCTACAGTAATATCCACTTAGTCTCCAGTAACATCCACTTAGTCTCCAGTAACATATAGTTAGTCTCCAATAACATCCCCTTAGTCTCCGATAACATCCACTTAGTCTCCAGTAACATCCACTTAGTCTCCAGTAACATCTACTTAGTCTCCAGTAACATCCACTTAGTCTCCAGTAACATCTATTTAGCCTCCAGCAACATCTACTTAGTCTCCAGTAACAACCACTTAGTCTCCAGTAACATCTAGTTAGTCCTTAGTAACATCCACTTAGTCTCCAGTAACATCTAGTTAGTCTCCAGTAACATCTAGTTAGTCTCCAGTAACATCTAGTTAGTCTCCAGTAACATCTACTTAGTCTCAAGTAACATCCACTTAGTCTCCAGTAACATCCACTTAGTCTCCCGTAACATCTACTTAGTCTCCAGTAACATCTAGTTAGTCTCAAGTAACATCGACTTAGTCTCCAGTAACATCCACTTAGTCTCCCGTAACATCTATTTAGTCTCCAGTAACATCTATTTAGTCTCCAGTAAAATCTACTTAGTCTCCAGTAACATCTAGTCTCTAATAACAAAGTCTGGGTATTTGTGTATGATAAAGACAAGAATAGTACCACTGCCCTACAGAGTGCATGTCGCAAGAGGCGACTAACTGTGTGGCATTGCATAACACTTGTCATGGTTAAGATGATTTATTAAGAGCAGCATGGAGCTAACAGGCTACGGAGCTACTTTCATCCAGTGTTTGAGTCTATTAACACGGACTTGCACATCAGTTAACCACCCTCTGCCAACTTTGTTCCAACGAAGCGGAGTAATAAGCTGCTCAAGCCTAGCCCGCTAGGCAGGAAATCCTCTCCTCTTCCCGGCCACATCCAGCTCACGCCAGAGCTGGGGCCTGCACATGAGCATCCGCCCATGTAGAAGTACAGGTTACCAAGGACTAACACATAAGACAACAACTACAATGGTTTGGCCACGTAACAAGACTACTACCACACAGCACCCACCAACAAGCAATGCTATTTAGATACAACGGATTCAAAGCCAAAGGCAGACCACGAAAATGGTGGCTTGCGGAAATATCTGAAACGGCGAATGCCACTGTGCATGAGACACACAGTCGGGCTCTTTCTATAGATCTCTTCATAATCTGATTCTGAAAGGCAAAACAGGAATGTGAAAAAAAAGAAGAAGATGTTACAGCCAAAATGCCTTCAGCAGAGATTAAGAACACACAAAAATGAAAATATACAACTTAACCATCTACACGATGCAGGTGATATAATCGTAGTTTAGGTAGTTCTCACATTTGTAAACTTGTCCAAACTGGCTTAAACTAATTCATAAAGGCGTATGCCTATTGATAAATTGTTCTTTGCATTTTTTTAATGAATAATACAATTCCAAGAGATAACATTGAATATTGTGCACACTGACATGCATGGGAAGAGGGGAAGTAAAGAGGCGTTTAAGAGTTTGAGCAAGAGAGCTAACTGTGGCAAAAAGATCTTTGTTACAATGTTTTGTTTAATCGAAGCGAATTCATTGCACTCCAAGCAGACACGTATTGTTGTTATTGTTTTGTTATGTGTTCAGTGGCAGCCGGGCTCTCATCCTTCGACCCAATGGCACGAAATTATAAATGCACATATTAGTAAGGTATTGTTTAATGGTATTTAAAGTGTTCCGTTTATCTGGTATGAGACGAAGAAGCATTTTCCTAACATCGTTGAAAGACGTTCACTCAACATGATGATGATCAACGATTTCGTATGGGTGTGTATACAGCTGGCACTCTCGAATATGTTGTGGTTGGATTCTGTTCAGATGTTTATTAAGTGAGATGCGTTGGGTTCTCAGCCGGAAAATGGTGCTCTGATCCTTCCTTGTGATCTGATACTGTCATTGACATATATATAAACTGTCCGATAATGTGCATGGTCCAAGCAACGTCAGAAAGACCTGTTAATAATGACGTGTCACAGTGTGGATTCAGGTAGGTCTGGAAGATTAACAATCGACATGATTTTTTTGTTTCTCTTTTACAACTTCAAGAAAAGTCATACTAGCAGTAACGTCCCTTTTATGTCGCTTTCATTGACCTGGCAAAGACATTTGGCTTGGCTTGGCTTCGTTCGTTCTCAATCTCCAGCTACGAAACCCTGAAAAAGGCTTAAGTAGCAAATGTAGTCCAGAGAACGGAATGCGTTGTGTCGTAGTTTACAGCTTGACTGCAATATTTGCACCTTTCGATCCAACACATCCGACTTCAGCAAGCATTTTTTGAGTACCGGGTTAGCATTCCCTCTTCGATCCCTTCTCATTAGCCAGTCTGCTCTGTTGCAGCCTGTTATCCAGGATCACCGCGTGGAAGTGTAGAAGGGTCTTGGCAGCTCTGGTTCTCTGGCCCTGACGCTAGCAGTCAGCTATAAGTCGCTGACCACTGCAGCTCATGCACTGTTCAGCATCTTCATCCCGACAAAGACATTTGATTTGGTTACTAGAGGTGGTCTTCAAATCTCTCTCTAAAGTAGTATACCCAAGCAAACTTTCCCTGACGTTTAACAATGTTCCATGAGGCCATGAAAAGAGCAGACCAATTTGGTGGTGTCAAGCAGGATTGTGCCCTGACCACGACACTGTGCGGAATCATCTTTGATATGAGGATGAAGCAAGCGTTTGGTAACGCAAATGAAGGAATCTATCTTCACACTAGACGGTCGACTATTTAACCTTACAATGCTCAAGCCTTTTGGCTAGAAAATGCAAATTCTTTGGTCACATCAAGAGACACAAATTCTTTGGTCACATCAAGAGACACAAATTCTTTGGTCACATCAAGAGAAACAAATTCTTTGGTCACATCAAGAGACACAATTCTTTGCTCACATCAAGAGACACAAATTCATTTGTCACACCAAGAGACACAAATTCTTTGGTCACATCAAGAGACATAAATTCTTTGGTCACATCAAGAGACACAAATTCTTTGGTCACATCAAGAGACACAAACTCTTTGGTCACATCAAGAGACACAAATTCTTTTGTCACACCAAGAGACACAAATTCTTTGGTCACACCAAGAGACACAAATTCTTTGGTCACATCAAGAGACATAAATTCTTTGGTCACATCAAGAGACACAAATTCTTTGGTCACATCAAGAGACACAAATTCTTTGGTCACATCAAGAGACACAAATTCTTTGGTCACATCAAGAGACACAAATTCTTTGGTCACATCAAGAGACACAACGGTTTCGATAGAACAGGGATGGAAGGTATGGTGCCAGGTAAAAGAGGAAATGGTAGACCAAGAAGACGATGGCACCAAGATATCCAGGAATGCCTGGGTATGACTGGCGGAGGCTGGAGTTTTGGCAAGGGAGCGAGTTTCTTTACAGACAGTCTGTGATGGGAGCGACGTTCTATAAAAGACATGCTACATGACGATGATGCTCAAGGTCAAAACGAAGATCATGGAGGTCACTATCAAGGACTTGCTTTTCGCTGGTGATGCTGCAGTTGTCACCCACAGTCAGCAGAAACTGATAGATCGCTTCTCCTAGACATGCACAGATTTTTGTTTCACAATATGCCTCAACAAAACAAATGTGTTGGACCATCTCTTAATATCGATACATACGAATTGGCAGCTATGCACCAATCCACATAACTGGGATCCACCATCAGCTATTTGTTTCTCTAGACCCAAAAATAGACAGTCGTATTTGCTGGTCTCCCAACGCGTGTTTGGGAAAACCAGAAACTTCCAATTAAAACCAAGATCATGGTTTACAATGCACGTATTGTCCTATGTTGTAGTGAAACGTAGGCAAACTATGCCAAACAAGAACACAGGCTTAACACATTCCTTCTTCGTCGTCTGCTATCCGTTCATGGTGGGACAGACTGACAAATGCAGACGTGTACTCTCTCGCTGGTCTCCTAAGCATGTACATTCTCCTTTGGTAGTGAATATTACGATTGTTGGGTCATATTTGTCACATGAAAGATGGTTGCATTCCCAAAGATATTCGTTAAAACAGTTGCCAGCTGGCTAAAGAACAGTCGGCCCACCACAGCTGAGGCCCAGTGTGTGTAAGCTTGATATTATTGCACTGGACATGAATCTGACATCCTGGGAAGACGAAGCTGCAAATCGATCTTTGTGGAGATGTACCCTGAACAACCACCTCATGTTGGTTGTAAGAAATTCTTACAACACCGAAAAGTGAAACAACACTGCAAAGAGAAAGAAAACCAAAAGCTCAGTACTGAGTTACCACTCCAAAGTAGCATTATCCTATAGGGCAGGCATGACTGAAAGGGGCAATTACTACACTTTGGATGTTAAATTGGGATATGATGGAGTTAACGAGCTTAAATAGTTAACTGCTTTCATAATTATTCAGAACAACGCAAGGTACCTTATCTATTGACATATAAAGTAGACAGAGAAAAGTAACACTCTCGTCTCGAAAAATTCAGTTCGCTCTTCACTTAAGTATTTTTATTGTTTTTTGGGGTGTATGTCGTGGTCGCCATTTTCTTCACAATTTCCAACGCAGCCTAATAGATCTGGTGACCAGTGGTATTTCCTATGCTCAGAACCTCTAAGTCGTATGGTGGGCAATCAACCAGGTAACGATTATTGTTGGATTTCTACGTCAACGGGACGATGATTATTATAATTCCGAGCATGAATCTAAACACCCCTATTTTTTTAAATTAGAATCATCGATATTGTGATAGCATGTCTCCATTGGCTACATTGTACCACGTGGTTTGAGATAGTCCATTTTTGTGATCGTTAAGTCGCATCAATAAAATTCCTATTGCAGGCTGTTTTTCCTAAAGTCGTTCACTCATATTATCGCATTGCCTACTCTCTGCGGGACAAGCTACAGCTTTGAATTGAAACAGCTACATTTGAATATTGTTTGAAAGCAAGATGCCAGTAAGTGAAATGTGTACTGTATTTATAGGACAAACTGTAGTTTTATAAATAATAGAATAGGTAATTAACTTAATTTCTTAACT
Source organism: Ariolimax columbianus (assembly GCA_036924085.1). NCBI lineage: Eukaryota > Metazoa > Mollusca > Gastropoda > Stylommatophora > Arionidae > Ariolimax > Ariolimax columbianus. The sequence goes on along the minus strand of JAVGWX010000010.1, from coordinate 31,552,900 downwards.
GCATTATACTGGTTTAGAAGGCTCTACAGAGTCTATACAAAACCAGTTTATTTCACTCCACTGATACGGAAAATACTGTGAGCATCCAATTTATTTTTGAATGCATTAACTGACTTTGCTTCCAATACATCCTGCTGCAATGCATTCCAAGAATTCACCACTCTCTGACTAAAAAAATATTTACTAATATCTAATCTAGACCTGTCTTTAAACTTTAAACAATTTGTAGCAGTGCCCTTTTGTTCTTGTAGCAGGTTGTACTTTAAAAAACTTGGTATATTCTAATTTATCCTTTTCATTTATTAATGTATACACTTGTATTAAGTGCCCTCGAATTCTTCTTCGTTCTAGACACTGAAGACCAGTTTTTTTTAGTCTTTCCGCATAACTATAATTCTGAAACCCCGCGATTATTTGTGTGGCTCTTCTTTGTACCCTTTCCAGTATGTTTATATCCACTTTATTATATGGACTCCACACCTGAACACAGTACTCTAATTTAGGTCTCACTAATGATTTAAATAACTTGACTATTACTTCCTTGCTTTTATGTAAAATGTTTCTTTGTATCATGCCCGACATGGCATTAGCCTTTTACACTGCCACCTGGACTTGCTCCTGCATCTTTCCTGTATGATCTATTATAATTCTTAGGTCTCTTTTCTTTTTCATTGTCCTAATATTGTTCTCTCTCATCCTGTAATTATATTCATTATTGGATCTTCTCATGTAAAGGACTGTACATTTTTCTACATTAAACTCCATCTGCCAGCTCTCGGACCATTTGTGAATCATATCTAAATCCGATCTCAATTGATCCATCTCTTCCGGAGAAGAGACCCTGCCGCATAATTTTGTGTCATCCGCGAACTTTGCAATCATGTATCTGATATCAATGTCCAAATCATTGATTATTATTACATCACACCAGTCAGAGTACTCCTTATCTATGCCCCTTTTCTGCCTTCTGCCCGTCAACCAATTTTCTATCCAATTGGCAACTTGGCTTCGTTCGTTCTCAATCTCCCGCTACCAAACCCTGAAGTGTTTAAGTAGCAGAATGTAGTCCAGAGAACGGAATGCGTTTTGTCGTAGTTTACAGCTTGACTGCGATATTTGCACCTTTCGGTCCAACACATCCGACTTCAGTAAGCATTTTTTGAGTACCAGGTTAGCATTCCCTCTTTGATCCCTTCTCCTTAGTCAGTCTGTCCTACTGCAGCCTGTTATCCAGGATCACCGCGTGGAGGTGTAGAAGGGTCTTTGCAGCTCTGGTTCGCTGGCCCTGACGCTAGCAGTCAGCTATGAATCGCTGACCACTGCAGCTCATGCGCTGCTCAGCATCTTGATCCCAATTGGCAACTTCACCACCTATTCGATGTGACTTCAATTTTCGAAACAATTGTTACTGATGTACTCTATCAAAGACCTTTGCAAAATCCAGATGGATAGCATCCACCGGCTGTTTATCATCTAACATTTTGGTAACCTCCTCCATGAATTCTAATAGATTGGTTAAACACGATTTTCCTTTAGTAAACCCATGCTGACTATTTTTGATTAAGTTAAACTTGTCCAAGTGCAGAGTACTATGTTGTCCTAAATAAAGTTAAAACCTACACAGTTTAAAGCTAAACCAATAAAACGTCGGTTATACTCATTGCTTGAGCCCACCATGAATAGTAAAGAACGGAAGAATAAAGGCCGCTTATACATGCAGTCACCACGTAGTGTAAAGGCTAAATCTGTGTGTGTGTGTTTACTCCATTATGAATAAAAACTTGAGGCCGTTTTCTGTAATATTATTTTTTTAAATATTGTAGGGCCCAACAATGACACCCTTGTGGTCTTGATGTCCTAAACTGTAGCCTAGTCAGCCTATTTTGAAATCCGGTACTGACCTGAGTAGGCTAAAAGTAAAGAGCGAAAAGCTTGGAGTCTGGAATCCTAAGAAACCTGCCTTCTCCAAGTCTAGTACGTCAGGAACGGAACCACCCACAAGCCTCATACTAATGGTCAAATGAAAGCCCGAGTCGTAAACCAGGGATGCACAGGACGGCACTGTCTTAGGGCCATCAAGATGAATTTACAGAACCCAATGAAAGTTTATGCTACCTGGCATATTCCATCGATCTGCCTGATTGAATACCAAGATTTTTAAAATGCATGTGCAAATTATACTGTTTGGACATTCTGCACGAAAATCTTCAGTTCTGCCTGCCGCACAAGCCATGAACACCACATTGTCACGATTTAGTGCAAGATAGCTACTAGGCAATATATGAATTGAAAGTGCTATTGAAACACTTCTGGGACAAGTTTAGAAAATAACTTCAAGCAAAATTATAAATGGCGCCTTTCCACGTCGATCGATGTCGGATAACGTAAGCAGACAAACGAGATGTGCTAATCTGTTTGATACATGTGTTTCTAAAGGCATTTTTGCAATAGAGGTTTCAACAAACATACACATTCACACAAATTCGAGAATGAACTTCAAACAGATACAAGAACAATGGTTAGCGGATCAACCGTACAACAACAAAATGACGCTTACTACAAGCTAATCAGGGTCGACCAGGTGGTGATTTTTAAACTCCGCACAGGCCACAGCATTCAATTCAACAAGCTAAAAATAGAACATACCTATGAATGTGTTTGTGCCCCTGGTAAAAGGACTGCCCAGCATCTGCTGGATACCAAAAACCTCATGATGTCCACTACTTTCTTTAGAGTCATTGAAGTTGATGCCTGAAAGCGTACGACGAAGAAGAAGAAGAAATTGCGATATAAATATTCGAAACACAGTGTCATTGTCGTGTAAATTCGTAGCATCGTTGATAAGGACTTCAAGAGGTACCATGGTGCAGACGAGACATTTAACTTCAGAATAGCCGTATAAAGATGGCCGCCGAATTATTCACATACACCAAAGAGGAGCAACATTATGTTATCCGTTTCTTCTAACAGCGAAGTTGTGAAACCTAGGAAAATGCATCAGTACAGTTATACGTGCCTGACACTCCAGCAAATGTGCGAGTTGATTAGGAAGATCAAAAATGGCGTCAGTTCTGAGACAGATTGTTCTCGGCTGGGTCAGAAATACCGAATAGTGGCAACACCAGAGTCGATTCTAACAGTTTAAATCATCATGCTGCAAAAAGTCACTGTGTGGCTGTAAATAAAATAGCCACACTTCTGGACATTGACCAAGATTCAGCATACCACTTCATCCAAGATGTGATCCAGATCCACAGAGTACCTGTAAGGTGGGAATCAGGGAAGATGACTTTGGAATTGAAAATAATGCATGGTGCATGAATGACCAAAATTCTTTTTTTTTCTAAGGGAATCCTTAGACTTTGTTGGCGCGGTAGAACTTTAATTAAACGAAATAGAGAAAAGGGGAAAAATAATACAATTGTGTATCAGGTCATCCCGTAACCGGTGAGGTAGTTGGAGCACACATAAAGACAATCCTCACAACCACACGATGCCAATTCTCTGTTAGCGGTCGCTGCCCGTGCCTCTTCTGGTCGGAGATTTTTCCATTCTTTTATGTTGTCCTCCCACCTCTTCTTGAGCTAGCTTCTTCGTCGTTTGCCTTGCACCTTTCCGTGGAGAATCATATTTGCAAGACCATTTGATCTCGATATGTGACCGTAGTTGTCGGAAGTTGAGTAACCCCACCCCACCCCCAAGCCTGTCTGCTCTCGTGTTTGGTTTTTGTCTAGTTGTTTCTGGAGTCTGTTCACCCTCACTCGTGTAAAAAGTTTGTGCATTGATGAAAGCAAACAGATCGGACGGAAGTTCTCCAGTTTTTATACTTTCGTCAGGTCGATACAATCTTCCCAAAACTCTTCACAGGGGGCCTTGAGGAAGTCTTTAGAAAACTACATGTATCAACATAGACGAAGAAATGCTCAACCCTTTTAGGTTTGCCGATGACTATCATCCTCTGCCACAATGTGAGAGAGGGTAAGCAATGCCTACATGAGATCAACGAAATAAGCCAAACAGTAGGCCTTCAATTGAAAGAAAACCCAATACACACTGAACACGTATTGCCCAAGTGTAGAACAGCGGCAAGGAAATGTTCATGTTGAAAACGTGAATTCGTACATTTACCTGGACCAAGAAATTATAAACTCCCTCTAAAGTATCCAATCGCATCTAACCCTTTTTTCAGCAGATGAGAAACGCCAAGACAAGAGGCAACACCTATTACCAGCTTGGTTATTCATATATTATAAGATATACTAATATATTATTATTATATGTGAGGTATGGAACCTACAAATAGTAGATGAAAAGAAGCCGTGAGTCGCTCAAAGGAGCGAAAAACATTGACTGTCGCTTTACGTCATCGAATTTGCAGCACAAAAATCAGGCACCGATCTGCCTTCAAGGACGCCGTAGAAGCTGGATTGTTTACAAAAATCAGATGGGCGGGGCATGTGGTTCGTATGCCTGACAACAGATGGTCACAAAAGGGGACGTATTGGTGGCCTTACAACTTTAAGGGCCTTCGCCGTCGATCATCAATGAGATGACCTGAGTAAAACCTTTGGTCCAACATGGAACTCCAGAGCAAAAGACCAAAGTGAGTTTAAGCAATTGGCTACCTGACACCGGGTACTTCCTATGCCTAATTGAATACTAGCATAACAGACATAGATACTCGTGTGTGTGTGTTTTGTGTGTTGTGTGTGTGTGTATATATATACATATATATATATATATATATATATATACATATATATATATATATATATATATATATATATATATATATATATATATAAAAGGCAAAGGCTTCCGTCCATCGTAAACGAAGATGGCATAATTAATTTTGCTAGCGTTATTTTTAGTAAGGATTAACTGCGCTACTTTTTATCCTCACTCTCTCGTCTCGCACCGCCCGACCCCAGTGGCAAGTCAAGAACAGGATGACTAGGGGGCGACTACGAGATGCAGGGGACTCTGCATCAAGCACCCGTGAAAAAGACGGCGGAGTCCGGAGTCGAACCCACACCACTTGATCACGAGGTCGACGGCTTAACCACTTCGCCACGGAATATATATATAAATATATATACACACTCTATGTCCACCTATCTGTCTGTATGTTTACTTATGACTTTTACTGTTTTTATTATCCCACTCCCCTTCCTCTCCCATCCCACCCCTTCAATGTGTGTATCATATTTGATTTATTCGCACATTTCCAATTCACGGAGACAGCTCACTTATTATGTAACTTAAACAAAACGAATGACGGTTATGTTAGCACCGGATTCATCGATACTGAAACTTCCGTTGCCTAGCAACCATCACCGGATCGATTTCGAATATAGTGCTTGCTTATATTTTCCTTCTGGTATCCTTCCACCCCTACTGATAATTGGCGTGGGAAGTTCTAAATGCATTATTGGGCCTTTCATATTATATGTACGACTATCTACCATCTGCTCATGAAAGCCTTAATATCTTCATTCATCTTTTTGGTGACACTTCTGTTGCTTTAGCTAGGTATACAGAAAAGACATCCTAATATAGGAAACTGAAAGCTTAACATTGCATATGTTAAAAATGACGAGAGACAGAAAGTTATGCAGATCTATAATCACCTTCGCTGATAGACATGACAGAGTGGTGATTTAGCAGAATAATGCGCAACTAAATTCGCTGCGGGCCATATGACAAGCTCGATAATGTAGGTGGGCCAGCATGTCTTTGATTCCACCTTGTGGAATTTTAAGGTCAGTGGTTTTCTATCGTATACACCGGAACTGGGGACAAATATCGTCTGCTCTGGAAAACTGCTATTGTTTCCTATTTTAGAAGTGAATAGACGTAAATAAAACTAAATGATATGTTATATGCTGTCTGCTATTGTGGGATTGTACTGCACCGACACGCTCTAGTCTACTAGGTATAAATGGTTACCTGAGTTGCAGTTGAGAAAAGCAAGGCTTTGAATAGGGGGACGGCTAATTCCCACCTCACTACTACTACTACTACTACTACTACTACTACTACTACTACTACTACTACTGCTGCTGCTGCTGCTGCTACTACTACTACCACTACCTGCTACTGCTACAACTATCTACTACTAATACAAACACCACTACTACTGCTACTACAACTACTACTGCTAATACTACTACTATCACTACTACATTTACCACTGCCACTACTACTATTACCTATTACTGTTGTACTGTTGTTGCTACTACTACTACTACTGCTGCTAAGGCTACTACCTACTACCACTACTAATTCTACTACTACTGTCGCTGCTGATGCTTCTACCACTACTGTCGCTGCTGATGCTTCTACCACTACTACTACTACTACTACTACTACTACTACTACTCCCAATACTACTAATAGTAGTTTGAACAAAATGGATGTTTGTAAAGCTTGGATTACAGCTCTTTTGTTGCCTAAAACCTCGACATGACTAGGACAGTAGATCCACACCAGTCGTTTGAGGCATCCACAGCTGCAATCCACTCATGTCTTAACCAGCACTTCCGTGCCTTCCGAACTAGGGAGTGGCAGCATGAAACAACGCTTATCCGTGTTAAAGAGGTCTCAGATCGCCGTCCCAAAGCTGCACTAACTGCTTCCGTCTCCAGTCTCTTACTGGAAGTCGCTGTCCTGTATGCCCCACTTCGCCAGTAACAACCTGACCTTTGACTCCAGCAGAGAAGCCAGAACCAGATATTGCATGCGTATCACTGGCTTATCTGTGTATATGAAATCATCTCTATTCTGAATATATCTTTCATTGGCTGATTAATCTCGAGCTCTGCTTTACCATTGCACCATTTTCTGCATTCTTGTCTAGGGTTATGATGACCTTGTGGTAATCAATATGTCATTATATTACTTGTGTAGACCCATTCTTCTCTTTTAACTATCACCTCATTATGTCGTCACATGTGCAATTGTTACCGCTGCCTGTGTTGACTCATTACGAATATTCTATGCTATCGAGTTCTTGTGGCGTACTGAAGAAAGTTGAGCTTAGTCCTCTTCGCTGTAGTGCAATGCTAGACATCTCGGAGGGTTCACAACTACGGGGATCACAGTGTCGATGCCTATTTCGTTGGCCATGCTGCTGTAACACTGCCTGTTTTCACGTGCACCCCTTGGATGTGAGATAGGGATGCATTTCGTATATTTAACCCGACCCTGGTGTTAGCATGGACACAACATCTTGGGGATTATTGTCATTACAACTCTACTGTGTTTACAGCTTACAGCCTCGACTTTTTTCCGCTTCCTTATTTGTCGTTTTTTCTAACTTCCTTCTTCTTCTTCTTCTTCTTCTCTTCCTTCTTCTTCTTCTTCTTCTCCTCCTCCTTCTCCTCCTTTTTCTTCTTCCTCTTCTTATTCTCCTCCTCCTCCTCCTTCTTCTTCTTCTTCTTCTTCTTCTTCTTCTTCTTCTCCTCCTTCTTCTTCTTCGACGTTGGTCCTGAAAAGGACGCTGTGTCGTTGTTTATAGCGAGGCTGCAATATCTGCGCATTTCGACCCGGCACGACTTTTTTTGGATACTGGGTTGTCCTCCCTCTATACATCATTATTCTCTTAACCATATTACCCTAGTGCAGTCTGTTTCTATGGCCACCACTTGGAAGCGACACAGGGTCTTGGTCAACTACGGTTGGCTGGCCCTGGTGCAGCTAGGGAGTTCGTGTTCTGCCGTCTGCACGTTCAGTAATGAAAGATACTGAAAGCATAATGGCGGCGTCCAGGTTGTAATGAAGTCTGTTCTCTGAACCTTTTTCACATTTCCATTCTCGTTACCAATTCCCTCTAGTCGAATCAGCTGTAAAATGGATATTTGACTAACTATTAAGGAAGAAAAGGCAGCGAGGCAGAGAACTTCTTTCTTTTCGCTTTTTTTGTCTTGTGTGTGCTTTTGAGAGATAGGTTATGAAGATGTTTCTTGACCGCGCCTTAGTACGTGTTTCGTAAAAGGGGAGTTTTACTGCATCTGTTGTTTCTGCTATCCATCTTTTGTGTGGTCGGCTCTTGGTATTTCTATCCATTGTATATGTATAGCAACGCTTTCTAAGGGATGCTATCTGACGTTTGACGTGTCACGTGGCCGTACGATTTGGTTTGCTGTCTTTTGATGAGGCCTAGCACTGGTGTTGTACCTAACTGTCTCCTAATGTCTTCGTTTATTGTTCTATCTGTTCTTTTTACTCCAAGAATTATGCGCAGCTATTTCATCTTTGTTTCTACGATGTGTCTTTTATCTTTGTTTCTTAATTTTTAATTCTGGCCCTGATAGCACAATGTGGGTAGGAATATTGTGTTGTAAAGCATTCTTTTTTGTATACATTGGCACGTGCTTACTTTGTAATATCGGGGACATTTGCCCAATAATTTGTCTTATACCTGTTTTGGATTTCGGTATCACCTTTGCCATCTGCTGAGATTATGTTACCCAGGTACGTGAAATGGTTAACCTGTTTTATTTGTTGGTTTTGTATGAATATTGTTGTTTCTACTTCTTTTCTTGCAACTGTCATAACTTCAGTATTATCTATGTTGATTTTCATACTAGGAAGAGAACTGACCACCCCTATCACACATACTGAAGCATAATACAAAGTACGATTAAGTCTCTAACACTCCATCCCCGACAACACTGTCTGCTGTGTGACTACTTTCATTCATTCTGGTCACCTGATCTGTTCTTATGTTGATGGTTTCTGCAGTAATGTGTTTTACATGATGAGATTGCTAGTCCATCCACAATCCTTATTAATCGCCTTTTACAACATGCTTAGAAGCTAGTAGAGACTTTTTTTTTTACCTCAAAGAAACCACGTGGTTATCTATTATATCAGTTTTCAATCAATACTTTAACAAAACTGAGAAATAAAAACTTGTTTCCTCCAATTTTTCCATTTTTTTTCTCGTTATTTTCATTATTTCTGTATTGTTATATTTGTATTGCCACGAGCTGGGCCCATCGTCGCTGTATGCTTGGATGGATCCAATCAATTCAATCGGCCCGTTTTTGTTTAAGGGGAGTTAGGAATTGAGGTGGGGGCTTTCTGTTACAATTAATTTAACAATATTAGTTTGCTCTCCCCTTTTATATTTCCTAATTACCTTTCCTTGTCAGTACTTAGTGATTGCATTCTTTGTTCTGCTCAGACCGGGTGTGTTGTCAAAGACAACACAAATAATAATAATAATAAAAGCGCTGATTCCCACGTTCCTGGCCATATCCAGGTATGGCTGCTAACTGAAACCTTCATTTTTGTTGTGATTTGTTATTTGTTTTCGTTCACTTTTTGTCTCCGACGAAGGTCTTGTGGCTGAGCCACAACCTATAAATCCTTTGATCGACTAATAATAATGCCATAGTGTGAGATTCGAAATGAGGCCAAGACCGATAATTCTGGTAACAATCCAGCTTGGTGGGAATGGTGCAGAGATTGAATTTGTAATTGTACTATCAATACGATAACCGTAAGTGTCAGTTCCTTGCGTGCTATGAACGTCCGACACGCATCATTAAAAAATTAAGCGAAGCTGCGGCGGGATGTATTAATATAACAAATGAGCAACATTTGAGCCCAATTGCCAGATTGAACACTTGAAAATATTTGGAAACAATTATATAAATAATACAAATTTAAATGTTAAATATCCCAAATATCGATGTAATGTCATACTTATATACGGGATCAAGATGCTGAGCAACCCATGAGCTGCAGTGGTCAGCGACTCATAGCTGAATGCTAGCGTCAGGGCCAGCGAACCAGAGCTGCCAAGACCCTTCCACACCTCCACGCGGTGATCCTGGATAACAGGCTGCAGCAGGGCAGACAGGCTAAGGAGAAGGGATCGAAGAGGGAATGCTAACCCGGTACTCAAAAAATTCTTGCTGAAGTTGGATGTGTTGAACCGAAATGTGCAAATATCGCAGTCAAGCTGTAAACTATGACACAACGCTTTCCGTTGTTTGGACTACATTCTACTACTTAAGCCCTTTCAGGGTTTGGTAGCGGGAGATTGAGAACGAACGAAGCCAAGCAAAGACATATTTATATACTATCTAACTATTTCTGAAATTAATTTTGTTATTGTTTCATGAAATATTACATGCAATTGTTACACATAACTTTGTTACGAGTTACAATAGTTTTGTCAATCTGACATTCTTTTAGGGGCGTGGCCGTTTACATGTGAACAGCACAGATATGTAGCTAAGTGTGAATCAATGTAGCTTCTAGCCTCCTTCAAAAACATGGCATTCGAAAATGGAAGATAGTCTGCCCGTGTGTTGCATGGGTCCAAATGGAGAGAAAAGAATACTTATATCGATACCTGCCAGACATGTCGTAAAATGTGACAAAGTGGAGTTGGGTACGTCACTAGAGTGTTACCCGGAGCCGCTTAATGGGAAAGTAATAATAGACACACTACAATTTCATGTATGTCGTAAAGAACGACTGAAGCGAGCTGTGAATGGGGTTAGCAACCTCGCCATATAAAATAATGTGCTACAGGAACCACCAATGCAAAACAACGCTAAAGCTTTGGTGCAGGTTTTCTAAAGGAGGTAAAATATATTGGTAGCTGCTGTGTACTCCGGCTGGAGTGAAAACAAGACCGAAAAGGCGATTTGGTAGAAGTGTGTCGACTAAGACAAGTTAGGTTCATCAGGGATGGACATTATCAGTTCCACCCGGAGCATGCGCGTTTAGGGCAGGGGTGAAGTGATCGGTGACTCTGAGAACAAAGGTACCTGAATGCGTGCCAAGGGCACTCACCGTGTCGATACTATGCCTAGGTCACTCATCTTCTCACACTGACACTAAGTCGACAAACGAAAACAGGGAAGGGGTAGGAGCTGACCACTCTGGTGTTTCGATTTGAGTAGTGGTAGGTTAGTGATAGGCAGAGGCCAGCAGGTCTTGCTGCGACATTTTGAGTGACAGGAATTCGGAGTGATTTGTGCCAATAACAACTAAATTGAGGTAAATCCAAACTAGAGGATGGCTGGAGCAGACATCCCATAGAGGGACATTGGACAGCTCTGATACTGCTTGAGACTATATAATACTAGACAAAGTACTGACCATACAGAGAGAGAGAGAGAGAGAGAGAGAGAGAGAGAGAGAGAGAGAGAGAGAGAGAGAGAGAGAGAGAGAAAGAATTTAGCTAGGGATCTGTTTAGCTCGCCGACTAATAGAAAAACGATTGATAGTCTCTGTTTTACGAATGTTAGAAAGATGGAATGAATTTCATGGTGGTTGAACCAGTATACTCCATTAAGTGTTGGCCAGTCGCTCTATAAGGTGGGTGTTAGGCGCCCTGTGACTAGAAGAGATCTGAATATGTGTTGTACGTGCAGGACACCTTGTGAACGATGTATGTTCTGAATTATTACACGAGTGTATGGATCGCCTGAATAAGTGATCTGATTATATATGAGCGTACAGATTCGTCTGAGTACGTAATCTGATCGTGAAGACCAGGTTGTGATTGTGTGTTGAAGGTGCAGATAAGGGGAGGGAAGTGTGCGGCTAGAACTGGGTTGGATTAGTTGGGGGAATTATTCAATATGTTTTGCTTACAACCTCCGCGAAGATATTAATATTGTGCATGTTCATTAATAATATTGATTGTGCTGTTCTGTTTGCTAAATGTTGGTTTTTGTTGATATTAAATCTATTACCTGCCGTTTGATATCTTATTTGCTGTTCGTGGTCGTGAATGATGGGGATACATGTGTTTACATTCTAGATAGAAAAACCCCAGTGAAAACCTGGACTCTGCTATAGGCACGTGACCGACTAGTCCATCTTGTAGAAACTATTAGTCACAAGACACAGAAAGGAGACCAATACACCATTTGGTAGAAGAGGAATCTTAGTCTTAGTCAACCTGTACGACTACGCATTGAGAGAAAAAACCCTAAAGCGTATTGGAGACGCCTATCCTCAACCCATGTGGACGTACGTCTACACAGATGGATCATCAGATGAAGCATTTTTAACTCGTCATACGTCTACAGGATAGAACCGTTATAGGAAAAGCAAGTGCTGCCGGGGAGCCCTCGACAAATCTAGAAATAAAGCAACAGGCAATAATTGACACAGTCAAACTATTGGATGAAAGGGGTTAAAGGATAACAGAATAGTGTTTTTGTGCGACTGCATGAAAATTTTGCAGGCCACACAAAGAGAGCCACGAGATAGTATGGACAGGGAATTGATATGCCAGCTAAGCAAACTCTCAGACCACAATAAAATCACCCTCCAATGGATTCCGGCTCACTGCGGCATACCTGAGAATGAATGGGCGGACAGACTGACCAGGGAGGGAAGACAACGAGAAAAATTTACCCACCCAGTGTCACTGCCAGAAGTCAAGGCACACATAAAAAAGAAAGAATATAAACAACGGTGGATAGAGAGAACAAACTGCAAATACCCACAGGACCCAATCAATAGACTGAATAGGAAACAGTATACCACAATTTTCAGCCTCAGAATAGGTCATTGCAGACTTAATGCACACATGCATAAAATGAAATCAGCACAGACTGCACAATGCATATGTCAGAGGGTACCCCAAACTCTAGAACACATCCTGCAAACATGTCCACTGCACCAAGACTCTCGTGAGAAGACCTGGCCCGAGGAAAGAAATATACAAGACAAACTGCGAGGGAACCATTTAGGACATGCGACTGACGTGTCCCTTCATGGAGGCGGCCCATCTGGTGGCATAAAACGAGAATACGAAACCGAACGCAAAGAAGAAGAAGAAGTCAACCTGTACTACCTCACTACCTGTATTTCACCTGTGCGGTTCCCAGCTCCTGCGAGAGCTGGATGTATCACGAAGGAAGATGTGCTGCATAGCGAGCTATGTTTGAGCAGCTTATTACTCCGCTGCGTTGGGACAAGTGGCGCGGAAGGTGGTTAACCGATGTGCGAGTTCATCTTAATTGACTAAAACATTAGAGCAAAGTAGACTCTCAACCTGTTAGGCGCCATCTATGCTGCTTTTAACAAACTACCTAACCATGGTCGGTATTATGCCATGTCACAAAGTTAGTCGCCTCTTGTGACATGGACTCTGCGGGGCAGGGGCACTATTCTTGTTTTTACCATGCACAAAGACCATGGTAAGCCACGCGGGACTTGGTAGAAGAGGAATGAGTAAGACAGTAAGACAAATACAAGTAGGGACAAATAGACAGTGCCGTAAGGGATTGAGTGTTAGAATCGTTTTTGTGCGAGATCTCAGTTGTTTAATAATGGTTGTAGTCAGCAGTTCTATTTCCGACTGCCATACCTTCCTATCTGTACCCATGGGAAGGAAGACTAGCGTCTGGTCAGACAAAATATATTGCTCAGACATGTTAGTCGGAGTCAGACATGTTAGTCGGAGTCAGGCAAAACATACTGGGCAGGACTCTCACCTTGGCTTCCTCGTAGCACTTCCTACCAACTGGCTGTTTTCATAGCAGCCTGGCTAACAAGGTGAGGGATCGATGTGATCCCCATAGTAGTGAACGACACGCAGATAAAACCAAGCATAGCACAACCGGCTATAGTATCCCGGTCAACCTTCATCAGTACGCTCGGTATGTGAGAAAAGCTACGACAACCCGCCACTTAACGTCCTTTTTAGGGCGCGGAAGAGAGTAATCTACTCATTTTTGGGCATTCAACAACAACCTGTACCTATTTATAGCTGGGTAGACTGGAGTGTGTCGCTACTGGGTGCGACATCTGTATAGTTGTTGCGTGAAGCAAGCGAAAAATACACAAAACAAAACAGCCAACTAAACGGAACGAGTAAATGTACACAACAAATAAAAGCATGAGCAATCAATACTCAAAGAAAGCAATCAATCGCGCGCTAGCTGACGGCGCTTGAACCTTCGGGATGCATTTTATAAACCACTTGGTGAGGTAGGGTTTTGGTCAGTGTGTTTCACCTGGCCATGACGTCAGGTGAGGGTTTGGTCAGTGTTTTTCACCTGGCCATGACGTGAGGTGGGGGTTTTGGTCAGTGTGTTTCACCTGGCCATGAAGTCAGGTGGGGGTTTGGTCAGTGTGTTTCACCTCGCCATGACGTGAGATGGAGTTTAGGTCAATGTGTTTCACCTGACCCCGACATGGGATGAGGTCTTGGTCAGTATGTTTCACATGACTTTGCCTTGTGGTGAGAGGGGGGGGGGGGTGTCTTGGTTATTATATTTCACCTGACGTGAGGTGAGAAATTAGTCGGTAAGTTTTACCTTATCCTGACGTTAGTCGTGTTTCCCTGCAGGAAACCGTTGAAATATTCTCCCATAGAAGGCACTGTGTCTTGGAGAAAGTGTTACAGATTTCACTTTCTAATCCAACACTTTATATGAGGTATAATGACAATTTCCCTTCTCTCTCTTTTGAATTCCCTACTAAATGTCAGGTACCAATTTATAGCTGTGTAAACTATAAAATCGATGCCGACAAGCGAAACCAAACTCTTTGCTACGAAATCCATATCAAAATACCTGCAAACGCTCGTGCAGTGGTGGTACTGCTTGCATTTGTCTGGTTCCCTCCCTAAAATTAGCTCTGAAAGGGCAGCACAGATCCATCGGTAGCTTCAAAAAGTTCCAGGAATGTGTGTATTATATAAAAATATGTTGCAATACAATTATTTACACTATATTTCCTTCAAATTATTTTCTTCATTGGGATCTATCTCTCTCTTCTGTAGTAAGCTGTTGGTTTACATGGTGAGGTTGCTAGAACCATGCAGTCACCACTCACCAATAAGATCAAAGGCTTAACACCTAAGACGATTTCTAATGATCTGCGTCAGTCCAGCTGGATCTGCGAATGAACGTGAAAGATTCATATTCTAGTTAACTTCACTTAGTCACTCCTCGTCTACCCTGGGGATGTGGAAGTATTTTCTATATTTTTGCAATTGAGTGTGCAAACACATAGGTGATTAATTTTTTGTTGTGCCATTGCATGATGGAGTGTCCGCCTCCTTTTAGCTTTTATACAGGTCACTGTCGGGTAGGGATTTCATTACCTGTACAATCTTTGCCTGGACATCTGCAAACAGCTTGCTCTTGTCATAGCTTAACTTAATGTCTTTATGCTGGTTTAGAAGACTACGGAGTTTTTGGAGGGTAGATTTTACCGATGTGCGAGTCCATCTTAATAGACTAAAACACTAGAGTTAAGTAGACCCGCAGAAAGTTAGGCACCATCGATAGCTGCTCTTAACACACCACCTGGGGAAAGGTAGAAATAACGTGGGTGGATTTTTAATTTGGATTTTGCGAAGGAATTTTTAACGTGCTCGATACAGTACACGGGAGTCCGATCTCACTACCAAGAGATCAGTGGTTTTTTTAAAAGAAGATTCACGTGAAAAAAGTCTCGGCTTCCCCGCGATTCGAACACGCGCCTTCCCGAGGTTTATTCGACCAAGAGACGATTGAATCTTGCTGGATTCGAACGCCCCACCGTTCGATATTTCGTACATTGCTTGAGAGACAAGCGTCTTGCTTCGTAGCATTATCAAATATACATACGATTTAACATAAAAACGTTTCCGCCATATTTACGACAGCCCACCTGGGTTTGTGAATTAATATCAAATATTCATGTTCTAATTATAAAATGTAAATGTGTATTGCCCTGGGAGGAAGAAATATGCTAACCGTAGCGTATCAACCGTCCCTGAACAGGCGACGTAAGAGAGGTGTCAATGGACTTAGCAACTTCATCAGGTTAAACGAAATTCTAAAACCACCACTGCAACAGAGCATGTCGATGCCTTTTGTAATGGAATCAGTTGATGCAGTGGCTGTATGCTTCAGATGAAGCCTAAAGAAGACATGCAGAATGTTAACGTTACGATTACGTCATAAGATAATAAGTCACTCGAATGGCTGACACGTGCCTTGGTTACATATATCGATCGAGCGCGTGAGTATAACCAAAAATAGCGTCAATGACCCTTTAACATTGACTAATAATAGGAGTCATCCAAGGCCAGTCAGGATCAGATGTTCGAAAATATGTGAGCATACTAGCGATTTGTTATCTCTCTCTCTCTCTCTCTCTCTCTCTCTCTCTCTAAATGTTCACACACCTGTGGACTCCCTTACTATGTCACTCTTTCGCTTTCTCTTTCCAACCCCACCACGATCATTGCCAAACTTCCTCCCAGCTGCCCCCTACCCACGTTGTCGTGTCACATTCATTTTCTGTCTGCCACATTCTGTTTCTCCCTTTCGTTGAACTTCCTGGGAGGAGGAGGGGGACACACCCTGAAATCAATAAATGACCACTTGGTATGTGAGAACACTATAATCAATAAACTGTTATTTTCTGTTGAGAATCGACAGGATTGCGCTTCGGACAGATTCATTAGTGCTCAGTACCTCTCAGCAAATATCAACGAGGGGTGTAGATACTGATGGTACCCGTAGCTCACTAGTTGTACACACTTCTGCTACGTCGTCGCAAGCGCCCGTCTTTATTGGACCCGAGCATCATTTCGAAACGTTGCTATTTGTGTCTTGCTGATCGATCGACTGCAGCGTCTTCACCCAAGAAGCGTTAATTGATGAACCTCAAAACCTCCCATCTATCGGTTCTCAACTTGTGACCAGAATGTCAGCTCTTTCATTTCCGCAAACCGTTGTATGCACAGGACAGTAGATGCCCACGATAACCCGAAGGTTGGAGACCTTCACGTCCGATGTCCACTCATACCATAGCCATAACTTTTTTTGTAAGTTCCAAAGTCAGGATTGAGAGTCAGAAACTTTTACTTGAGGTTGCTGTTATGTATGCCTCGTTCTTCTCAGCAAACGGCTCTGCCTCTCACTCTACAAGATAATTCCTCTTCCGGCTTTCGTACCGCGCAGCACAGATCCATCGGTAGCTTCAAAAAGTTGCAGGAATGTGTGAATAGTAAAGAAATATGTAACAATACAATTATTTACACTGTATTTCCTTCAAATTAGTTTCTTTCGGCAACTACACACTTATGCCAATGCCCATGTAACTCTTTGAGATATTCATGGAACATATTCCTTGACGCTTCTCTCAGCTGCTTTGTCGCATTGGTGGTATACTTCTCATTATCTTTGATTAGCTGCCCTTTCAGAGCCAATTTAAGGGAATGAACCAGATAAATGCAAGCAGTACCCGATAGGAATAATATAGAGGATGTTCCGGGGCAGTCACGGTGTGCTTTGCAAGATAATGCTTCACCAGTATGGATCGATATGTTGGTGCATTGTCATGTAGTATAATCCCACTGTCTGCTCTCCATTTTTCAGGACGTTTTCTTCTGATTGCAGTTTTTAGATGACGAAGTATATCAACGTGTATTTCCTTTAACTCTTCCGCCTTCAGGAACGAATTCAGTGTAGACAATACTCTGATAATTTAAAAACAACTTTCAACATAAGTTTTCGTGTCCTGCGAGATGATGTGGATTTGTATTCACAGGACTGACGATTTGTCTGATGATCGTGCAACAAAACACGGCGTCTTGTATCTTGTTGTTGATAAAATTGCTATCTTTATTACGACATCTGCCAGTGTGAATCTCGTTTCTATTCAGGAGATGACATTTTGTGAGCAATGTACTGACAAAAACGATGCCTGTGCAGTTCATTGAGGTCAATACTGTGGCATCTCCCAACGAACATTCCAAATGATGAGGATCTTTTCTTTACACTAAGTTTTCCGTCAATTTGAACAACTTTACAAACACGCTTAAGGTTTTCATTGTTTATCGAGGTAGGTGGTCACCCGCTAAGTAGACCATCATCGACACCAACATGGCCTTCACAAAAACACTTGTGCCATTCAAAAACTTGAGATTTATTCATCGCTGTATCAACACATGTTTTACTTTGTTTATCACATGTTACCGTCTACATCAAATTTGACAGTTGTCACCTTGTTCAATCAATGGTATTTTTTAACTCCGACGACTCTACATGCACAGCGCACATGAAATCTTCTGTAACTTCTGCTCGAAATTGGTTGTGGAAGCTATATCCGTCGTTTCGCCAAGATCATTACCAACTTATAAAACTATCATTTCCATGACACTTTTACATTGGTGGCGACACTGATGCCTTGTCGCATCCAGACGTTTGCGTACAGTCTTCCAGGCACAGAGCTTACATGTGTAGACCTGCTGTTGACCTTAGAGCCGATATTCACCTTTCTGGTGAGGGTACTGCCTACGTAGATTAAAGTTATCGACTGCCTGCAGATTCAAGCAATCTGGAACAGTGTCTGCTACATTCATTACTCAATGGTCAAAGCTGCCGGTGTCAATGAGGAAACGCTTCACTGACTCAATGATCAAAGCTGCCGGTGTCAATGAGGAAACGCTCTACTGACTCAATGATCAAAGCTTCGAGTGTCAATGAGGAAACGCTCCACTGACTCAATGGTCAAAGCTTTGAGTGCCAATGAGGAAACGCTTCACTGACTCAATGGTCAAAGCTGCCGGTGTCAATGAGGAAACGCTCTACTGACTCAATGATCAAAGCTTCGAGTGTCAATGAGGAAACGCTCCACTGACTCAATGGTCAAAGCTTTGAGTGCCAATGAGGAAACGCTTCACTGACTCAATGGTCAAAGCTTTGAGTGTCAATGAGGAAACGCTCCACTGACTCAATGGTCAAAGCTTTGAGTGCCAATGAGGAAACGCTCCACTGACTCAATAATCACAAAGCTGCGGGTGTCAATGAGGAAACGCTCCACTGACTCAATGATCAAAGCTGCGGGTGTCAATGAGGAAACGCTCCACTGACTCAATGATCAAAGCTGCGGGTGTCGATGAGGAAACGCTCCACTGACTCAATGATCACAAAGCTGCGGGTGTCGATGAGGAAACGCTCCACTGACTCAATGATCAAAGCTGCGGGTGTCAATGAAGAAATGCTCCACTGACTCAATGATCAAAGCTGTGGGCGTCAATGAGGAAACGCTCCACTGACTCAATGATCAAAGCTTTGAGTGCCAATGAGGAAACGCTCCACTGACTCAATGATCCAAGCTGCGGGTGTCAATGAGGAAACGCTCCACTGACTCAATGATCACAAAGCTGCGGGTGTCGATGAGGAAACGCTCCACTGACTCAATGATCACAAAGCTGTGGGTGTCGATGAGGAAACGCTCCACTGACTCAATGATCAAAGCTGCGGGCGTCAATGAGGAAACGCTCCACTGACTCAATGATCAAAGCTTTGAGTGCCAATGAGGAAACGCTCCACTGACTCTATGATCAAAGAGAGGGTGTCAATGAGGAAACGCTCCACTGACTCAATGATCACAAAGCTGCGGGTGTCGATGAGGAAACGCTCCACTGACTCAATGATCAAAGCTGCGGGTGTCAATGAGGAATCACTCCCCGTGCTCATGTTCTCGAATGTAGATGATGGTAGAAGAGATATAAACATACTGGAAAGGATACAAAGAAGAGTGACAAAACTGGTAGTGAGATTCCGGAATTATAGTTATATGGAAAGAGAAAAACCAGCTTACGGTGTTTAGAAAAGAGAAGAATTCGAGGTGATTTAATACAGGTTTAGTGGTTAAGTGGCACGGCTCACAACCGGAAGGTGCTGGGTTCGATCCCCATCACAGCACCAGCCGTTACCCCGGGGAAGCAAACCCTTAGAAAATGCAGGAGGAAGCAGACCCTTACATAAAATGCATGCTGAAGTCGGATGCACTGGGCCGATAGGCGCAAAATAAAAACCACAGTGCAACGCACACCGCCTTGGGGATACAAGAAATAAGGCGAACGCAAAAACAAAAACAAAAAAATTAAATAAAAATACAGGTTTATAAGATGATCAACGGAAAGGATAAATTAGACTATAATAAGTATTTTTCAAAATACAGCTGCCTACAATAACAAGATGACATAGCTACAAATTAATTCAAGAAATTTCCAGATTAGATATCAGGAAAATATTTTTTTATTCAGAGAGTGGTGAATGCTTTGAATGCATTGTCGCAGGAAATATTCAAGACAGAGTCAATTAATGCATTCTAAAATAGATTGAATCAGCATAGGTGTATTTTAGATCAAGTGAATGTAAAAGATATGCACAGTGAATTTATTCAGGCATGAGGAGAAGCCAGTGTCCGCATCTACCACGCATTATGTAGAAAGGTATGGCATAGTGCAATATGGCCAAGAGCATGGACACGATCTGTATATATAATAGTTGTCCATCACAAGTGATGAAGACCACTCTCTTTGTTCAGCCGTGTGGACAGTCGTATCTCTTGGTGTGTCCGCTGAAATGGGTGACTCGCGCTGTGATTTGGATGAAAGTGAGGAAGAAACTGCGCCTTTTGTCAACCTCACTCACAGAGCCTAAGCTACCTTCGCCAGTGGCAAGACATTCATCGAGACGACTGGAGATAGCATAGGATGCAGATTTTGCCTCAGGGTTACCACCGAAGCCTTTCCGTAAACATGTAACCCGCAGGGTAGAAAGGTGGGAAGGCATTTAACGCAGTTTATATACCGCTCCCAAAAAAGACGATATGAAGCGGTGTACCAATTACCGAACCATCGTTTTAATAATCCACCCCAGCAACATCCTCCTATGGATCATCATGAAGAGGCTAGAAAACTTGCTCAATGAGGAGGTACATGAGGCACAGGCAGGTTTCAGAAAAGGGCCAGGCACGAGGGATCACATCCTCAACATAAGAAATATTATAGATAAATGCAGAGAGTACAATGTTGACGTACACACTTGCTTCATAGATTATACGAAGGCATTCGATTGTGTACAACACCAAGGGTTGTGGGAAATAATGAGAGAAATGGGGTTCCCATTGCACTTGATCCAGTTGATTGAATCTTTACATCAGGAAAAACAAGCAGCGGTCCGAATTGCGGATGAAACGTTAGAATGGTTGGAGGTTCACAAGAGCGTAAGACAATGATGCATACTCTCCCCATATTTGTTCAATATATATGCCGAATCAATAATGAGGAATGTTAAGAACGATAAACATTATTACAAGTTGGAGCCATTAACAATCGGTAGAAACGGAGCTGAGATATGCCGGTTACACAGTTGTCCTATCAAGGAGCGCTGTGGGGCTGGAACAGATGATCCTATCGGTAAAACAACACAGCGAAGACCAGAATCTGTACCTGAATATAAGTAAAAACAAGATAATGAGCACAGACAAGGCAAAAATCAAACCTAAAGTTATCCTTTAGCAACAGGAGATTAATAATGCCACAAGTTTTGAGTACCTTGGCTCAATCATAAGCAACAATGGAGATTGAGAATGTCACAAGTTTTGAGTACCTTGGCTCAATCATAAGCAACAATGGAGATTAAGAATGTCACAAGTTTTGAGTACCTTGGCTCAATCATAAGCAACAATGGAGATTAAGAATGTCACAAGTTTTGAGTACCTTGGCTCAATCATAAGCAACAATGGAGATTGAGAATGTCACGTTTTGAGTACCTTGGCTCAATCATAAGCAACAATGGAGATTGAGAATGTCACGTTTTGAGTACCTTGGCTCAATCATAAGCAACAATGGAGATTGAGAATGTCACGTTTTGAGTACCTTGGCTCAATCATAAGCAACAATGGAGATTGAGAATGTCACGTTTTGAGTACCTTGGCTCAATCATAAGCAACAATGGAGATTGAGAATGTCACGTTTTGAGTACCTTGGCTCAATCATAAGCAACAATGGAGATTGCCTGAAGGAAGTGAGAAGGAGAATGGCTATGGCAAGGCAGAGGTTGAATAAGATGAAGAATCTGTGGCAGAAATCTAATAAGATGAAGAATCTGTGGCAGAAATCTAATAAGATGAAGAATCTGTGGCAGAACTCTAATAAGATGAAGAATCTGTGGCAGAAATCTGTGGCAGAATCTAATAAAATGACGAACATAAAAATTCTACGAACTTGCATCTTCCCGGTGGCAACGTACGGGTGTGAAACGTGGACCACCACACAGACACTTAAGTAAAGGATTGAATCTTTTGAACTGAAATGCTACACGAGGGTGCTCAAAATACCATGGGTGGCGAAACGCAAAAATGGAGATATACTAAAAGAGCTTGACATCGACGAATATTGGTAAACATCTTATCCAGAAAACTGAAATATTTTGGTCACATCAAACGCCATAATGGCCTAGAGAGAACAATATCGGAGGGTGTGGTTCCTGAAAGGCGGGGCAGAGGCAGACCGAGAAGCAGATGGACACGGGACATCACGGAGGTTCTGAAGATGGCAGCGACGGAGGCGGGCATTCTGGCCAGAGAGTCTTACAGATCGGCTGTTGTGAGAGCGACGTTCTGCAAAGGACAAGCTACATGATGAATGTAAAAGAAACTGGTGTTATACAGACTCTGCAGAGTCTTCTAAACCAGTATAAAGATGTTAAGCTGTTAAATTAAATGTCCATTATTCACCAATCTGTGGAATTTTTTGAGTGGAATCCACACTTATTAAATACAAGGAGAACTTTCATTTCTTCTAGAATGACACAAAGAACATGTCAAATTGGTTACATCGACACATAGAACGTTGACTTCCTTTTGTCCTAGTTGACAAAGATTATCACATTACATCGATACATTTCTCCCAAACGTTTATGTTTCCAAAACTTGCCAACCTTTTTGTTGCCACTCTATAACCCAACGTTCAGTTGGGTTGAATATACAGTTTAGTGTTGCTCTTGTTTCGTATATCTAAGTGCTCTTTCCCAAGACTAACCTTTATCCCTTCTTCCCAATTGTTTTGTTAATAAACTCAAACTGATTGTTGCTGTTGCTGTTGGATGCTCACAATGAGTAAGATAACTCTTTTGTGCGCCCTAAAAAGGGCGTTAAGTGGCGGGTTGCAGTACCTTTCTTCGCATCACAAGCCAGCAGGAGAAAGTGGACCGAAGTCCTTCAGGTGGTTCTGCTGATTGGTTCCAGCTGTACTGTCGCTAACTACTACTACAGGGATTACGTCAACCCATCCCCCCTTTCTCTTCCTCACATCGTTAGCCAGGCTGCCATGAAAACAGCCCGTTTCCAGGAAGACATATGGAAGTGAGGTGGAGGTCTTGGCCAGTATGTTTTATCTGACCTTGACTAACATGACCGATCAGTACGCTTCGTCTGACTAGACGTTAGTCCCTTCTCCCCACCTGACCAGACGTTAGTCCCCTCTCCCCACCTGACCAGACGTTAGTCTCCTCTCCCTACCTGACCAGACGTTAGTCCCCTCTCCCTACCTGACCAGACGTTAGTCCCCTCTCCCCACCTGACCAGATGTTAGCCCCTCTCTCCCCACATGGTCAAGCGTTATCCTCCTCTCCCCTCTTGGCCAGACGTTAGCCTCCTCTCCCCACCTGATCAGACGTTAGCCTCCTCTCCCCACCTGGCCAGACGTTAGCCTCCTCTCCCCACCTGACCAGACGTTAGTCCCCTCTCCCCACCTGACCAGTCGTTAGCCTCCTCTCTCCACCTGAATAGACGTTAGCCTCCTCTCCCCACCTGACCAGTCGTTAGCCTCCTCTCTCCACCTGAATAGACGTTAGCCTCCTCTCCCCACCTGACCAGTCGTTAGCCTCCTCTCTCCACCTGAATAGACGTTAGCCTCCTCTCCCCACCTGACCAGTCGTTAGCCTCCTCTCTCCACCTGAATAGACGTTAGCCTCCTCTCCCCACCTGACCAGTCGTTAGCCTCCTCTCTCCACCTGAATAGACGTTAGCCTCCTCTCCCCACCTGACCAGTCGTTAGCCTCCTCTCCCCACCTGACCAGTCGTTAGCCTCCTCTCTCCACCTGGCCAGACGTTAGCCTCCTCTCCCCACCTGACCAGTCGTTAGCCTCCTCTCTCCACCTGAATAGACGTTAGCCTCCTCTCCCCACCTGACCAGACGTTATTCTCTCCTCTCCATTCAAACTGATAATCAACATTAATCAGTTATTAAATAATTCACAATGGGGCCTTCAGAATCATTAGAACCTTTAGTAACTGCCCAAGTGGTAAACGGTTCAAAACCTTGATATGCATCATCTTTTTTTCTAACGGAGGTAAAATTTAAAAAACTAGCTTGCACACTGCATGGCGATTGCAAGAACAAGAGACGTTTATTTCTCAGACCTGTATATGCTCTCGATGACCCCCATCAATAGAAACAAACGTCATAATTATAGCGTATTTTAAACTTCTATAAATACAAGGGGGATTTACAAAGTAATGTTAATATTGTTTATTAACAAAATATGCCATATAAGGTTACAGTTGTATTTTGTATCTGTCCAGGGATTAAGTTCTTTAATATTCATAGTTCACATTGTTCCACTATTACTCATATCACACATGTGGCAGGCTAGCATTAACATGTGTCATATGTCGGTCTATGTGTAGGACTTAAGGGCGGTTGTAGCCTAGATAGGCGAGAGAGTGTGTGTGTTTGTGTGTGTGTGGCTGAGTAGAGTGAGTTGTTGCGTGCATATCTGAGTGAACAGGTGTATGTGTGTGTCTTTGTGACTTAATGGCGACTGTATTCTAGATACGTGTGTATGTGTGGTTAGGTAAGCGAGTTAGTTGTGCGTATATGTGAGTGAGATTGTGTGTGCTTGGACGTGCATGTGTGTGAGAGAGAGACTGTTTTTTTCTTCTTCGTTCGTTCTCAATATCCCGCTACCAAGGCCTGAACAAGTAACAGGATGTAGTCCGGAGAACGGAATGCGTTGTATCGCTAGTTTACATCTCGACTGCGATATTTGTACCTTTCGGCCCGACACATCCGTCTTCGACAATGTGTGAGACTTATGGGCGATTCTAATCAATATATGTGTGTGTGGCTGAGTGAGTGAGTTGTTGCGTGCATATGTGAGAGGAAAGTTATGTGCTTGGACTAGTTTGTGTGTGTGTGTTTGCGTGCGTGCGTGAGTGCGTGTGCGCGCACCCAATCGAGATAGAGAACATTTCTGAGTCAATGAGTGAGTGTGTGAGTGAATGGATGAGTGGATGGAATGATAGATGTGTGGATGGGTTGGTAAGTGGAAGGATGGATAGGGAAATTGGTAGGCAGACAGATATACATAGACATACCGTGGACAAATAGGTATGAATTCTTGCAGATTGTTTTTTTGCCGTTAACAATAAAGAGGATCTATTTAACGTTTCTAACGAGAACAAAGAGCATGAGATTAGTTCCGTGGTTTGGGCGCCGACTTCTTGTGACAATGGTACCTGGTTCAATTACCGGTCTAGACACCCTCAACCTTACTCACCTGCAAATGGGTGTCTGATTTACTGTTATAAAATAAAAAGTGCAGCTCGGTAGAGGGCTGCGCATTAGACTTCACACAAATATCTAGTTCAAAGAGTATGTGCTCCAGGCTCGCTCTCACCATACGACACCGATCATTTATTGGTTGCCTGTAAATCAAATTGCAGCAAAGGAAGTTCCACCAAACAAGAAACATGGCAAGTCACGAGTCGACGAAAATAGAAAGTCAGAACCTACGCTGATCAAAAGATTTGGCTTGGCTTGGCTTCTCTATCTCCGCTACCAAACCCTGAAAGGGCTTAAGTAGCAGAATGTAGTCAAGAGAACGGAATGCGTTGTGTCGTAGTTTACAGCTTAACTGCGATATTTGCACCTTTCAATCTAACACATCCGACTTCAGCAAGGATTTTTTTAGTACCGGGTTAGCATTCCCTTTTCGGTCCCTTCTCCTTAGCCAGTCTGTCCTACTGCAGCCTGTTATCCATGATCACCGCGTGGAGGTATAGAAGGGTCTTGGCAGCACTGGTTCGCTAGCCCTAACGCTAGCAGTCAGCTTTGGGTCGCTGACCACTGCAGCTCATGCGCTGCTCAGTATCTTGATCCCAATCAAAAGATTTAATAATTCTTTTGAGTAAACTCTCAATATCCCCCATCATGGCACCACGGTCACAGAGACCTGCCAACATCTTCGAATTATCATTCATAGCACTGGACGTCCTACCTTTCAAAGAATAACTCATAAATCAGATGATTAGTTTGAAGCGAAAGTGAAGGACATGACAGCCGTCATTGACGCTATGCGTGTTGCTCTGATTAAATAAAAGCAGTTTCCAAATGCAAGAATTCTGCCCACCTTCAAGTTGCCAAAAGTCAAGTTCAATAAACAGCTCCTCGTTGTCTCCATGAGCACAGGCTATAACTCCGTAAAAGTATCCAAACTGTAGTTCAAACAGAGAACATCAGACAAATGTATGATGAAATAAAGAAAGCTATTGGTCCCGCGAGTAGGAAAACAGCAGCGCTGAAAACTATCCCCGGCGAGAGAATAACGGACAAAGCAAAGCAGACGAAGCACTGAGTCAAGCACATTTCTGAGCTCTAATCATGTGACAGACACTATCTTCATTCCCACAGCCCTTCGCGCTGTCAAAAGCTCTCACAGTATGGACGAGCTGGACATCGAGGCATTGCTAGAACTTTGCACTAAGCACCGACGGGATCTATATTATTGAAGCCGCTGTATATATGATGTCAGTGCTGGAAAGAGGTCATTACACCTCAAGATAGGGGAGGTGCTCAGATTGTAACATTATACAAAACCAAAGGGAATAGAAGTGATTATAATAACTATCGAAGTGTCTGTGTTATCGGTGTTGTGTGCCAAGTCTTCGTCAGAGTAATCTTACAACGACTACATAAATTGACTGAGCGTGTGTACCTGGAGTCGCAGTGTGGATTCAGATATAGAAGATCAACGATCCACACGATTTTATTTTCTTCGACAACTTCAGGAAAAGTCACGCGAGCAGAATCAGCCTTTTATATCTCCTTCATTAACTTTACAAAGGCATTTGATTTGGTTAATACGGTGGACTTCAAAATCTTCTCTAAAATAGGCTGCCCTAGCAAGCTGCTGTCACTTATAATGTTACTGAAGCAAGCATTTGGTAACGCAAATGAAGAAATCTCCTTTCACACTAGGTCGGATGGCAGGATGGTTAACCTTGCAGGACTCAATGCCAAGACCAAGATAAAGGAGATTATCATCTTGGACTTGCTTTTCGCTGATGGTGCTGCAATTGTCATCCACAGTCAGTATAAACTTGAGCTTGGTAGATTGCGCGCCAAGATTTCGGTCTCACAATAATAATAATAGCTGTCCATCGTTGTCGATGAGGACCGCCGACATCATCCTTGTCACAGATTTCCCTGTTGGGTGTGGGTGCGCATGTGGCTGAACAGGCCAATGCGAGCACGAAAATATCTGCTACATATCGGGCACACGAGGTTTGTAGAAGGGGATGGTGTTCCCGCTGTTCGGGATTTCCGCGTCTCTCGTCTGTTCTGGGCTTTCACAACACGGTCATCTTCACCGGCAGCTACACCCGATTTGACTGCGCTTCTCCAGTCAGATCTGTTTTGCGCAAGACATTCCCAGGTGTCGATGTCTATCTGGCAACTTTTTAGTGAGTCCTTCAGACCGTCTTTAAAACGTTTCTTTGGGCGCCCTCTCTCGCGCCATCCCTCTCTCAGCTCGCCGTAGAGAAGCTTCTTTGGGAGCCGCTCGTCTGACATACGGACGAGGTGTCCGGCCCATCCTAGTCGTGCTTTTTCTAGCAGTGCATGGATGCTGGGCATGTTAGCCCTCGAGAGAACCTCGATGTCAGTGACACGATCTTGCCATCGGATGTGGAATATTCGCCTCATGCAACCTGTGTGGAAGTGGTTTAACCTCCTTGCATGTCCAGAGTATACAGTCCAGCTTTCGCAAGCGTATAGTAGGGTTGGAATGATGGTTGCACGGTAGACTTTGAGTTTGGTCTTGACGCTGATGCCACGACGTGCCCAGACCATCGAGCGCATTCTACCAAAGGCTGTACTGGCCTTTGCTATTCTGCTTGCCACCTCATCGTCTAGGCTGACAGATCTCGACAGCGTGCTGCCCAGATATGTGAATTTATCTACGGCATTCAACGTCTGCCCGCTGACTGTAGTCTCTGGTTTTGTGTACGGCATGCCTGGTGCTGGTTGGTACATGACCTCTGTTTTTTTGGCATTTATGGTCAGGCCAAAATTTTTGCATGCGGCAGAAAACTGGTCCATTCCAACCTGCATGTTCAGTTCTGAGTTGCTCATTAGAGCGCAGTCGTCAGCAAATACAAGTTCCCTGATTATGTCGCCAGCCACTTTGGTTTTGGCCTTCATTCTTCTGGAATTGAGTAACTTGCCATCTGTGCGGTACTTTATGGGTATTCCAAGCTCCAATGATCTGAAGGCGTCTGTCATCGTGGCCGCGAACATCATGCTGAACAAAGTCGGGGCGAGTACACATCCTTGTTTTACTCCGTTTGATACTAGAAACGTTTTAGAGATTGCACCGCTGTCTAGTACACGAGCACACAAGCCTTCGTGTAGCTGTTTCACCATTGTTATGAACTTGTTGGGGCAGCCAAACTTAGACATTATCATCCACAGCCCTCCTCTGTTTACTGTATCAAATGCCTTTGTCAAATCAATAAATGTGGTGTACAAGGCCTGATTTTGTTCTCGACACTTCTCTTGTACTTGGCGAGCGGCAAAAATCATGTCCACTGTTCCTCTTCCGGCTCTGAATCCACATTGGCTTTCTGGGAGGTGGTGGCTTTGTTCAAGGTGTTTGTTGAGCCTGTTTAGCAGTAAGCGCGCTAGGATCTTGCCTGCTACGGAGAGTAGAGATATTCCACGATGATTGTCGCATTCCTGACGGTTGCCTTTTCTTTTGTACAGGTGAACGATTGAGGCGTCCTTTAGCTCCTGCGGAATTTTACCTTCAGCCCACATGTGACAGAAGAGTTCAGTGATCCTTCTGGTGAGGGATGGGCCAGCTGTCTTATATATCTCTGCTGGTATTGCATCAGCTCCTGGAGCTTTTCCTATAGATAGTGAACTGATTGCCCTGTCCACTTCCTCCTCAGTAATGACTTCATCCAACGCCAGGTTCAGTTCCACCTGCGGCATTTGCCGGATGGCCTCTTCATTTATGGACGATGGGTGGTTTAGTATTTTGCAGAAGTGGTCTGCCCATCTGTCTAGAATCTGAACCTTATCTGTTAGCAGTACCCCATCCGCACTGCGAACTGGAGTATTACTAGAGGGCTGCGGGCCGTAGAGAGCTTTCAGTGCCTCGTAAAATCGTTTGGTGTCATGACGCTCGGCGAACATCTCAATTTCGTCAGCTCTTTTGCTGAGCCAGGAGTCTTGCATCTCTCTAAGCCTGGTCTGGACAGCTTTGCGAGCAGTATTGAAGGCAGCTTTTGCTGCCGGAGATGGTGTGTCCCTCTGGTATTCCCTGTGCGCTTCACAATATGTCTTACCAAAACCCTTGTGCTAGAACAGCAAGTTCATGCAACGGTCTTGACCCAGAAATAGACTGTCGAATTGGAAAAGCTTCTTGCACAATTGCTCGCCTCACAACGCGTGTTCGGGAAAACCAGAAACTCACAATTACAACTATGACCGTGGTGTAAAATGAATATGTCGTCAGCTCGCACCTTTATGTAGCAAAACTTGGGCTACCTATGCCAAACAAGAGTACAGACTTAACACGTTCCATCTATAACGTGTGCGATCCATTGTTTGGAATTAAATGAAGGAAAAGAGTTACAAATGCAGAGGCGCACTCTTGGACTAGTCTCTCAAGCATGTACACGCTCCTTATGCAGAGAGGACTACGACTGCTATTCCATGTTCGTCGCATTGAAGATGGTCGCATTCCAAGCGATATCTGGAGACTGCAAGGGCAGGCGTCCTTTGTCCCTAGGTCCTCTAAATTCTCCTGATTAACTACAATAACGGGAATGCATTGCTAGTTTGTAATGTGTTTGTTTGTTTGTTGTTGTTATAAAGCAGGCAAATATTCCGGAAGATATAATGTTTGTTATGTGGTTTTTCTTCGTCCAATTCCAACCAACTCCCCGCCCCTCCCCCTACTCTACCATACCCCACTACCTCTCCCCCTCCTCCTACTCTACCATACCCCACTACCTCTCCCCCTCCCATTCCCAAATATTAGGGCACAATTCGTCACCGCCATGAATTCGATGCAGGAGTCACAGCGGAAGCTTTGAAGAATGCCATGTCTGGCTTTGGTGAGTGCAGAAAGAAGTGATAGGGGAGGTAGGTCTAATTGTGTTGAAGTATGGACAGAGTCATTGTCACGATGTTGTTGGGTTTTTTTTGCCTTAGACAAGACTAACTACAAGCTCTCCTACAAAATGACGATTGATCAAATGAAACACGTGACGTAATGGTAACGTATACATCTGTAAAAAACACGAGTTGCAAACTTGAAAAAATTACATATGTATTTGTCATTGCTAAAAATATAACTTGAAGTTTAACAAGTTTTCCTCATGTAGCGTATCCCTTGTAGAACGTCGCTCTTATCAAAGCCGGCCTGTAAGACTATCGATCTATTCCCAGTTCGTCTGTCTCTGTTACT
This sequence comes from Ariolimax columbianus, assembly GCA_036924085.1. Classification (NCBI taxonomy): domain Eukaryota; kingdom Metazoa; phylum Mollusca; class Gastropoda; order Stylommatophora; family Arionidae; genus Ariolimax; species Ariolimax columbianus. The sequence goes on along the minus strand of JAVGWX010000010.1, from coordinate 31,522,355 downwards.
GTCATCTCCAGAACATCTTTGATGTCGTATGTCAGTCTTTTCTTGAATCTGCTCCTGCATATTTTCCAGGTACCCCGCCCTCTAGAATCGGTTTTTTTTCTAAACCATTCTGGCGTTTGATGTGGTCCTTGTCTTGAGCCTGATAGGCAGAATGATGTGTACGACCCACGTGTTCTACATTCAGCTCATTACACACATGCATGTAATCTAATCTTTGATGAGGCGCGACCGTTCGAACAGGCTGGGTTGTCTCGTCCATACAGCATCCTGAACTATATCTGCAACCTGTTGTCGACTGAACGAAATATCCCGCGAGTACCAGATCTCACTGACCTACACCTTTATCAACTACAAGAAGAAGTTTGACTCTGTAGAACCAAAATTCGTCTGGTAGTCTCTGTTAGACCAAGGGAGTCTACCTTCCCCCTTTAAAAAAACCAGCACCATACAGAGGAGTCCGTCAAGGGGATCTCATCTCACCGAGCCTTTTTTCCCGATTTAGAATCAATCCCCAGTTGGCATGACTGAGACACCTTTGGCATTAACACAAATGGCAGCAGGCTAAATCATCATCATCTTTCGATTGATCTAGAGCTCTTCGCGGATAGAGCCATATAAGCCAGTGAAATGTTGGCAGAGCTCCAACGAGAGGGACAGACAGCGGAACTCGAAATGAACACGTTCAAGACGAAAGCCACGCGCAATCGCTTCGCTCCCATGGAGATAGTTTGGAGAGCGTGGACGATAACATCTAGCTTGGACGCATGTTCAACGTGCAGATCGACCTGAACCCAGAATTGGCGTCGCGACGACTATCTCGTCCATAATGCTTGTACTGGACAACATACACGGCTAGATCCTGCGCACCTCTGCCTTCAACTCGACAGTACTACATGTAATGAGCTTGGCGGTGGTCACTCACGAAAGAGATGGAGTCTAAACGCAGAGTGACCCAGGCCTCCCCTTAGAGACACATGGTCGGCCTGGCACCTCATAGCCAGTGCACAAAGGTCTACACATAATTATCCCTGGTGGAAGATGCAGTTATTTATGCAGACAATGTCAAATATTGTTGTGCGAACCACTTACTGCAAAGAACAGACGATCGATGGAGAATAGCAACATCATTATGGTACCCCAGAGACAAGAAGTTAGGAAGAGAACGATCACCAACGCGCTGGTCTGACTCCCTTGCATCGCGCAACAACATTCATGATCCTACGGATGGGTGACACAACCCACTGGTACACCGTGGCTCACGACAGAGACCGTTGGAAGAGAATTTGGGACCGCAACGGTGTAACCGCCACTGCACTGAAGAACAAGTCATCCAGTAATGCATATATAAAGTAAGTAACATGTCCTTTGCAGAACGTCGCTTCTTACAACCACCAACCTATTTGGCTGTCATAAGTGTCTTGGCAAGTGTGCAGTAAGTTAGGTTACCATTATTTTTCGTACTTTGAGGAGCGAAAAAAAAACCCATATCTCTCAAACTGGACACGAGCGTGATTCGAACCGGGTGTGTTGTGATCGTGAAACGATCTCTTCACCCCTAGACTACGCAGCCTTCAATGCGTATATTAAAAAACATAATGCATCTGGTTTCCCTTAGAACATAGAGCCATATTGGATGATTTTCCCCTGTTCCTATTCTGAGCTGTCTTCATGAGTTCCGCTCAACTTATCTGGCCTTATATTTGATCGCTCCTCGCCAGGCGCTATTTGACCTCCACATATGGGTCTTTCTCTGTGGGTGCCAATCCAACGCATGTCTCGAAATATTTCCAGACCTCTTTCTAATAATTTGTTCATGCCACTCCTACTTCCTCTTCCCAATCTTACACTGCTCTGGTTGTTTTTTCGTGAACTTTGCCAAAGAACTGTGTCCATGGTATCATTGGCCGTCTAAGCTACGAAGACATGCTGGTGAATGGCTGCAGTCTGGATATTTTACTTAAAACTGTATAATTAATTATATTACGTAAGCACCGTTATCTTAAAATAAAAATTAACATTGTCAGATACATTTTTTTACAAAGGTTAACAAACTAAAAGAGCGCCATGAAAGGTTTGTAGCGCGCTCAGATGAAAGGCTATAGTGCGCTCCCCTGAGGCCTGCGCTTCAGACGGCTGCCTGGTTGTCATAGTAATAGCAGTTGAACATGTTATTGATGTGGCCAAGCTTGGAGCAATGATTCTCAGCATGTTCCACTTCGGGGCACATTTTGTTTAAAAAGATTCGTCCGTGCATACTTGATAAATGTTGTATTACTGAACCATAATTAATTTCCACATTGATTATAGGTAAGATAATGTACCACAAGACTGTGAAAGATATAATATGAAGATTTTCACATAAATGCCGGAAACAGATGAATAGCAGAAAATCAGGTACACTTAACATACGAGGTGTGTTTGGGATCAAGATACTGAGCAACGCATGAGCTGCAGTGGTCAGCAACCCATAGCGTCAGGGTCAGCGAACCAGAGCTGCAAAGACCCTTCTACACCTCCACGTGGTGATCCTGGATAACAGGCTGCAGCAGGACAGACTGGCTAAGGAGAAGGGATCGAAGAGGGAATGCTAACCCGGTACTAAAAAAAATGCTTGCTGAAGTCGGATGTGTTGGACTGAAAGGTGCAAATATCGCAGTCAAGCTGTAAACTACGACACAACGCATTCCGTTCTCTTTGCTACATTCTGATACTTAAGCCCTTTCAGGGTTTGGTAGTGATCGATTGAGAGCGAACGAAGCCAAGTCAAGCCATACGAGGTGTGTTCAAAAAGTAACCTAAGGGCCGGAACAATACAATACAATTTCTCACCTGGAGGTTTTTAATCCTAATCCCCTTCAAAGTATTATCCTTGGGACTCCACACACTTCTCCCAACGGTCCACCATTGTTGGAAGAATTTCAGGATGGCCTCTTTGGAAATGGAGTACAGATGTGTCGTCGAAATCCGCATAATGTCTTCTGGTGACTCAAATTGGGTCCCTCTCAGTGAAATGTTCAGCTTGGGAAGCAGCTAAAGATCGCAAGGAGCCATGGCGGGAAAAAGATCGCCGTTTGCAGACTCCAGCATGTCGGGTGAGACTTCCAGACAGAATTGCTTCTGCTTCATTGGTAACAGCTTCGGCAGGAATTCCACGGACACTCCCTGCATAACGAAGTCCTCGCTTAAAATGGAGTGTACTGAACCAATGCGTATCCCAACCTGATCCGCAAGTTCTCGAATGGTGACACGATGGCTGTGTAAGACCAAGGTCCGTACTTGGACAATGACTTCCTCATTTTGACTTGTTGGGGGTCTTCCGGAACGTAATCTGCTCTCCGTCGATGCGCTGTCATTTTTAATATAATAATACCATTCCTTATTGTGTGTGATGCTCGTGGCATCGTCACAGAAAGACTGTTGAATATTCTGAATGGTTTCCACTTGGGTATCTCATAGCTTTTGACAAATTTTTATTTAACAACGCTGCTCAATTCTTTCCGTCATATCGTGGTGAAGGAAAACACGAAGGGTTCTCACTGCACTCAACACTGAAAGACTGACTGCCAGTGACTGATGCAATCTAAGGGTGTTTAAAAAAATTCCCGCATGTGCATTACGGTCAACTTTACTTCCATGTGGAAGGACAACACCTATACTTCATTTGTTTCCGTGGGAAAAAATAAGGTCGGATACTTTTATGAAAACACCTCGTACATGTAAACAATTTCAAACATAAGGAGACCCACAAGATCAAATAAGCTTAGCTGGGAAGTATTTTTTTAAGCAAACAGAAGTCCAGATAGAGATATTGAAACAGGATGTTAGAAAGCTTCTGCTTTTATTGATGAACTAAATCAAGTCAGGCTAAGGAGAGTTGGCATGGGGCCAGCACCCCCAAGTCGTAGTGAATATGCCCCACAAGAAATTAGAGATTGCTATAACTGAAAGGTAAGGCACTCATCTATCAAGAAGTGGAAGTACGAAACGAAGAGTGCTTGAATCCCACAACTTTCAAGCGTCCCCTGGTGTCAAGGAAGGTGAGATCAGCTTCTAGTCGTATCGGAGATGGACTTTACATTCAGAGATCTCGTGTACACACTGTGCATGTAAAAGAACCATTGGCAGCTGAAAATAGAAAACAGCAAGCAATTTGCCGCTGACCGGACATTCTAAACATAACTCAATAGTGGTCCCTGTGACCGCCAAAACAAGGCATCAGTCCTTCCATCATGCAAAGACACAACAGGCCAATCACCTGTTTGTCAGCGTA